>JAPMUY010005764.1:430000-742500 GCA_026901105.3 Galaxias olidus | reverse complement strand
TTTCTTCCTGACCCCTAAACCCACTTGGGGTTTGGTTCTGGGTTGTGAGACCTAATCAACCCTCTCTCCTCCAGACTATAGGAATGTCAATGACCTATGAGCTGGCTTGGCAGTCAAGGCCGGAGCATTGGGCAACACAGTGGAGCCATAACCGTACAGCACATCCACACAGAACACAGCACTAAACACCAGCAGTTAACAACGGAAAGAAAAGAGGAAAAAAACCACAATGTACAATTTACCACAAGGAGAGAACACTCAAATGAAAACAGAAAAGACTGCCGTTAAAGAGTCCACTTACTCACGCGAACATTGAGAAAGGAGAAAAAAAAGGGTGTGTGATGGATTGGTCAGATTTGGGCTTGCATTTTGTGTGTTTATGAGACTGACTAGGTATGAGATGCAGGAGTTGCTGAAAGCTGTCGGGTTTATATTGTGTGCATTCTTTACACCTTTGTCGTACGCCGTGAGACTTCATTTCAGCATGTGCTTGTTAGAAAAAAACGACTTGAACTAGGACAGTCAAGCAAATACACACTTCTTTGTTTGTCGGTACTAGCTGTTAGTTGTGTCACTCAAAAACACAATATGAGTGCAGTGCATGTTTGTTAAGGATTCTCTGTTGTTGAACTTAGTCTGCGTGACTTTGTGTAAGTTTGTTTACAATACTGTACATTCACTTTCATGTGGGAGTATGTGTGTTTGTGTAAATATTGTGTGAGCTTTTGCCAAGGGGAGGCAGGGGGCTCTGGGGCCCCTTCCCCCGAAAAACTTGCGTGACTAGAGTGAACCGACGGGCTGGGGAGAGGCCACATCCTGGGATTTTCCTGCAGCGTCTGCTCAGATAAGGGAAGCGCTCTTGTCGGTATTGCTTACAAAGCCCTAGGGGCCCATGTGGGAGGAGGGAGAGGATGTGTGTAAGTGTGCGCACAGGCTGCTAGATCAGTCTTGCAACAATGAGAAAACCTGTCTTTTGGCACAAAACCAAGGTTTAACACAATCAACACCCGACACTGCCATATAGCTGGCTGGACTATCTTTGCCAGCGTTATTTTGAGCACGGCAAAGACAAAATGTCTGGCGGTCAACTAGATTCATACAGCTAACTCTAGAGCTTTCATCTTTTGTTCTTTTGAGTAATGTAGAGTCTTGCGGTATGACACTAACGAAACATAATGAAATTCGTATTTTTGTTTCTCATTAATTCTCATTGTTAGTTATAAATGTAAATTCCATTCATAAACAATTCTTATGTTTGATACAGAAATTGTTGGGCAAAAATAATTGTGCAAACAAAATAAAGTGAATAAATTTCTTCTAATTATTACAGTATAATCTTTTCATACTGCATATAAATATAGGCCTACATTCTATAGGAAGAACCTAAACCCTGAGAGTTCATTATTGGTAATATCCTTTCAATAATGCTTTCAAAAGATATAGGCTAATGTGTGTCAAATGTTAAATAGCAAAACAAAAAGTTATATATTAGGCAGCATATTTCAGTACATTTAAATTATAGGATATGGGGATCTGTCATTAACAGGATAAACAGGACACATTAAATATATTTGGACAATGAAAGGAATCCTTTTAATTTCAGGAATATCACAAGAGGTGGAGAAAAGAAAGATAAAAGATGACGAAAAAGGAGGGTAAAGCAAGTAAATGGAACAGAATAAAATAGTTAGAAAGAACTAAGTTGAAAAAGACGTGTTAGAAAGATTATATTGTTGAGTGAGAAGATAACAAAATGTGCAAGTGCAGAAAGTTAGGCTGCTGTAGAGATTGGGTGAGCAGCAGAAAGAGAGAGAAAGCGAGGGAGAGGGACAGAGAAATGAAAGCATGCCAGCTATGCATGGGGGAATATTATCTTGATTTGAAAACATTTAGTTCCAGCAGATCCTGTAGACAGATCTGTGTTCTCACGCAGACGTGCAGGAAAAGGGAGCGCGATAGCGAGAAAACAACAGGCAACAGAGGTGGGCTATAAAGGCCTTAGGCTCATCCTTTTGCTTGGCATTTGATTCATGTCCTCCATTAACTTCCTGACCTAAGGGAGCGGAAAGGTACGCAGCCTCTTTCCTATCAGCCAAGAGTGTACATGTGAGAGAAATAGCACGCAGAAAATCTTATGATAGGAAGAAGCTGTTGATTTGCATTGTATTCTTTTCTAATAATTGCACAGAGGAAGTTAACAAATTGATTGAACATTGATTTTGTTGGTATTATGACAGGAAATGTTTTGTAAGCACGATGTTGGCTATATGAGCATGGGGTATATTTAATGTCTATGTGTCAGTAGCCTTCTCTTGCCACAATTCAATGCATCATGAATCACGAAAGCTCTGTAACAGGCTGCCCTACATATCTGAACCTTATCACTATTCATGCTGTTAATCAATGCTTTCTAAATGGGACCATTGTGCTGGTATAGGATTAGTTTGAGGGCATTACATTGGTCCATGTCTAATTGCGTAAACCTAACCTAATAAATGGTTACTAACAGGAATTTGTTGTATAGAGTAAAGAATGGTGGCCCATCTTTGCTTAACCTTCCCTTCAAAGAAATGAGAGCAAAAAGACCATTAGCTGTTCCATAACCCTTATGATAAATATCAAAAGCAGAAAAGTCTGAAAAACCTCCTACCATTGCAGTGCTTAAAGAAATGGTGCCATCTAGTACATTCATTTTGATGATAATAATGAGGTTTAGTCAGCACTTACACTGCAGGTATGACTCATAATACAAAAACAGAGACAAAATACATCCCACATTGTCTGACAATGGTCTTTAATTGAGACACAGTCAGTTGATTAAACTAACAGGTATATTGCTTTGTGGAAGTAGTAAAATGTTAGAGAAAACCTAAGCAGCCAAGAGGGCGTTGAATACTGAGTGTGACGAGCGGTGGGCCAGAGACCACAAAAAAACTGTTTGAACAAATGAAAACGTCCTTGGAACAGCTTTTAAAATGTCGTTTGCATTCTCACAATGTTCTGAAAGGCGAGCCAACTGGCAATTGTTATGAAAACAAAATCTATCACCTAAAATGTTGATAACCGGTTGACAGGTGAATAATAAAGGTAACAAGCAAAATGTACAATAATACGATTGTTTTGAGATTGAACTGATGACCAGTTCCTCATCTATCATTAACAAACTAGAACATACTTTCCAGTGAAGACACTAATTCTTCATTCAATGGCATTTTTTGGCAGTGTATTTGTATTTGTTATTGTCTTCCTATTCTGCAATGCGGGATGTTTTCAGTGAACTTGAAAGGGCAACCAACAATCACAAACCTCTAATAGTGATAATGAAATATGTCACCAGCAGTGTCCAATGAGTGTTCTACTGTGACTTATATTAGATTATACAGTCAGTTCCAAAACCAATAGTATCCGTTTTTAATTTGTAAATAAATTTACTAAGTGCGAAAAAGCACACAAAAAGGCGTTTGTGTTTTCCCATTACCATTTACAGGATTTTGATTGTTAGGCTTGTACATACAAGAAGTCATTACATGCTTCTATTTTGACTCAGGATAGCCTGAAGAGGGTTTGTTGATGTTATCTTATTTATTGCACAAGTCTTTGCTTGGAAACAAAGTGCTGGGTGCTCTGGTTCTTAGACAGTTACCATGCGCCTGCACTTTGAGTTCAGCCACTTGCGTTCTTTTGGAAAAAAAGAGACTAACTTGACTAAAAGACCACATATTATTCCACAGAAGAAAAAAAAAAGGTTATTTGATAATATTAGACGCTTAAGAGTGTCCAAAATGTATAGCATTATCAACAGCCATGGACATGATAATGTGTTTTGGGCTGCTGGTCTCAACAACCACAGGGCAACATTCATTCACCCATAATTTATTTTTGAAATAATATCATAATATACTACACTAACTACACAGCGCAAGTTTCTTGGATTTTCAGCCTTCTAAAAGAAACAATGAGTTGCATTACAATGAATTAGGCTAGATCAAAGAAGTTTGGTTATTTGAGGAAAAGGAGGAAAAAGACAATACAAATACAACATGGGACGCTGCTATTGAATATTCCCAGGGCTGCATTTAGCACACTTTGTGAATACTATTGTTCACTTACATCAAATAGAGACTGAACATGCTAACAATACAGCCCAGCTCATTTGAGCTCTGCTTCAAAGCGTTTACTTGGCCTATATTGCCATGGCACGCAAGGGCAAAGTTTGCTTGGCTGCTCTGCCATTTAAACTTGTTGACCCTTTTTGTTAAGGCTGGTGTGTATCTGTTTTAGGTGTACCACATCTACAAAGCACACATGCCAGATGAGTGGGGTCAAAAGCTCATGATTTACATGGCATTCAAGCCCGTATAAATGCCACGCATAGACAGCGGTGTGGCATTGCTTGAGTATCACCTGACTTTTCCAATAGCAGGTAGGCATAGGCTACATAAAGACTCACCAGAAGAAGAAAACAAAACATAACGTAACAGTGCATGATTGCCTAAATGCTGCTTGGAGAAGCTTTTATAAAATGTTTGATTCAAATAGTATGCTCAGTTGACTTTAGTCAAACATAGAGAAAAGGCTGATTTCCCCAGTTTTAAACTGGACCTCTGACCAATAACCCTTGGCTGAAAGCAAGTGTGGAAGCCAAAAGAGGACAGCACAAATTGCAAGGAGGTGGAGGAGGTTGGAGGGTACAGACAAATGTATTCTACTTAAGGTCCTTTTCTATGACTTTGCATATCTCTGTGCAAGGGATCTATCCATGGGCAAAAGGGAGGTAAGGTGTGTCAAGGAAGGACACTGTGATGGAATGAATGCTCTTTGAAAATGTAATCTCCTCTCATTTGAGGTGAGCTGGGTTCCTTTCTCTGATAGCTGGTGACGCCTATTCATTCTTAAAATCAGCAGTCTTGTCTTTTACTACGCAGTTGGGACTTTCCTGAGCTGCATAGTGCATGAGGAGGTTTAAATAACCCGTTCTAACAGCTCATAAATCCACGTTCTGCGTTTTTGACAGGGACTTGCCCCATTCAGTACCCTGTGCTGTCGCCACTGTAGGTCATGGACCGGCAGGTGTACATGTTATTTTGATGGTGAAAAAAACCTTCATTCATTTTTTTCAACAGCAGGAACTTCATAGAGTAAAACAGAGGAATGGTACACAAACCATACCGTGTCTGTCTATATTCAGGCAGTCTTGCCAACTTAGGCAAATTATTTGTAAGTTATGGGTGCAACATCTTATGCCAGAGCACTACAAGATGGTTTGAAAAATACTAGCAACAACAAAAATAGAACAACTTGATAATTCAGTCATGTCAACAAAATAAAAAAGTAAGGAAAATTAAGGCAGTCCAGGGTTTATTGAATAATACGTTTGTTTTGTTTCATTCATGTAAAAATGTGTTTATTGCTTGTCAGAGATATTGTCCCATTTTATTAGATTGCCAAAAAAAAATTCTCCCAAGGGGCATGTTCTTGGAGCAACGAGGTCCACCTTCAATCATCACGCTTATTAAATGCATACATTTTTTTATCTGAAGCTAATTACAAAGTGGCCTACACGTACCTTTGAAGAAGCTCTTGACCTTAAGGTATCCCACACTTAAACGTAGCACAGAGAGCTTGTCCAGGCGGCTACAGACATCCTCAGGGAAGGGCAACAGACTAGTCAGCCGGTCAAGCTCTCCATTCAGCCTGTCCCGGTGACGCTTGGATGGGTTTGACTTGGCACCATCTACACCAGGGAGCTTTTTACTAAAGTTTGAGGAGACAAGATTATGATTAGACAGATATTACTTTTTTTCTGTTGTCTTTTTTTTTCTTTGTGTAATGTTGCTTCCCTAAAAACACCCATGCAAGCTAACTTCCTAGTGTGCCAACAAAGCATATGTTACTGGACATCTTTAAACCATAAAATAGCTGCAAGTGCAAAAGCAATATGTGGGGAAAGATAAGAGGTACTAAACTAATCATAAATATATATAGTTTTGTAATTCAAGAAAGTCCAATCCAAATTCAAACAAAGGGCTCAAAACAGTGCAGAAAATATCAATCTATCTCTCACTCACATGCATATAGTGTGTATATAAAACATTATTTCAGGACGCTATGCTTGTAAGAATCATCATTCATCATTAGCCTAAAGAGATGCAAGTCAGTCAAGACAGTCAAAATACCCGGGGGACAAAGCTGTACGGGGTAAGGCACTGAAAGCTCTGCTTTGTACTGCAGCTGCCAAACACAGCACTGTAACATGATACAAGAAGAGCCAGATCATCTTTTAATAGAGAGTCAAAAATCTTGTCTGACATGTCTGTATGCCCGTCCTATTTAGATATGTTCTACCTCTAACCATAAACAAATATTTGTCACAAGAACAACATGATGTTTACTTTCTAAAACTGAACACATTGGCTACATCTATATGTATCTATGGATATAGGCCTAATCTAAATAGGTTTCAGACCTTAAAGCACAATAGGCGACTTTAACAAAAATAATTATTTGCCCCAGCACAAAGGGTTTGGATACATTTGTTCATCAACAAATTAATAGACGAATCTCAGCATGGAAAGGATTGTTATTTGCTTGTTATTATTATGTAATGTAGATTAGTAGCTCGTGATAGCAGGGAATAACCTCAGAAAAACGTAAGTGAAAAATAGGTTTGTACATATGTTCCATACATTTGTAAATGTGATCAAGTTTTGTTTTTGTTTTTGTTTTTACAAAATTTTCATAAATTTCTACAAACCTGTTTTTGCTTTAACATTATGGGGTGATGTGTGTACATGAGAAGAAAAAAATTATTTGATCCATTTGAGAAAAAGGCTCAAACGTATCAACATGTGGAAAAGGTGAGAGGGTTTGAATAGGCTACTTTCTGAATGCACTGTATGTGTAAGCCGTAGGCCTACATATAAATAATTTGTCCTGACAAATGCATGTCGATTCACTAGGCCTTTAATAGAAAATGTAGGGTAACCTTGAACCCTTCAATAGTCCCTTCCATTACAAAATGTGTTTCCAAGTCAAAGTCTTTATTTGATCTACTGAACTCACCTTATCTTTATTTGTATTTTTATTTGAGTGGCAACCACGAACAGTGGACTCGAGACCACCCTTGCTAAAAGGCTAAGTTCAGATTTATGACCACAAGTAGAGACACATGCCATTCACTGCAGAGACATCAGACATAAATGCAGAAGTTAAAGCCTACCTTTCCAGGAAAGAGATTGTGAGAATCCGAATGATATCAGGAGTAATCACAAGAGCCATAGACTTCATGCACCTGCTAAGGAGAGCTCCAACCTCTATTGAAGCCACTGGGGATGGACATGTGGGATAACTTCTCTAATTTGTATTTCAGCATCTACTACTACCAATTAGCCTACTTAATGGAAAGGATATACATAGGCCTAGGCCTGCATAGCCTAAGTCAACTCAGTTAGACAAACTAGATTAGATAAAACTTCTCCTATTTCATGACAATTTTTACATGGAAAATTGCATTTTGCTAAGAAGTAGCCTAAGCACTTGAGTTTTGGTATAGGCCTACCTCAAATTTTCAACAAGTTGAAGACAGCAATGCAATCAACTGGACGCTAACGGCAGCAAAAGCTAAAGATCAAAAAACAAAACTTAACCTTTATCAAAATAACTGGCTATGTCATAATGTCTCAGACACAATGGATGATAAGCACATTCACTCCCCTATATTTCTCCTCTTCAACTAATAACCTGCACAATTCAGCCAAAACTCAATTCCAAGCCTTTGATCCAAGCAGCACCTTACCAGAAATGAAGCAAGACTGACCTCACTTGCAAACAATTCATAGACAAAGGCCAGCATTCAGACCATTTTCCACCTTACACTTGCTGTGCATTATGGGGCTGTACAGACATCAGGGCTTTCATTGTTTAGTTTACATCATGCCTCTTCACTCTCTATTTCTGTTTCTCTGTCTGTGAAATGGCATAGCAAGCAACTTTGGGACAGTGAATGAACCTAAAGATCCTTGATTACCAGTCAAAGTGAGTCTTGTTTCAATGAGTACTTTGTGGTTACAATGGTAATTTGTGTTTTTACAAAAAATTGGCTATTATTAACTGTAAAGATATTTTTTTTAAATGCCATACTACAAACTGCACCTTAATGTGTATACAGTCCATGGCAAAAGTTTGCAGTTAGTCACAGAATGTGCAACCTGCACAAAAAATACAACGCTAGGCTATATGAAAAGCTAAGTTGTTTCACAATAGTCGATATCCAACATATTCCCATTTTTTTTGT
Organism: Galaxias olidus; assembly: GCA_026901105.3. Lineage (NCBI taxonomy): Eukaryota > Metazoa > Chordata > Actinopteri > Galaxiiformes > Galaxiidae > Galaxias > Galaxias olidus. Next base: position 734,207 of record JAPMUY010005764.1, on the reverse strand, counting down.
CCTGAGTTGAACCCTGGTATTCTTTCCACCTGAGCGCGCTGAAAATGGATTAGTCTGCTATAGCTCTACACTACAGCACTGCTTTGAACTCCATGTGAAATTCCGTTCCAACAAATGGAACTGAGGTTGAGCTTGCTGGCTCTAATTTTCAATCTGTTGATCCTTACCAGGAGAAGATTAGATTGTAATAGATCTGACCACTTCCATAACTTTTTGCTGTTGACTGTTTTTGTCTGCCTAACAAATGTCGTCATTCAAATCTGCTGTAATATCATCCACTACCTGTTAATAAAACCCTTGTAAACTAGGACATACCTTAACTGAAAATTCCCTTAGTGACAATAAGATATTTCGCTCATTATATGGTAATGCACATAAACACAAGCTTTTACAATTTACCTTCCTACAAGGATTTTAATAAGCCTTAGGAAATGATTAAGGCAAATCCTCACAGTTAGCTGTTGAGGTAATCAAACCAAGATGTAGAAGAGACTAGGGTTGATATTTAACACATTATGTTAGATATTCTAAAACAAATGTTAACATTGTGTGCAAAATGTGTTACTTGCTAAAATTTGTCTGAGATCAATCACAAACAAAGAAGAAATGTCCCATTAGACTGCCTTTAAAAGGGCATCTACGTAAGGTTAATGCCCCTGAATGTCATAAGTCTTATTATGCAAATAAAAGGCAATTCTTAAAGCAAAAAATGGGAAAAGGCAAAGACTTCAGATGAACAGAACTTGTTTGGAATTCCATTGGAGTGGCCCCAGACTTTTAGTTAGCCTCAATGGTGCCTTTGTGCTTCCCAACCCAGATGGCTGTCCAGAAAACCTCAGTCCTTGCAGCACAATCCCACATCTTCATAAACACAAAGACGTCTGCACAGGCCAACTTTTTTATTATGGGTTTTATAGTTTGAACAGTCTATTTCAAATCTTACTAAAGCTACCTACAGTTATAGTAAACTAGGTCAGCACCCACGCCCACCCCATATGCACATTAAGGATAAGGTTTCTTAGAATGCACAAAAAATAAACATACTTTTTTTAAATTACTTTTGTAAAATAAAATATACCAAATAAAATAGATCAAACTATAAATTGCAGAAAAAAAGTCTAGCACATATGCTCCTATTTTAAGTTGACTCTAGATGACCAGAGCAAGTCCTGCACTTTAGTCTTAAATCATAAAATACAAATATCTTGAACTCAAAGTAAAGTGAGCAAGACCAAAACGTTGGTCCCCAAATGAGGAGAAACCATATCAGATTACAAAACCATGCTTCTAGCCAGCAAACCCCATGTCCCCCGCCCTCCTGTAAGCATCGCGTGAGAGCGCAGTGGACTCTGAAACTTGATTGTGATTAATGCAAGAGTACCATTTCCATGCCAGGCCAAAACGCTGCTTGAAGACAGATTCTTAAGGTAACCTGGAAAAATCGATTAGGTAGTCTTGGACCAACGCATCGTTTAGTCACGGCGGTGTACAACAATGTTCCTTCAAAAGCCTACCAACTATTTTGTGTGGGTCGAATTGTATAACTTAAGGAAACGTTAAAATGGGCGTAGGCTATAGGCTAGCCTATGTCTGTTAGAAGATCATATGTTCATATCTCTACACACACACTACCAAACTTAAGAGAAACTGTTTTTGTTTGACTTTTCAATATAGCTCACTTAAAGTTTTAGGCTGATGTAGCCTACTCCTACTCATGCACAATACAGCTAATCAATTACCTAAACTATGCCTGAACGTAAACAATTAAATTACAGTCGCAATACTAATCAGGGCCAGTGGGGCTTATTTGTTGATATGCATTTATTACTTGGGCCTAAAAACACTTCTCCTGAACCAACAAAACACATGTGAAAATACAGACATAATGTCGTAAAACATTGGAAGGTCGCAACAAGCTTATTATTTAACAGGTTGATCCTTACGGTTTCTGAACTGGCTTCTTCCGCTTCTTGACAGCATAAATCCCAGCATTTCCCAACATGTTTACACTTCGATTTTGTGTATAAAAAAAAACAAGCAGATAGCTGTGATAGCACGCGCAATTTCTTGCAGAGACTCTGAAAAGGCTAAAGAAGTTAAAATCCAGACATGGCGAACAAAATCCACCAGAGAGGATCTCTTCGTGGAACCGCAAATCACCAAGTCGACGCTGACAGATCGCAAGCAGTCGAGACCATCCGTGATCAATGTGCGGCTTTTTCTGTTCGTGAAGAGAACCAAGTTTTTGAAAGTTCCCAGCTCAATGGACTTAGGGCTGAATGTGTGTGAACGATCACTGTATATTTTTCCTATAGCGTTTCTTTCTTTAAAGTCAACAAGTGTTCAGCCATAAAATAAAAACTTGTGTAAGGCTAAGTTTGTTCAATGCAAATGATCCCAGAAGCTATTTAGGGCTGATTTTGCAGCAGGTAAAGAGGGCCTATAGTTTTTTGGCATGGGGAGGTTTCAGGAAATCATAAACAAGTATTACAGTCAACGCATTTTTTTTAAGGTGGACTGAGGTCTATGCAAGTTCAAGCACTACGCCTCAATAGTCACGTGTCACAGTATAGCCATAACTCGTGTCTGATAGTGAAAAGCAACAAGGGTAACTTATTTAAATAAAACAAAGATTTCTGGTGACCCACACCCGCATAGCCAGTTAAAGCCCCCTAATGTCAGTTGTGCATTACCGTTGCAAAAGCTTACAAAGAAGACTGGCCTTTTTTTAACCATTAAGCCCTTTGTGTGCTCGAGTAAAATTATTTAGCATGATCAACGAGCTTGTAATCCTGTGTTATAACTAGCCATAACTAGCTTTTGTTTACATGCACGAAAAGAGGGACCACCATACAGTTAAACATTTTCTAACGACAACCGTCATTAAAATTATTTAACCGTTTTTCAAAATGTATTATCTGTTATTGGTATGCATCCTCAATTTACATAAACTTTCTGTCCAACAGTTTACAGATACATTTTAGATTGGACCATGTTCATTGTTGTGCCATTGTTTGCGAGAAGGCAATATACAAGTGCAGGCCAGTGTTTTAGTGCCTCCAGACCAGTCAGTCACACAACATTTATTAAATGTATTATCATATTATTATTATATAGAGAAGGACAAAAGATACCCACTGCCTCCTCTCTTGTCACGCCCCAAAGACGCAATATATACTTATTATTATTCATGATAGCTTTTCACTTCCATTCACCGTATTTATTTTTTATCCCCACTTGTTACTTCCTGATATGTCACCATGTTCCCATTCGCCGCCGACAGTAGGCTATGTTAGTAATTCCAATTGATCTCTGCTTTGATATAACATACTTTTACTTTTCAATTGAATTGATTACTGGGTAATGCTCAAGATCAGAACGACATGATCTTACTGATGATATTGATACGCAATTGAAGGGTGCATTGACATTGTGTATCTGAGACTTTATCTTCTTGTTGTGCCACCATGCTGGCAACCAAAGTTAGTTTTAAATGATACATTTCGTCCTCGGGCCATGTATTTCATCTATCAATAAACACAATGTTAGAAAGAGGTACATTGTGAGAAGGTGCTCTGTGTCCTGGAAATTCCTGTCTTCTGTTTTTCAGGTCTGACACCTAGATTGATTGGAACTCAGCAACCACATATTATGTTAAACATCTTTAGAGTATATCACAGAGGTAAGTATTCCAACACCTTTTCGTGTCAAAATGCTGCCACACTGTTGTGTGATCATGGTGCATTCCTTTGTGACAGCCATTAGGTTAAGGTCATTGCCACTATGGGTAAATGTCTTTATGAACAGATTCAGTCTGGTGCAAAGTTACAAGTCATTCTTACAGGCCAAGTCAGGCCTCATATGTTGCATTGCTTTGCTCTAACTCAACCAAACATTTTTTATTAATTTGTTATGTATTTCATCTTTCAGAATGAGATCCAAACTGTGATGCGTCATTTGTGCCACTAAATATTACAGCTGCGGCAAGGTTATAGTCCAGTAGAATCATTGAGTCTGCTAACTTTGACTGTCGTTGCAATACAATGGGATGTATAGCTAAGAAATATCCTTAATAAAATAAATTTCAACATTTTGTGAGTATTTTTCAATTTTTAAAGGGAAACAGAAAATTTATGGTTACAGTCTGGGCGGCTGTGGCTCAGGAGGTAGAGTGGGTCGTCCACTGTTCCTAGGGTTGGCGGTTCGATCATCATCGGCTTCTCTTGTGCCAAAGTGTCCTTGAGCAAGACACTCAACCCTGAGGTGTTCCCGAAGTAGAGACTTGAAGTGCCTTGCATGGCAGCTCTGCCATCATCGGTGTGTCCGTGAATGATATTACAATGATAATGATACAGTCAAATGCATGCAACTGTTGAAACCATTTATTTTCAATGCAAAAAATTTGGTGAGAAATGTAATTGTTGGTATTTTAGGATTTTGATATGGAAAGATTGGTGACAACAAGAACACAGACACACACACAATGCTTCAGTGTCTGAAAAGAAACAAACATCAAAACTTTTTTGTTTTTTTGGATTTTGAAAGACAGGGGTGAGTGAACTATTACTCATCTGTGTGTCATTCATAGGAAGGCTAGGGTTAGGGTTAGGGTTAGGGAAGCTGTAGTATCGCGATGCCAGACCTATCGCCACACTTAATTGCGCTTCGCCAGCGCTGTAGACATCCCTGAAAATGTAACACTATTTGATAATATATTACAATCCGTACTTAATATTTTTTTATATAAAACACAATAATGTAATAACTTGACCAATGATTTTATGAACTGTCTAGATTCCTGACTGAAATGGTTTACAATTACATTATAGGGAATTTATCAAATTGTCAGGTGGGTCTTTAAAAAAAAAAAGTAGGCTAATACATTTGACGGATAATGTGTACATTTTCAGTGCAGATTGAAAAAAAATTGGGTAATTTAAGAATTGTATATGCAATAAATGCAATTTTCCTACTGTAGGCCTACTTTCCTGTAATCTACCTTTGTTAGCAGCTGGTCGAGTTATTCCCGGGGTAGTTCTTTTTGTTGTGTCATTAGCGCCATCTACGGGCGAAATTTTATTTGCCTATTTAGCTCAACTATGGCTCTTAAACGGTAGGATTTAAATGTATTCATCACTTAACTTATAAACAATAACTTCTCATGTAATGTGTTTTAGAAATATTTCATCTTGTTTTTTATTTGGCTATATTTGTCATTGTCACCAATGTCACAAGCCATTTTGTCAAGCAACTGAGCATCTATATAGGCAGTGAGGGAAGTAAATAGTCTTTGCTGACCTTTTAGACTTTCATACAGTAGGCCTAGTTCTTTGCTAACTATCATCAGATAAATTGATAAATTGCAGTGCACAGCTTTCGTGATAACTGTACTACTCTGGCAATTATGCAGACAACAATATGTTACGTAGAATTTCAGAGACGAATAAGCTTTAAGACCACACTGACGCAATCAGATAGCGCCTCGAAATATAAGGGCGATTTCAGGTCAGGTTTGAGGTTTTCGTTGAAAATAAATATGGCACTATCGTTACGGGTGATTCGCTCGGTCATCCCCACGGGTGCAACGGCTTTAAAATCTGCAACAATTGTGCAGACGGTAAGCTCCTCAGAATGGTTCATATGCTTAGACAATTTGTTAGACGGAGAACCTCAAGTTCACAAGCTTAACAAGGAAGGACATGGTAGCGATTTGCTACTTGCTATCTTCTAGCGCTGCTGTGTTAGCAAACATTGAAACAAGGTCGGCTTTTGGAACTGGTTCATTTTCATCATTTGATGAATAATTAAGGCATTAGCTCAAAATTTGCCAGGGAAGTTCTAGTAAGCCACATTATATAGTAATTACATAATTTTCAATTGACTTCCAAATTGTATCATGCAACTGTCTGACAACGTTAGCGATGCCCATAGCCAGCTATGTTACGATGATTTTTTTTAAAGGAATTATAATATTATTGTTGATAATGTGAGTCGCATCATTCTATTTTTCCTTGTTCAGCTCGTCATTTACTATGCATCCATGCTATAATTACAAATATCTTTAAGGATAACTGATATAACTGATTCCTATCTGCTCTTTTACGAAGTTCATTGTTCTTCGCCAAAACTATTTTAGGCCAGCATCCACACCAATTCAGTTAGGCAACTACAGTATGGCTGGTGGGCCTATGCATTGGGAGAGAGGACAACTCCCAGATTTAAGCAGAACAGCAAGATAATCTCTATAGATGGCAACCTGGCTTCAGGAAAAGGGGCGTTGGCAGAGAAGCTTGCTGACAAGTTGGGTAATGCTCTCTTGCTTTTAGATCATTCCACAGTCTCATGCAGAGATATTCTGGCAACAAATAGTCAGTCTTTTTGTACCCTGATGACCTAAATATATATTTTTAATTTACCTAGGAATGCTTTACATGCCGGAGCCTGATAATTTCTACTTGGACAAGATGACAGGAGAGAAAGAGCCCCTTCCTATTGCCTTCAATGGGAACTGCAGCCTAGAGAAGTTCTACCTAGACCCAAAGGCTGCAGATGGGAACTCATACCGCCTACAGAATTGGATGTACGTCATGAGACTCTTGCAGTACTCCAATGCCATTGAACACCTCCTCACCACAGGTACTGGCTGTAAGACATGACGATTTGATTTGAATTAGAACATGTTTTATGACTTCTTTAGAATGGGTTTGTAGTGGAATTATCCTTATTGGTTTATTTACTTAGCCTTCTGCAAACATATTAATTGGCCATTGATTGATTGATTGATTGATTGATGGATGTTCATTTTTCAGGACAAGGAGTGGTCTTGGAGCGTTCACCCTTCAGTGACATGGTCTTTGTGGAGGCTATGTACAAACAAGGCTACATCAGGAAGCAGTGTGAGTATGCATTGTTGCACAGTTGTAATTTGCATCTTTTTGCTCATATGTGGCCTAGTTATTATAAATGTCTGTGTCTGCCATATTCCCTGTTTTTTACATGCAGGTGTGGACCACTACAATGAGATCAAGGGCATCAGCATCTGTGAGTTTCTGCCCCCTCATCTGGTTATCTATGTGGACACACCAGCAGAGGAAGTGCAGAAGAGGTTGAAACAGTCAGGAAAGGTACAGAGGATAGTCTGCTTTAATTCAAACTTACTGTCATTTAACTTATGTTAAAGTAGACAAATTACTTTTGTTGCATTTAGATTTCACTCACAATGTTTCTAAATTCATTTGAAAGTTTCAGTTCAACTTATGATTGTGTTGTGCACATTTTAAAAAGTAACTAGCTCAGAACTCGTGCGTATGCAATCAAATGACATATAGGATTTTGGTGTCCTGCAGTGACACATTTATCAATACTCTTTCTTTACTATGCAATTCTGCAGATTTTATTTTGTAATGGTGCCAATACTAACATCATTTGTATGGATATTATTTTTATCTTATGTGAAGCCTCTTTTAAAAGCATGAACAGAGACCTTATATGGTTTAAATATTTTAAGAATTAAGAAAAAAAAGAACTAAATGTACAATCAAAATCTAAAATATAGTGTATATTCATTTAAAGAGTAATGTTTCCAAATTGCAAGGAAGTTTAAACATTTTATGGAGCATTTTATTTTTGTCAGCTTTTGAGACACTCTTACTTGGAACATTTCCTCTGCCAAATGCCTCTGATTATGTTGCAGAGGCAGGAATTGGTTGATGCCTTCCTGCAGGCACTGGCCATTTAGTAGTTCTTACATTTAGCAGGCAGGTAGACATTTCACTAAGCTTGGCAGTTATTGGCATGATGTGTTTGTATATTGAAATAATCCTCCCTTTGAAAAGAATTAGAGGTCTGCTTGAATTCATGTTAAATTCAGTTTATTACTGTTTAACACACTGCCAGGAATATATGGTCTCGACTAGGCCAAGTCTTTTGTGCCAGGTTAATTTATTTTTTTTAACCATTTTGTGCACAGATCTACCTGGTATCTTAGCCCACTTGTTGAATTGCCATGTGCAATTATTTGATTATTTCCTAAGTAATGTAGATTAGATTGGTTAATTTATCATTGGAATGGGTATTGAAGAGGCAGTATGCTACGTGTCCAATTCCTTATTGGTATGCGAATGTACTGTCTATAAATGACTTAAATTTAAACTCAAGCCTAAATACTAATGGAGGACAGTGGCTTTAATTTAAAAAGGTTAGCATCAAGTGTTTTTTCAATTTTAAGTTTTTTATTTACTAAAACTAGAAACCAATAACAGCTATTTGAACTCTGCAAAAGAGTAGTCCTTTATGGAAAGTTAATGTGTAGGGTAGTATTTTTTTTAAATTATATTTGTTCCATAAAAATAAATGTTGCATTGTTTACCTACAAGATTGAAAAATGTAAGGTATATGGAAATAAAACACTGTTTAAGACACCACAGGTGTAGTCTATCTTTGGGATTAATTTGACACAGCAGTTTTGAGTGTGATATGATGTTTGTATTTCTATGATGTTTAAGTATTTCTTCTTTTTTAGTCTTACCTTGAGAATGTTCCCCTGGCTTATCTGAAGAGCATTGAGGATGCCTACAAGAAGTCATTTCTGCCGAAGATCAGGTGCGTTGACTAAGACTTAGGTTTTGTACTTTTTAAAATAATAAATTAGTCTTGCATAACAAAATGTTTGCCAATTTAAGTCTTAAAAGTAACTCTAAACCTGTTTAAGCAACATCCTATTCCTGCATTTGGAGATGAGCAAAACGAAAATGTTTAATGTTTTTCCTGTTTATGTGTTGTAATTTATTGAACAGTTAGCAATGTAAAATTTAATATCCTTGACATGTTTTAGATCAATTTATTGGAGTTTATTTAGACAAACAGTACCAGTCAAAGGTGAGTGGGAAACTGTTCAAACTTTGGACTGGTTTTGTACTTGCATATGCTGACCCTTTTTCCCATGGGGATTGCGGCCCTCTGATAAATCTACACAGATTCTGTGGGCCCAGCCATAGTCAATACTTGATTTTAAATGACCCTATGAAATACGAGGAACACAAGTCTCTATAGACAGCCACTTTTGTGAGAGAATCCAATTCATACTCGAGAGCTTCATTTCAATATAAACATGTTTCTTTATTTCAGTGAGAATGCCGAATTGCTTGCTTATGATGCAACCCAGGCACAAGACATTGAGAGGGTACGAAAGTGTGATAATGCACTCATAATAGCCTTTGACAATATCATTAACCATGTAAAGTCATCTTTGTTTTTGTACCTTCAGTCTGTCCTTGCACTAAAGCCTCAGTCTTCTTAATGCTTGTTCGCAGGTCGCAGAAGATATCGATTACCTGAAGTTTGAGAAAGGACCTTGGACTGAGCAGGATGATGTCACCTACCACTACATGAGGATGTTGTAAGTGTTAGTGTTCAGAAATGCCATGATGACTTTTTTATTCTTAGTAGTCATACAGATACTTTTAAAGTTTCAGAATTTAATTGAATTGAATAATAATAAGTTAATAATGCAATAAAAAAGCTGAGTTAATTAGCAACCAACTGTTCTCTTGTTCCCTTTTCTGGAAAAAGAATACAAAACACTGCCTGAAAATAATAGATCTTTCCAAATCAGTTAGTTTCCTGTCTTTAGCTCTGAAGCTTTTCTCATCAACCTGTGATTTCCCTGCTTCTCTCCCCAGGGTGGAGGACAAACAGAAGGTAGCGAATCTGGCTTGCATACCTAGGTTCCTACCTGAGGTCACCATCGGGGCACACGAGTACGATGCCAACTACTACCACTTAAAATCGGTAAGGAAAAACAAATTTCCCATTTTGTCTGGCGTGTGTATTCTGAGCTAGAATAGATCAATATTTACATGATTTGAATATAAGAAATACTTTGCCACTCGAGGATATACTCTTGTATCAACCCTCTTCTGTTAATTTATTTGTTTGTTCTTAATGAAAAGGTTCTACCATCATACTTGGCCAGGACAATAATAGCTTTACATCCAGCATTATAAAGTTTCCTGCTGGAATATTGAGTTGTGAACGAAAAGGGGGAAATGCCAGAGCCACAATATTCTGGGAGGCGTCAGTATCATCAGTCCTGCAGGGAAACATTAGGACCTGACCTTTACTGTTTATTGACTTGAGACTAGTTTTGTCTCTGTGGTGCTGCAAGAATTGGGCTAGGTAATGTGCTACACAGCTCTTTGAGATGACATTTTGCTCACTGCCATATTGTTGTGAAATGAGTGGGAGAACGTGCTTGGGGGAATTTAATGTAATACCTGAAAGCTCAGTCGGGTTGTCAAGATAAAGTTCACTTCAAGAGAGAAAAGAAATTGTATATAGCATAGTTGACTAATTCACTTCAGGTAGCATGACAAATGGGAGTATAAATTCATGACAATTTGCCTAAAAAAATATATTTTTTAATGCGTAACCTAATGTCTCAATCCTGACTGATAGTCTGTCTCTGCTATCGTTCGGCTATTGTCAGCCTAATTGTCAACTAGTGGAGAACGCCTTGTAAAGGCAGGCTTTAGTTAGGGATACTTTTTGTTTCCAACTCACAAGACTAATGACACGGCAGGGTGTGGGTGACAGAGAGCAGTTTGGCTGTCTATCACTGTCACTGATGTGGCCTCACATTAGCAGTAACTCATAACATGCTGTTTGCCAGGGCTCGAGGGTGATGGACTGCAATGTCGCCCCGAGTGACACTAGCACTTTGCTATACCATTAGTCTTGACTGTCATCGCACACCAAAGGATGGATGAGTCTTAAGCAGGTTGTTCTCCAAAGCTTTAAGGGGAAAAGGTCTGGCTTCTTTGATCACATAACTGTTAAATATTGCCCAAATGAGTCCAAAACCATCCGTGCGCTCGTCTTTTTCTCCACCAATGACATGCAATGCTGTTTCCTCTTTGGTCGAAGTAGTTTTCTTACTGTTGCCCTTTTCCTCCTGACAATTTTAATTAATTAATTTTATTTATATATATTATATATGTATTTTCAGGGATTTGTTTCACATTATGCTTACCTCGCCTACTTAAACATATCAAGTGTTCCTTCTTCCTATGTGCTATACCTCTTTATATATTTTTTTTGTCCCGTAGCTCCCAGGAAAGAAATATGCGGAAGGATATAATGCCGACGTCGGAGACACAAACATCTGGCTGAAGTGAAGAAGTGTACCTTTTCTCGAGTATTCCTGTAAATGAATCATAACCCTCCTCCCTCCATTGCAGTCATCAGCTCAATCTGCCCTGTGGGTGGAGAACAATTTCAATGTTCGCTGCATCCTGTCACCAAGCTCTCTCCTCTGGTCCAACCGAGTGTATCAAAGAGAGTATGTATGTCATAAATAATGTATGTATTAAAAAAAGACAATTAAAAATTTTAAAAATGTCTTGTCTTTGCAGTCCTGACTTATGACATCCTTGATTAATGGCATTTTTATGTGAGTATATATTAAACGTTTGGAATTGGACCACTTTAAAGGATTTCATACTAAAAACGTTCAAACAAGCTTGTTAACATCAACCTCAACAATATTATAAGGAAATTGTTTATGGCAAATTAGCAATGAATTTCACAACCTGTGTAAACTGAACAGTTTATAAGTTTGGTATACAACTGAATTTGTGGGTTTTGGATAAGTATAGTTTGACTTAACAGTTCAACTTTGCTGTACTGGTGCTGTTCAGCCATTTTTATAAATGGCTTCGATTGCAGCTCGCTGGTTTATTACCAGTTTATATATCAAAGGAAGGTCTGCACCACAGTTTTGTTTCTGCATGATAACTGCATGGCTACCCAATATAAGTATATTATATCCCGAGTATTTTTAAAGTTAAATGGATTAACTGCTCGTCATTAATGCGGCCTTGCTCCTCACCCTGCTGTTGTTTCTCACTGTGATGGTGCTAATAGACCTTGCTTTTGAGACAAGCAGCATCCAGCAATTAGCTATGAGAAGTGGCATATGTTGTCATCTCAAAATGTGTGAATGCAGCACATGGGTGGCAGTTAGCCAGATTAAATTGGCCCCTGTCTGCTGTAGTGCTACGTTCTTTTAAGACATGTAAATGTCCAGAAGTCACTTTGAATTTTCTATAATTGTACATACAATATGGATTTCCCAAGAAACTTACATTATAGATTCTATGTATAATTAAGTCTAACGCTGCAATCCAACAATGTTCATTTGGAAATTGGGGTCAAGATAATTAGGGTATTATTTGAATTGACTGCAAGTACTAAAGCATTTTGCATATCTTTTGGTACTTCAAATAATTGATTGATTTATCTTTTTTTGGTGAGCTGTAATCAAGTCTCAATTGCCAGCGCAATGTCCCGGATACAGCACAGGCTCAGTTGCTGAGTGTGCATATGAGGCCAAAGGAATTCTCCAGTTACTCACATCCTGCTAACCGATGCCATTGATGATACCAACAACTTGCCCTGCTCAGACATCAAATGATACTCTCTCTAATCAATTAATTTATATCTCCAGGCCCCATGTAGACTATCGGCCATTGCAATCATTTCTGTAAACTTACAGATTTGTATGAACTTTGTGTTCCTGGTATCCAGTTTTTTTTCTGTAAGTTAAGGCAGCTTTTGGATTTCAAAAGGGGGCACTATTGTGCCATAGAAGAGCACTACTGGTGTTGTTTTCTCACTCTTTGTCTGATATCCATGGTATGATGTGTGGTCTAGCTTTTTTTCTGGGGTGCAGTTGGTGTTAAGAAGCTTCTATTTTGACATCAGCGTTTTAGGAGTATACATTTTTAATGCATAAAGAGAGGTTCTTATCCAATAGCATGTGTTCTTAGGGCTGATTTTAGAGAATATAGGGATGATGTGATAGACTCTGATGACAGGCAAGTCTAAAGTTACAGAGAAACAAACCTCATTAGATTAACACAAGGTAATTTATCAAATGCTAATATAAACTGGAGCTGAAAGTTTATTTGAAAAATATCTGTTGGTAGCATAGAATTTGCCTCGAACTTCCATCCATGTTGCATAGGCTATTTATCTTGTCTTATGTTGAGAGAACAGCACACATGATGTTACGTCTTTCCAGGGACCTGCCAACTCTGTGCTCTACAGTCTTGCCTTTGCCTCTCTAATTGTATTACTATTATTTTATAATGTTTTTTATGCTAATTTATTTGATCTTGTGTGCTTGTCTTTAGCTCCAAACATACATGAATTACTGGACCCATATACATGTAGGCCTACTCATAACCAGGTTATGATAGTTCTTGAAAGTATCATTACCTTATGGTGAGAACCACAGTTTCACCTCTTGAGGCGATTTCCAGATTAGCACCAGTTGACATTAACACATCCCTTTTTCTGAGGTTAGTTACACATTCCCAGAAGACAACATGTTGAACATAGTGACAGTTCATGTCAAATAAGCGAATGGCCCATCGCTTGTTTGCCCGAAAGCTTGCATATTCCCCAAGTTCTGAGTTGGTTCCACCCTTCAGATCTGTTAGAGGGAACAAGGCATAGCTGTGACAGGCGACATGTAGGGAAGGGCGGAGGAATGGGTATGATGGAGGCCACCAGCAGTTGGAGAACATAATGAGGAGATCAAAGAATCTGACATGGGGACGTAGGAGGGTATCAGAGGAGCTGCACTATTTAAATGTGAATGAGATCAGCAGATGCCAGTGTGGGGGTGTAGGATATGGGAGGTCTCAATGACAAGTCAACCAGGGCCACTCCATATTTCACATGACAAGTTCCCTCCTCTGTGACAGCAAGATCCTGCACACTCTTCCTCAATTACTCTTAATCAGCAGTCTTGGAGATGACGTTAACTAGTGGAATAGCTGGGAATAGCTCCATGCCTACGCACTGTAATCACACAAATGCAAGACATTCACAATCACTGCAAGAATAGATAATCCCCAGAACACAGCAGTAGTCCTAATACAATTATGTTGAGAAAATTTAACCTAACTTGATGAGCTAAAGTGGTTGGTAACTTTTACCAGGACATATTCAGGTTCCATTGTATCATTGGTTGCTCATAATTACATCACAACACAAACAGTCTCCCCAGGGGTTTGAGAAGATTTTAGATATGTAATGTTTAATGAAGCTTAAAATGTTCATGTGCCCAAAAGCCTTTAATTCAATCGCAAAAAATGCATGCCACTTTTTCTTTGTTGCTGTAAATAAATTATAATTTTCTGAAATAATTAACTTGCAGATATAAATCTGCTCAAGTGACAAAGAACAACCTTAAGAAAACGTGTGAATGTTTTAATAGATCTTCAACTTTTTCACGAATATAATCTCTATTTTGCACAAGTAGATACACTGCCATTAAAATGTTGTGTTACAAAATGTTTGTTATAAAATGAGATATAGACCAGAGACCATATAAAAATGTCACTTACGTGAAGCTTGACATTAACTTTAATCTACGATTTGAAAGAAGACAAGAAAACAAGTGATACTTCATGATACTGAATAATTTTGGATATTGTGTGATGAAATTGAAGTTAAATCAGGGTTTGCGACTTTCGGGGCCAGAGACCTTAAATATTTCTGTAAAAAACGGTATGTTGTATGTTTGCCCTATGTGCATATGCCCCGCTGCAAGGACAATCCTTATTTTTATGTCTCATTCTCGATTCAATCTGACGATCACACACTTGTGAAACATATCAACAGTCTCAGCAGGATTTGACTACATTAAACAGGCACAAGGTTTCAGATGCAAATAGGTTTGTGTGGCTTGGTCTTATAATTTATAATTGGATTTCACCTTTGTCGTACCAGTTATTACACCCAAAAAAGTGCAGTAAATAGAAGATCAAGGTATAGGTTACGACAAGCGATATTTCAGATGTGTTAGGAAGTATGCACCTCCCAGAGTTCAGGCATGAATATCACAGACTGGCACAAAATAAAATAAAAATATATGGTGCCCTTGCCAATCTGTTTTGTTAGCTAAAAAATTTATATGAACAGGTGGCTCATAGGGCTAAGGCGCACACCATAAAACTAGTCCTTGACGCAGCGGCCTGGGTTAAACTCCTGCACGGGCCCTTTGCTGCATGTCTCCCCATGCATTCATTGATAGAAAGGAAAGATGAACTACAACAAATTGTAAAGACAAAGCTGAACAAAGTATGTGAACCTAAAAGGAGGATCAAAGGGTTAATGGTTGACAGGGACTAACTTTGGTGAAAAGCAATTTTACCAAATTCCCTGATTAAGATTGCCCGATGAAGAGAAGGTAAAACATAAAATATGGTTCAAAGCTAAAATGCTAAGTGTCAATGAATGCATGATGTAAATAGGAAATGGCTGTCAGGTTTCGACATTGCTACTCCTGCTAAGAATATTGGCATTGAGGATTTACATGAGAATGAGGTGTGCCAAATGATAGCATTTCCAATGTTGGAACTGTAGCATGTAAACACACTAGCTGTTGCAGCAGTTAAAGAACCAGTAGGTCTTCCACTTCATTCGCATGACAACAGGCAGAAGCAGCTAGGACTGCACTTGTGGCTCGTGCTGCATATTTAAAAGGAGAAGCATGCTCTGGATGAAGAAGCAGAGCTGCCAAGAAAGAGGAAAGAGCAACTGGTGCTGGTCACAGAAATAGCAGCTTCTGCTGCTAAATTAGCAGTTTTAAAGGCTTCTTATTATGAGTGTACAGGGATGTCAGTATTCAGAGTATTATTCGGCAACATACCGGAAGTGGGCAGTGTAGAAACCGGACGTAATAAACTAATCTGAGAAAAATAAATTTAGGATAGTACCTAATGACCTGAATCTGGAAGAGTGGACTATGCGTGTAAAGGTGTTTAACAGAATTTAGCCAAAGGTATGCATTTTAATCATTATTTATTTTAAACTGTATTTTAACCCCACTACACCCTACAATTAATACAAACATAACTTGCTTTTATTTGCATTTATCAGGGCCCCATTTCAGAAAGCAGCTTTAGTGAAAACTCAGAGTAGAAGGAAACTGGGTTTTCGGTTACAAAAAGCCAGTGAAGCTCAACTCTGATTCAGTTACTATGGCAACATACTCAGTGAAGATAATCTGCTGGCTGGCAGGTTTACTTCAAATAACCCTGAGTTTCTCCAGAAGCCTGCAGATTGAAATCACTTAGACATGGCGTGCCCTTTTCTTGAAGAGTCAGGGTGGATGTAGATGCACAAATACTCCACAAAAATCTCCTTCGGGAGAGGATCAGACCTCGCTTGGATGTTCTATTCCCTAATGATTTGGCCTATCTAGTCGAGCGTTACCGTTTTTCTGCACAATCGATAATTTATCTGAACAATATTCTCAGCCCTCGTATCGGTCATATGACACATGGACATACTCTCAGTTCGGAACAAAGCCTTTGTGTTGCACTTTGTTTCTTTGCCAACGGGAGCTTTCTGTACAACATTGGTGATGCTGAGCACATTTCCAAGGCAACCGTCTGTCGGTTTACCTTGTACGTTTATTGTACATTTTTGTGTTGTTTCCAAGTCACAGACCCACACAGACCCACAAGATACAATTCCACAGAATTGCAGGCATCAGTCAAACCAATAGTTAAGTTATTTAATATGACACTTTGAGACTTGAAGCACTAATCCGTTAATTTGATCCATATATTTTAGGATTTCCAGGAGTGATTGGCTGCTTAGATGGCACACATATTCCTGTCAAAACTCCTTTGGTAAATTAAGGTGATTATGTGAATAGGACGTCTTTCCATGGCATTAATACAACCTGTATGCCTAAATAGTACATTGAT
This sequence comes from Galaxias olidus, assembly GCA_026901105.3. NCBI lineage: Eukaryota > Metazoa > Chordata > Actinopteri > Galaxiiformes > Galaxiidae > Galaxias > Galaxias olidus. The sequence continues at coordinate 717,420 of JAPMUY010005764.1, read as the reverse complement.
AGTATTTCAAATTGAAAATACTTAAAACAGCTTCTACGACTAATTATGTTCTGCACTGTCAAGAACATATGCAATGCAGCCCACATCAGCAACGTGGAAGCAAAGTGGCCTGGGCCTGTTCATGACTCACATTGAGCGCTAGATTTGAGTTATATCCTATTATAATAAATATTTACTTTCCTCCTATTCCAACTGGAAATTTGACCTTTAGCCTCATATCATAGGAGAGTTTGATGGTTACTTGCTCGGTGACAGAGGGTACCCCTGCCAGCCCTTGACGACCCCTTACCCTGACCCTGAGGCCAGGCCGCAGCAACGTTACAACTCTGCTCTCTACAGGACACAAGTGAGGGTAGAGATGACAATCGGGATGCTCAAGGCCTGGTTCCAGTGCATTGGTGGGCTCAGGGTCACCCCAGAAAGGCCATGTGACATTGTGTCTTGTGTGATTCCCCACAACATTGTCCTACTTCAACAGTGATTGATCCTGATAATGATGAAGACCACCCTGCTGACACACGAGATGTTAGAGCAGTCAGAGACAATATGCCACAATAATTTCTGATTGAATAAATCATATGTACTAACGTCGACGATGCACATGCTGGTATATGTAAATATGACAATCAGTAAAGTTATTTTCAGCAAAGTTATGCTTAGGCCTACTATGTACAAATGTATCAATAACAGCAACAACGTTACGTTAATCACTCAGTTGTCTTCAGAACAGTAACGTTGATGTCGGTTTGTAATGTCCTGTCAGTTGGGCTAATTAACTAGCGTTTGCTAGCTAACTAGCTAGCATTGACGTAAAACCATCAATATACTCAAAGTTTTAGTTTTGATTGCTAAATGGATCTTGCTATCTACTCACTACTAACACATGGAAGATGATCCCATTATTCGTTCTTAATTTGGTCCTTTGTGATTATCAATTTGGCACTATATATGCAAAATCCATAGCTCCTGTCCATAGACCTTTATTCATTCCATGGCAAGCCTTTTTGCCCACAATTGATGACGCGTTGTCGCCTCTAGTGTTCTATCTCTGTGCCAGCAACTCTCAGTTTTACAACTCTAGTCAACCTACAGTCCACCTAGAGTTCAGATTTACACTCAATTTATTAAACTTGCTTTCTGAAATAGGGCCCAGGTGATATACTGTGTTTGTGTGCGGTTTTTATAATACAATTACTTACCTCTGGCATATCCTACATTTGTCAAATCAAGATTTTAATCCAAAGTATGAGCTGAACCATTATGTGCAGCTCAACTCTTTCTAAAAAGTCGATTCAGTGGAGTCTGTTCTTAATCTAACTATTTATTCAAACCATTCCAGTGTTTTCCTCAAATCTCGTTTTCCCACTTCAGTCAAGAGCAAGTGATTGTGTGATTTGGTTGGTCAAACATTTAATGTAAGCCTAATTAGTCATTCAGAGGCCAAATCACTGCAACTTAAGAAAATATCTATATACATTTTACAACCCATGTGCAGCATTTAGAAAAAGTGCTGCAAATTCAGACAACACAACACATTACAGAAACGCGGTGCAAGTACAAAAAACTCAACTCAAGATTGCACCCTCCTCCAAGATTGACCCAGCACTTCCTGTTTCTTCTCGCGGCTGTCCATCTTGAGTCGTCACGGAACATAGCCTAGTACTATCACTATTGCATCATAGGAAACAATTCTCCCCATTCTGTCTTGAGAGGCTTTCATGTGAGTTATTTGACTTTTGTTTTATCAGTTTCTCTATGTTATTCTATGTAACAAGTTGCTTTGGAACACCTGTGCTATTTTGAAAGGGTGCATGTGACTCATTGACGAGGCAACCAATCAAGGCTAAGCCAATGGTGAGAAGGCAGTGCTGCCTGCCAGTGTTAACATCTTCTATTATTTACACACCCCACAGAGGCCCTTGCCCTGGGATGCTTGCATAACTTACGACTTTTAACTCCTCCATTTATAGTACAGCACGCTGAGTCAATGCAATTGTCCCAACGGTATAAAATCGGCATTGCCTCAAACATAATTTGAAGCTCCTCCTGGCCATAATCTTAAAAGCCCAATTTTTACCCAGGGAAACATTGCTTTTTTTAAAAATACCCAGTGATATATAGAAAAAGGAAAAGCCTGTGTATGTTGGATAAGCTGCTGGAGCAATCTTTAAAATAAGTTTCATTCAGATTTTCATGTGTAACACACACTGGAAGAAAGGGAAAATAAGGAGAGGAAAATGACTTCAGGGAATCTCTTGAATTTCAGTTAATTTGCTCCCTGGCCAAAATTAAGCCCACAGCTTTCATAAATTAACATTTCATTAGGATTCAGAAACAAAACAGATTTAAATATTCATGTATTCTGGCACTCTGGCCCTGTCTCTGATTAGATTTTAATTACATGACTTTGTCTTAAACAAATGAGGGGCGGCAGCATAAAGGCCTATTTGTCTTAGCTGATAATGAGAGCACCTGAAAGGTAGCTCTGTTGAACGTGTATCCTTCATGAAAAGAAACAAAAAGCTCCCCCTGGCTTCTGGCTCCTCTTGTGTACCTTGCTTGAAAAGAAATGAAATGAAATCCAGGCAGTCCATAACCGAACCCAGCGGACATGATTTTACACTTAGTTTCAGAGTGTTGAAACCTCTCCCTCTCAAGTGTCTATCTCCTCACCTCTGATCTCCCTGTCCCTGCTCCCATTTCTTGAATGTTATTGCTTTCACAACTTCTAAGAATGGCATTTAACGCCTTGGTCTTTGTGGATGAGCACCATCATCAACGTGTCAAGGTCAACTGTTTCTAAGTGTGTCTGTGCAATACAAGCGTTTGGTCAAGTGCAGGAGAATGTGGGAAGGTGTTGTCATAGGTGTTTGTGTATAAAGCTTTGTGCAGGCAAACGTATTGTTATTTCATAGGATGCTACTCCTCTGCTTTTCTTTAGCGCTTTTGCCATGTGCTTCTTGCGTATCTAAAGGTTTATCCGAGGCCTACCTCTTTATATCTCATGTATATGCTCACTTACAGGGAGTGCCGTTACCACAATGAATACAAACGTATTAAATGGTAATCCCTCTCCTGCTTGCATAGCCTCCATCAGTTACATTTTGCCATGCCTTTACAACTCTAAGCAAATGTAGAGAAGTCACTCCCCATAACAAGTAAACATTTTCGAATAGGCTTGTGCTGCGACATTTTTCAATGATTTACTGATTCTGTACTGGGTTTACTAAAATGGAAGGATGAGTGAATTTAATAGCCTGGGCCATTCATTCAGGTGATTTTAACAGGGTATTCTTGCATGTTAAAAAATATTTAAAATATCTCTGTAATTTGGATAGGCTGTCAAACACAACATAGAGCAGAAGAAAAAAGGAGAAATTCGTACACAACATTTTTGTTCTGAATTAATAAATATGCTCTAAAGTATGATGAATTATGCCGACCGTCTACCCTTTTTTTTTTTCTTTTTTTTTTTTTGCAGTTGACTGAAGATCCAACATGTACCTGGACAGTGCGTTTTAAATGTGCAAGCAGGGACACCACAGACACACACCATCTCTCAAGCAAAGTGCCTGTGGGTAGGACAGTGTAATGATCCCTGATAATGATCTCTGTAAAATCTGGAAGCTGCTTTTGCCCATGTAAGCAGCATGTGGTCCCTTATGGGTCTCCTAAGCTGGAGGACCTGCCAAGCTAATTCATATTGGCTAATAGCCACAGATCTCTGCCCCCTTTCTCTTTTCCTCAGTCTCCTATACCACCAATTAAAGCCCTACGAGGAATGCTAATGAGCAGAGGTGTTTGAAGTGTGGATCTGAGCCGTGGTCTGAGCCCTTGAGGTCTTGATTTCATGACTCATAAAGACTTGTGTAGTCTCTTCCTTGTCAGAGTAGGCTATGCTCTTGTTTCGTCTTCATCAATTATTGCCACAGTTGTTAAAACGGCGTCATTCAGAAAGGATTTGAAAATGTCACAGACATCTTTGTCTCAATGCTGCACCTAGACTTAACAGCCGCAATTATATTGGCCACTTGTAGTTCAGGTAAATTGTAAGTTTCAAGATATTTAGCTTCAAATGTTGAAGTGTGGAACTTGGCCTAAGGCAGACCAATTCCAGTTTGGCAAGGTAAGTTACCTTTCCATTCACACCTCAAGGCTAACAGCTTACTTTGCCCTTTGCCAAAGGCAATACCTGCAGCTAGAAATATATATCTTCTGAAAATGCCGATGGCATCACTTGCATTGCATTTAACCTCCGGCCTTGTTTGCAAACAGCCAGTTCCTTTATTAGCAGTGTTTTCTTGACATTGATTTAAACGTTTAACACAAATCCTAGTCTGTGTGTACTGTTGCTGTGAATAAGTCAATGCAGATTGTACAGCCCGGCTCTTGGTCCCTGGTCACGAACCCTGATTTCCCAGGTCTTTTTCAAGTCCTTGCTTCTCTCACTGTGATTCAAAAACTAAGCTAAATTTGGTTTCGTGTTGCGGAATATCTATGGCATATAAATGACGATAACTCAGCTTTTTCTTCTGATAATTGTGCCTTCAGGGGATTTGTGGGCTCTGTATAATTGGCCCCTCAAACAGTGATTAAAGCTAGATCACAGGCTGATTCAGCATTTAAACCCCTTAAGGGCTGTGAGGGCCACATCACATTGTTCACACTCCAGAATTAGATTTATTTAGCATATTCTTGCACAAATCATTTATTGTTTGACTTTCTTTCATTACCAATACATGTTTAGAAACTTTACTGTTGAACAGGGCTGCTAGTGAGAATTTAAGAATATGAGCTTCAATGGGCCACAGTGATAACTACAATTTGAGAATATGTAAAGGCTTAATGTAAAGCAAAATTCTCATACTTAGTTAATCACAAATAAATAATCAATCTTTGTTACAACACAGAGCGGTCCGGAGTGAAAGTTAAGAGTATACGTTTTTTATATTTATATGCTGTTACTTTTGTTTTCCAAAGACCATTTTGTGTTGTTACTGACAGCTTTGTTTGCACTGATGTGGCTTTGGCTAAAATGTTTCTGGGTAGATGCAGTAAACCAGGTATGGCGCGAATGCCTGGCCCCAGCCTGGCATTTTTGAACAAGATTTTCAGAGGATAGGCAGCCTGGTATAAAGGCATAATTTGCCCTAAATGCTTGGTAATAAAACTGAACAATTTGTGCATTGCAATAATTAGGATTAATCACATTAGAGTTAGGTTACTCTGGCTGACACACTCCTAATGAACAGCATTAAATCCCAATAGGTAGTGGGCATCTAATGGCACAATATATGAAATTATTTAATTCATACACATTTTAATAATTTCAGATTCCCTGGAATAATCAGGTAACTCCAGGGAGCCTATTCAGATGACCTCAAATACCTTAAAACATTTGTAAAGATGATAAATGATGATCATACCTCAACATAAATTTCATCCCCTTTCATGTACTAGATCCAATGATTTATAATGAATATGGTGAATGTTATACCTTCCCATGTTTTCTGTCTGGCTTTCAATTCGAGGGCAAAATATAAAACTTCAAAGGAAGAACTAGAAAAAAGCAATTTATTCAATGTTGAACTTTTGAGAAAGAAAAATTGGCCTTTTCAGACACAATCGATTGCAATGAAAGTACCCAAAGTTTTCTGTTTCGTGGGGTAGACACACATGTCATTTGAAAGCATCCAAGGTAAACAGCTGTAATTTCAAAAATAATTATCCTTCTAATATTACATGTAAAAAAAATGATATTTAAATACTGACACACAATTCCTTTTATATTGCTCATTATAAAATTCTCTCTCTTTGTTGTTTTCAGTACTGCATTACAGCGAAGAGGATTACCATTGGTGAAGACAATATTATCCAGATTCTGCAATAGTAAGGCAATTTCTTATTGTTTTATCAATAGCCACTTTTGTCAGAACACAATAAATAAACACACTCGGGAGCCTTTCTGCAGTGTGCAAACTCTTTACTTTTTTTTTTATATAATCCCTATTCTTTTCGAACTCATAAATGTGATTAAATGTGCTATGAACACTTTTCTGCAGTTTTTCTGCAGTGCTCATTTGAGTGAAAGCCAAGGCCAGATATCTCTCTTGTAAATCCCCGCCACAGTATGTTATAAAGTAGATAAACAGGTCCAGTGCTTGCACTAAACTCAAGCAGAGACCTAATGTCTGTGCCAGAAATACCCAACGCACCTGAACAGAAGTGGTGCTCCCCACCGTCTGTGAGAACAGATGCCACATTGCAACCAGTAGGGACGGCGCAGTTTCAACATGTGACCCCTCAAAGTGAGGATCTCTATTGCTAGGCACCAACTTTTGCATAGAATATGAATGACAAGTCTAAGAGATGTTAACATCATGGTACCCACGGCAATGTGTAAATGCTACATTTTATAAGCTTACTTGCTTTCTAAAGGAAAGACATTAGTGTCTAACCTGTTTATAGCATCTTTGTCTAAGTATAAGTAGGATTTAGACATAGTTGTGCAGCTAATATTCTCTCTACATTAGATCAGTAAATATATCCTTTTTGACATATAAGTGTGAGTTAATCTACAAATATTACAACATTACCATAACAGGAATTATTGAAACAATTAAACAATCAGACTAAGCTTTTATCACAAAGAAGATCACATTTGACCCCACCCCCACATCTTGATCACTCTCAGACCGTCTTTTCGGTTTTTGAAATGCTAAAATGAAATTCAAGGAAGCAATTTATCATTGGGAAAGAGCCACTGTGCATCACCAAATTCCAAGGAATTCAAAGTACACTGTAAATGACCGTTAGGGGTATAGCTGAAACCAATTGGGCTTGTGCAACTCCCCAACACAAGGATGAGCACAACTGGGACTGTGGTAATGGGGCCTCATCTCAAGTTGAAATGTCTTCCATGTGCCTGCAGAGAATGCTCCCAGACACTCAAAATATAAAAATAACACAGGCCAATTGCAGGTTTCTTTCTTGGCTCAGGGTCCTGCTTGCTGTTAACATTTACTGTTGCTGTTTCAAAGTATGGCCACAAATTTTCAAAATGAAAAGCCTGAAACGAGCGTCAGAAGGAAAAGTGATCTGACACAAAGTGTCTGTCGGACCACACTGTGAATTATTTACTGCGCCTCTCCTTTTCATGAGAGGGGGGATCAATCGCAGACACCTTTAAAGCTAAAACTCCTGTCTGAGACCTGACGGCTCAAACTGGCCTTATTGTGTCTCCTTACATTGGTTCTCGTGGGGACTAGCCATGGGAATGTATATCTTACATGATGTTCAAGGTATGTCTCACACCTGCCAAATGGAGACAGGGAATTTACCTGAAAAGTTATTTTATTAACCTTTATTGGTAACACTTTATAACTTTCAGTAATAAGCAGTTGTTAGACCATCAATAAACTATTATCTCATTATTAGTAAATGTGTGATAATGATTTATAAATTATTTCTAAAAGATGAGTTACTGTATTTAGGCATTAGTAAATTATGAATTGGAAGCTGATCATTATCATTTTATTAGACAAATAATCAATGCAGAGTAACAGGAAAAAACTTGCAGAAAGCAGATTGAACCGATCAAGAATGTGCACATCATGTTAATGCAAAGTTCTTAATCCAAAAAAACTAAACAAAACTGATAGTAATTAATCTTTTAGAAATGATTTATAGATAATTATCACACATTTACTAATAAGAAGATTCTCGTTTTTTGATCTTCTAATAACTGCTTATTAATGAAAGTTATTATAAAGTGTACCCCTTTATGTACTTTTATGAACTTTTATTTCTTAGTTTGCAAGATATGAAAACTATTATCTAATTAAATGTTTATTAATTAGATTGAAATGCATTAGAATACATTTTTCAGCAATGGAAGACTTTCTTGTGGATATATTCCACTTATGCAATGCATTAGAATACAATATATTCATGCATCTGTAATCAGAGGTTTTCTTGTAGATATATTTTACTTATGTAATGCATCAGAATACAATATGCATGCATCAGTAATTGAATGTTCTCTTGTAGATATATTTCACATACTATGTGTAAGTTAAAATTCTTATATCTAGAATATAGTTATTATTATGTGAACTGGACAAACAACCATGTAGTTGCCCTATCAACAGTTACACATGTACTTTCAGGCAGTATGAAGTCCCACATTATTTTGATTACTTATACAGTTCAGATAGGACAACTTACGATATTCTAAATGTTTATTGCAATAACATGATAATACAAGTTTGGCATCAAGGGTCTGTTGCTCTGAATTAATTCCCTGCCCAAGGTAAAATTCACAGTCTAGTGAAACCATGGGTAGGGACCAGATATCCGCAGATTCCCCCTGACAGATACTGAACAACAGACCTGAAGTACGTAGGTGGAGACTGGGGTGGAGGTGGGTGCGAAGCAACAAAACAAGAGTATAGTGTGTATGCAGCAGTGCATTGGTGCAATTGTAGGAGCCATTGCAATTGTAGGAGCCACAGACCGTGTTAAACCAATGAGCATATGCGAGTGGTTGATTGTGTGACGTAGATAATTGCTTTGTCTGAGTTGCCCGCCAGAACTAGCTCGGCTTTATTTATAGACAAAGTCTACTTATTTTACAATTCTACCTATGGCACTGTATTAAACATGCCATTCTGATCTTGAATTTAAACACTCTTGATCTTTTTAAAGAGTGTACACTCACTTTGATATGTCAAAATGCCTACACTATGGTGGCCCTGAGAGGTCAACGCCCTGCAACTTCAGAAAACACATGCAAATTGACAAAACACAAGCAACTTAAGAACACATCTTCATCAATTTGACAACACATGCGCAGCATTTAGAAAACTCGCTGCAAATTCAGACAACACAACACATTGCAGAAATGCTTTGCAAATACAAAAACACAACACATTACAGAAATGTGCTGCATGTACAGACAACACAACACATTACAGAAGCGCACTGCAAATACAGACAACAAAACACATTTCAGTAACGCGCTGCAAATACAGACAACACAAGGGAAATGTTTCTAGAGGACACCTAAAAGTGGTGAACACGTCTAGACACGCTTGTTGAAGTCAGCTATCCGTCAGATTTTTGGTTTATTTAAACATCGTGATCTCATGATTCATATATTGCAAATATCTGCTGTTAACCTAGCGTTGGCCTTTTACTTATTATTAGCCTGCCAATCCAAATAACCTGACAAAATACACAAAAGTAAATGTGAAACACGCTATGTTAGCTGGCAATTGTTAACGCTACTTTCAGAACTGTCACCAAGTAATGTTCAAGGATGAAAATAAATTCAAAATGGTTAAATTGGAAGACACAAGAACAAAGGACCTCCATTGTGTTGTCTGGATTTGCAGCGCGTTTCTGTAATGTGTTGTGTTTTCTGTATTTGCTGCGGGTTTCTATAATGTGTTGTATTTTCTGTACTCGCAGCGCGTTTCTGTAATGTGTTGTGTTTTTGTATTTGCAGCGCTGTACCATAATGTATTGTGTTGTTTGAATTTGCAGCGCGTTTTCTAAATGCTGCGCATGTGTTGCCAAATTCATGTAGATGTTTTCTTAATTTGCTTGTGTTTTGTCTATTTGCATGTGTTTTCTGAAGTTGCAATGCATTGGCCTCTCAGGGCCACCGGACTTCACAGTTTTGCACAGCAAATCTTCAGAGCTCATAAGAAAATCTTCTGCTGAAGCAAACAAACTTGATGCATTTGAAACTCTGTTTATAAAATGTATAAAGTCATCAATGTTATCGACCAAAAACCACATACTTTGCCTTGCAGTCAAAGCTCAAGTCAATGAAAATATTTTGAACCAGAAGAGCACTTTACTCATTAATACATTCATATTCTTTGTGTCATTTCTTGAACTTGAAAATAGTGCTTGTTTGACTTTGTCTGCCTTTCATTTGCTTTTAGTTGGATTTACCTTCTAGAGATAAATAAAACATTTGTGCTTCAGAATAATGCGAAGCCATGAATATTTCAGAAGTTAAGAAAACATTTGCTGTGGAGGGGCCTTAAAGAGCGAATCCTTGCCACTTGATTTCAGTTGTCCCTGGGTGCATGAAAAATAAAGTAAAGTTTTGTTTTGGATGGAACCTGAGGATAAAAAGGCTTTTTCACTCTTTTCTTTCATTGTCGTTAATCTTTTGTCAGTCAAAAGCTTATTTGCATGATGTTTATAATATAAAAAGATATCTAACAATAACTCAGGAGCTGCCTGTAGCTCACGGGCTGTTTCAGAGTAGCCACTCCAAATATAACAATGTTACCCAAACACTTTTTAAAAAAAATCTGATTGAATGCATTCTTTCATTGGGGCAAAATACAAATAGAAGATGTTACAGGCCTATTTTATTTACAAATCTGACTTGACTACTGTAGGTTGAAATCTGTTGCAAGATCCACCATTGTCTCAAAAATGCACACTTTACCATCATACAATTTTTTCTTTTTTTACAGCAATGGGTATTATTTCCAGGTATAACAATCAACAGTTAAATATTTAGATAGGTAAATAGCTTTTGGGAGGGCTTGTATACTTGTGCAGTTCAGTTTCAGATATGAAAATTATGTTTGTTTGAAAATTAAACAAGCTTGATTAAACAAGCAACTGAATGTGGCTCTCACCAATAAAAAGGTTGGAGAGCCAAATGCAATTTCTTTTGTACATAAAACATGTTAGCTGGCTCACTTTGAATTAGCCAGATGAAAAGTGAATCAAGAGGAACCGATTTTAACCTCAGGCGGTATCTCAGCCCTATCTGAGCACAGAATCACAGAGTAGGGTAGATTACAGCATCCTTTTTAAGTAAAATTATTTGAAATATATACCTATGTGATTAAAAAAGGTAATCGAGGGGATTTTATTTTTGACACATTGTATCTCTTCTTACTTTTGCAGATATGGTGTATAACTGTGCATAGTATGCACAGTTATACACCATATCTGCAAAAAGAAGTGCCAGTGACACCCATTATTAAAGTAAAATTTAACTTGCAGTGGAACACGTTTAATAAAAACACGTTTACATTTGTTGTTTTTTAACATTATAATTAAACCTTTGCCCTTTTAAGTGATAAAGAAAACCAACAGTCCATTGGGAAATTAAATTTGACGTAACCCTTTGTGTTTATTCCTATTGTAATTGACGTTCAAACTAAGATATGACAATATAAAAATCAACATTAATCTTTAGCGTTATCCTGTAATAAACACAAATTATCAAAAATGGCAGTTGACAGAAAGTTAAAATTGGCCAGTGTTACATTTGTCATTGAAGCTTAATCAGTTGCTTATTAAAGCAAAAATAAAATCAGAAAACAGTTATAAGAGCTCTTCAAAACTTTTTTCAAAATGATAGTATCCTTACACACACATTACATCAATACACATTTGGTGACTACATTTTAGGCTTTGTCATTGGATTTAAAATTGAATTGTACTATCAGTCACAAAACCCAACCAGCCCAGCCTAGAGAAATATTAGGCATGCTGTTAGACATTGATTTGACACCAAGAAACACTATCTGGTTTATAACAAGTAAATTATGTTTGAATACCCAGATTCACTTTTTCCAATACTGCCTCTTTGATTAAAAAGCACCTTTGTCACTGAGACACAGTTCCTATGGGATATAGGCTATGTATAATCCAAATCGATTGTGTTTTAAATTACTTACATACTTGTTTCATTCTAATGTACTGTATTTCCGACAATACAGACAAAAGCACGGAAGAGAATGCTTTGTGATCATGTTCCTTCTATAAGTTAGTCATTCTGAGGGTCAGTAGGAAGTTATGCAAATGATTGCTGTTCAGGCTTTTAACGTTATTAGAGGCAGTTTATCTGTATGAGGTGATTTTGACGACCCCTACCATTTACCATCTTCCTGATTTAGTGACGCACGTCCTTGTGCCATAAAGCAATACGTCACAGTTTCGTGGGAGAACTGGCTCGGTGGCAGATACAATTAGTGTTAAATATTGAGACTTCAAGAGGGCTGATCTGAACCGCGATTTTTTCATTCTCCCATAGACATTACAATGTGCGATCAGAATAAATGTATTGATAATCCGTTAATATAAAAAAGTTGCCTATTGTGGCTTTAAGACAAATAATTCGTTTTGTGATTATTAACACATACAACTAGGCAGCTATTATTACATTCAACATTGTTATTCAATCAATTACTTACCAAGGCAACATGTTTTGTTGCATTACAAACACAACCCTCATTTATTTTTTATCTTCATTGTGCTCTAAAGCTGAACGTCACAGGTTCCTCTGGTGCTAAAATGGACGAAGGCCAATAACTTCAGCACAAATATAGTGCTTAAAGTTTACACTTTGTATGGCATGTACTTTAGGGCTATGGTACTTTATGTCCCAAAAAATGACTATCGCAAGACTGAAGTCCATAAGAAATAACTCATTAAATGAAGTATTCCTTCTTGCTTTCATCCATTGCGTCCTGCAGGGTGGGGTCGCCCCTGAGTGCAGCGTCCGCTGTTTCAGCAAACTCAGTGCCCTTGGCCTCATTGGTGTGGTAAGTGCCCTTATGCCTGTACATGTAGCGAATCACTACCACTACCAGACAGAGAAGCACCACAACAATGGTAGCAATGACAGCTGCAAATTAAGATGAATGAAGTTATTATTTTAAGGACGTGTAAATATGGCCCAGCTTGTCAAATTAAAGTATATTATCTCAAACAGCTGATGAACATCATAATTTGTATTTCAGAGCAACATGTTGTTTGAAATCAGTGAGAAGTATTTGAACCAATAAACATTGCTCTTACCATACATTTTATAAACATTATAAGTTACACTACTTGTGCCTACTATTATTTGATAGTGTTTTGATTTGAAACTTAAACATATTTAACTGCATAAATATAAGTGTACACCCTTTTGTCACACACAAAGCTATTTGTTACTTAAATCGGACACTCATGAGTAAAATGTAGCCTCTCTTTCTTTTAAATAAAAAATAATTAAACAAAAAAGGATCAGTGTTACAAAATATTTTAAATGTTTTTTTTAACCTTTGGAAGACAAGGACAACGTGTTGGGCTATAAATTCAGCAGTAATGCATTGCATTTAACATTTTGGTCTGTGGGTTGGCTAACTTTCAAATGATCCTAAATAGTTTGGTTCCAAAACATTTAACCGATATTGCTGCTCTCCTACGCAGCGAGATGTCTCCATGTTTTCTTCACCATTGTTGAACCAAAGAGATTTCCCCCTCTAGCATCAATTTATTTGCCACATAGATGAAGCCAAGCATTAAACAGCCATACATTTAAGTCATAAATCATGTCTGAATCTAAGACATATTCAAACTCACCACCCATAATGGCGTCAAAGTATCCATCGTCTGCATCAAAATCTACAGAAAAAAATAATAGGTTTTCTTTCAGAAGCAGGTCTAATATTCACTACTGTTATTAGAACAGCTTCTTACTTCAATCTTGCCAGAATCATGTAACCTTCAAAACTTTCAGCCACATTAATTTTTATTTTCACCAGACCATGACTTTGTTATTCTAACAAATGTGAATGTTTCATGAGGGTTATTTTTTATAGACAGCTGTCTCCCTAGTGTGTGGAGGGAGCTTTTTTGTCTCTGTCACTAGGGGACAAAACGCTCATTAAAGAAAGTGATTAAAGGTAATCATGAATTATTACTTAGCTAACATCTGCCCGCCTTGACTTGACTTTCTTTGAAGGACAGAGTCAACCTACAGTAGTTGAATCTGTGCCATTTGTGAAACACATTGTGAGATCCAAAATTGAGATCAATCACACAAGCTTGGTGATGTGCAATGAGGAAGAAAAAATAACACTTTGTTAATGAAGACCCCAAAGAGTGCAATTAAAAGGCAGGCTAATCAATGCCTAATCACCCAACACATCTAGGTGTTCGCCCACTCGTTACATTCTCATTGTATAGAATTGTTTACAATTTTGACACACTCTTAGCGATTAAAGGAGCATTACTGGCCTTGCTCATGTGGGATAGAGAGGGTGACATTAAACTGTGGTGATTGCCAGTGCTATTGTGAAAAAGGAATTTAGTGAATGGGCCGTTGGGAAGGGACTACAAGGCTGAACATAACCAGGGATGGTATTTGGTAAGATAAAGCAAGTCAAGAGTAACATTGATCTATGCTTTGACCTATTAAACATAAATTGTTTACTTCATTAATTGACTTTGAGATGTGTCAGTCTGTGTTCATTGTACTTCTCCCACTTGGTATTTTGTTTATTCCTGTGTGACTTGCTGAAATTTCATTTGTGATAATTACAAATGTAATTAGCAATTTTGAATTCATATTCACACACCATTTCAAACTATCTCTGCTAGACCTGATCAAATACATACCTCTTGGTTTGGATACAGACTCTGTTTAGAATTCATCTGGCAGTACAACGGTGAGACTGTGACTATGCTACTTGTACTGTATTCTTCGTTGTCCATACATATTGATAACATGGCAGACAGGCAAAGATTCTTTGTATTGTATTTGTCTCCACTTATCAGACAGGAGAGAAAATAACCCACTGCATTGTCTGTGTAGGAGTGAATGTACCTCACAAAAACTTTATTTTCATCTGCTTGTGGAGATGCCAAAACAGATGCAATGATCAAAACAATAACAAAAGCACTTACCAACTAGAGTTATTGTTGCTGTTTCCCTAAGACCTGTAACCACATAGATACAACAGTCACTGAGAATTCCGATTGGTCATGAATGTAATATCCTACAATGCTAGAATTCAGGGCTGTAATGGTGTTTACTGGTGTATTCATATACACTCTCACCTAAACATATTCACAAATAATACACCCACACTTGGCTATTGGTTAGATTGATCTTCATGGAGAGTTAAGCCAGTTCAACTGTTATTTTAACGTTTTAGAATAGCTCTTATAAAATAAGATATGTCTGCAATTCAGGGAGGAAGGGGATTTCTAAGGTTTCCTTTAATCAGGGCAGGCAGGAAATTTCAGAGTTGAGTAGAGAGCTCAAATCCCTGATAAATTTGCCAAGCAAACACAGGGGGCCTGTATCGCCTGGAGGTGTCTCCTCGTTAGCCTCGTTAGCAAGATCCGCTTGCTGCCACGACATGAAGAGTGGGACATCTGCTCTGCTTCGATGGGGACCACTGAGCCATTTCCAAGGGCATATTTCTCTCCTTGTCATTGAACCCAAAGGCACAGGCAAACAGGCAATGCAAGGGGCGAACAGGGGTTAGAAGATTGAGCCACTGGATGCCATAGAGAATTAGAACACCATCACGCTTCCCTCCCATTCTCTTTCACACATTTTGCAGACACATCGTTGGAAGAGCTTGCCCCACGAGCATGATACAAGGCTTTCATCACATTCCCAGAAGTGGCGTTAATCTTGCCCAAAGCCGGCTCGGAAGCGGGGCTGGTAAAGTGTCTCCCTGTAGGAAAGCCGGACAAACTTGAAGCCAAATTAATTCCACCCTGTAGCGCCGTGGCTGACACTGTGCTGATATGATATTCTCAGAAAATAAATATATGCAAAAGCTTGGACACAATTTAACTCTTGTGACTGTGTCCCCAAATGCGATCCAAATTTGGGGCCATCTCATGAAAAATAAGTAGCATCCATAAAATATTAAATAAGCTGGCATCTTGCTTACCAGCCTCTCACTGCGTCCTCAATCTAAATGAAAATGTTATCACTTTTTGCAGACAGAGAATGAACTCTCAGAGAAGTTTCCAGTGTTAGGGTATCTCAATTGGTCAGTCAATTTCCTGGGCACTCCCAGGACAACCTGGCAGTTTAATTTATTGGACTTTGGAGCATCCAAGTCCAAATCATTCCTGGCCTGGCAACTGGAGTTGATGTTTACAAACCACCATAATCTTGTTATTATAAATGCATACAAATTGATGGCTTAATACTAACTCCTAATTCAATCGAAGTTTAGGTTAATTCAAGTTCAGCTCTGCAGTGACAAACAGGGGTTGTAAGGTAAGGTCACTCAACAGGAGTTATTGGCCCAGGAAAAGATTCCAGTGAATAATAGACTTTCATCTCATCCACCCCCCATGTCTTAGTCTGGTGACTGCGCCATACTCTTCATTTCCCTCGCCAAACAGCTCAGTTGCATATGTGGCCCTATGCCTGTGTCTAACTGAGGGTGAACACATCCACTTAATGCCCAGTTAAGCCCCCCCTCCTCACCCCCCCCTCTCTCTCTCTCTCTCTCTCTCGCTGTGTGTGTCAGCTCTTCTTTTTTACATTCCACAGAGACGGTCATCTTTTATTATTTATCATGTATTTGCTCATGGAATAAAGCTCTTTTAAATTAAATGCACACTGTCAGAGTCAGTGGCTGGTAGCGAGGAGAGAGGCTTACATTCCTTGTTTAATTTAGCTAAATGCGGTTTCAAATACAGTAAAGATTCTGTTATTCATTGAGCTAGGTGTAAATCTTGGATACCATTATTACTATGAGTTGTACAAACAATGCTGTATATATTGTATGTACCACTGCTCAAAAAAAGTTAAAGGAACACTTTTTAAATTTTTTATAGAGTATTGCATCAAGTCAATTAAAATTCTGGGATATTGATCTGGTCAGTTAAGAAGCAGAGGGGGTTGTTAATCAGTTTCAGCTGCTATGGTGTTAATTAAATTAACAACAGGTGCACTAGAGGGGCAAAAATGAGACGACCCCCAAAACAGGAATAGTTTTCCAGGTGGAGGCCAATGACATTTTTTCCCTCCTCATCTTTTCTGACTGTTTTTCACTAGTTTTGCATTTGGCTAGGGTCAGTGTCAATACTGGTAGCATGAGGCGATACCTGGACCCTACAGAGGTTGCACAGGCAGTCCAACTCCTCCAGGATGGCACATCAATACGTGCCATTGCCAGAAGGTTTGCTGTGTCTTCCAGCACAGTCTCAAGAGCATGGAGGAGATTCCAGGAGACAGGCAGTTACTCTAGGAGAGCTGGACAGGGCCGTAGAAGGTCCTCAACCCATCAGCAGGACCGGTATCTGCTCCTTTGTGCAAGGAGGAACAGGATGAGCACTGCCAGAGCCCTACAAAATGACCTCCAGCAGGCCACTGGTGTGAATGTCTCTGACCAAACAATCAGAAACAGACTTCGTGAGGGTGGCCTGAGGGCCCGACGTCCTCTAGTGGGCCCCTGTGCTCACTGCCCGGCACCGTGGAGCTCGATTGGCATTCGCCATAGAACACCAGAATTGGCAGGTCCGCCCTGGCGCCCTGTGCTTTTCATAGATGAGAGCAGGTTCACCCTGAGCACATGTGACAGACGTGAAAGGGTCTGGAGAAGCCGTGGAGAACGTTATGCTACCTGTAACATCGTTCAACATGACCGGTTTGGTGGTGGGTCAGTGATGGTCTGGGAAGGCATATCCATGGAGGGATGTACAGACCTCTACAGGCTAGACAACGGCACCCTGACTGCCATTAGGTATCAGGATGAAATCCTTGGACCCATTGTCAGACCCTATGCTGGTGCAGTGGGTCCTGGGTTCCTCCTGGTGCACGACAATGCCCGGCCTCATGTGGCAAGAGTATGCAGGCAGTTCCTAGAGGATGAAGGAATTGATACCATTGACTGGCCCCCACGCTCGCCTGACCTAAATCCAATTGAACACCTCTGAGACATTATGTTTCGGTATCATCCGACGCCGCCAGGTTGCACCTCAGACTGTCCAGGAGCTCAGTGATGCCCTGGTTCAGATCTGGGAGGAGATACCCAGGACACCATCCGTCGTCTCACTAAGAGCATGCCCCGATGTTGTCAGGCATGCATACAAGCATGTGGGGGCAATACACAGTGCTGAGTACCATTTTGAGTTGCTGCAATGGAACTTCAGCAAAATGGACTAGCCTGCCGCATAATTTTTTCACTTTGATTTTCGGGGTGTCTTTGAATTCAACCCTCTGTAGATTGATAATTTTCATTTCCATCAAAAGATGTGGTATCCTTTCGTTCCTAACACATTACCCAGTCCATATCAGTATAGATATCCAGCATAATGTTTTTCCCATTGAGATCTGATGTGTTTTCAAAGTGTTCCTTTAATTCTTTTGGGCAGTTGTATTTTTAAATAATAAGATTGTGATGAAAATGTGATTGAAATGTGTACAATTAATAACCAAACAACCCTGTGCATGAATCTTATTATTCAGTGTTGCTCGTCTCTTCTTCAGTTTATACTAACTCCCAGCCTGGAATCTATGCCCAGCCTGTGTACGTTCAAGAACCCTGATGAAATTCTTACTCCCTAATTATGAATTTATTGCTGTGTGCACTGCCTTGCTCAAAGGAAGACAGAAAACCGTCAGCATCGGCAAGCCAATTTCTTATGAACTTTTAAATGCCCTGGAGTCACAGTGCAGGCATGTAGGTATAGGGCTTACCAATGGTGCTGATGTTGCACCAACGGAAGATGATAATCTCTAGTGAGGCTAATGAAACTAAATGATCGCCTAAGGGAATCTGAATAGCCTCAGATTTGAATACATTTCTCCCACTGAAAATGACCTGTCATGCATAACTAATCTCTTTACATAATCCGATCCTGATGATTTGGATGCCAATAATTTAATATTTGCAATGGCAATGTAAACTTTGATCAAACAGAAGTAATACCTGTGTATCTCCTAATAAATCTAGGACAAAAAAAATTGTGTGACTACATCCATATGCTATGATAAACATCTGGGAAGATGTGCTTTGTTTAAACATCTGTGAAGATAATATCTTGCAATGCTCAGTTTATCATGATTGAATGCTGTTAAACTTTGGAATCTTAATTTCTACATATTTGTCAATTTAAACAGCTTGCTTCTCTACTACCACATAATTTCTAAATGTTTGGCATTGTGCGTTAAATGTGTAATTTCCTTTTACTATCAGATTTACTAGTAACCTGGGAAAAGTAGACGGAACATTTATTCTCGCTTGTGGAATGATTGTACAAGAGATGCTTTTCATAAATTGTCCCTTTTCTGAGTGCTCCAGGGACCTTGTGTGTCTATCAATTGTTCAGATGCACTAAGTTGGTGTTCCAGAATATTTGTTTTGGATATGTTCTATAAAATCTTCTACTAAAAAAAGATTCCTAATGTAATTTGTTTGGACCACTCTAGATTTCTCAAAATGTTCAGCTGTTTGTCTATTATTCTTCTCCAACTCACTGAACTCCTACAGTCATTGTTCCTGTTAAATTAAAGTACTTTTAAAATAATACATAAACATTACATTATCAGAATGATGAGTAATTAATTGTTTATCCAGAGAGTCAAAGACTGGCATCTAATCATTTAGGATGCTAAGGCGAGGACGGTCCTCAATTAAACATGCCACTCTACATCCCAGCTCTGATTAACACAAAACAAATTCTCTTTCTTCAGCACTTGTAGCTTCACTTATTCATTGGCCCCAGAGCTGTCAGGGCAATAGAATGGGCTGTCCCAAAGCCCCACACAGTCTTGTTACCGGAACCCTCACAACCGTAAACATTACCTTAGACCTTAGACATTAGATAAACATGACAAAATAACATCATAACACCAAGTTGATGGGTTTTTTGTTTGATAAAAACCAGATTGACCTGAAGGTCACAGGCAAGTTTTCCGTTGTTTAAAACTGTACAATTATAGGAGTTATGTGCTATAACAACCATAGCATGACTGAACTCTTTTTTATTGTTAACTCTGACTAGTTATTGCTTTTAACAAAAATTATTCAAGATAGAGGACAATAAGCCAGATATACCAATTATAAGCCAGATATATCAGTTTCCTGTATTTGCAATTTGGGTTTTGCTGTGTGCTGCACATTCTATTTGATCAAAGAAAGTAGTCAGGGACTGGCGTCCGACCAAAAATAATAAAGTGGTTTTCCTAGTCCAGGGATGAACTCAAAGAAATTATTAAAGTAATAAAGTTGAAGTATCGAAAATTTCTGAAGTGTAATATGTGGCAGGATTATGGTGAATTTACAGGAGAGGGAAATTGACATCTGAGAAATTGCCTGCAACCTTTGGGTCAATCGGTCACATACTTGTTTGATGGTTTGGGAAGAATATTATGTTTCAGTGTCTTATAAAATTGTATTGGAAAATAAAACTTGAAGGTGACTGAGTTAAGATAAATAGAGATAGCTGCAGTGGCTCATGGCCCAGAGCCATTTGTGAAAGTAAGTTGACAGCCTCAGGGAAAAATATGACTTTTCTATTAGATTCAATAGCATACAGGCTGTCTCCAAAATCACCTAAATCAATTCACTGTCTCATAGTCAAGCCTATTAATTAACAAAATATTACAATATATAATCATTTACAGCAATTTTATGACAAAAAAGGAAATAATAATAGAATTTTACTTGCGTACCATGTCCCTAACCAGAGTGAGTCATTTGCCATAATCAAAGGCAATCATTGTGTGTTGTGCAGAGAGTTTCAAAGGAATGGTTTTTTGAACAAAATTGAAATTACCTCCCCCTGTAGTTCTTTTCAATTACCGTAGCCTACCTGGACAAGCTTAATAGAGACCATAGTTAATCATGTTATGAAATCACAGAGAGGCAAAATAATTGGAGGCAAAAGGTCATTTTGCACAGAAGGATCAGTCTCTTGGTGTTGAGTTTGTGTATGTGTGTGAGGGTGTGTCTACTCTTTTTTCTCCAATAAATTATGTTCCAGTCGATATAGCTTGCAAATGCAACACAATTGTACATTTAGTATTTTCCTTTGTATAGAATAAATTCATACATATCAAGAACACAGTCGGACACCTGAAAAACCGCTAGTGTTGTAAGAGAAATTACATCTATATAGGTAACCATTGTATGTTAGAGATGTCTATGGGTTCCACTTTCCCCTGTCCACCTTTTAGGCCATGAGATTGGAACATGATGCTGATGAGTACCACATGTTTTGGGGTCTATCCTTTGCACCAAAGTTCCACCAATGAGGAAGACACAATTGCCTATATGCTACCTATGATAAACAAATGTGTAGGACCTTACCTCTGCGCCAAACCTTTAACCAATAAGGAAGGTGTTACTATGTGACCCTGAGGGTATATACCTGAGTTCAGACAAGGAGACCCTCATGGGGTTGGAATGCATGCTTTTGGGTGGTTTTCTTTGTATTGTAATCTTTCATTGTTATATTCACATATTAAAGTTTTGTATTGTTAAAGAATCATACCTTTGTGAGTGGTCTTTATCAAAGGGCTACGATAAGATTTCTATTAAAGTGTCTCACAGGATTTTGAACCAGCACTTAAGTTGTTATGTACTTCACCAAGATGGGATTCTGATTGCATTTTCGCCTTATCTCAGCTCAGCTGTTGTACTCTATGAATTGTTAGTTAATGAAAGTTGAACAATGATATTGGTGTTTCATTGACTTCCTCTCTACAGCAGGATATCCTCAAGGGAATTTCGGCTAACAACCAGCTTTAGTCCTTCTTCACAAAGCAAACACATTTACACAGCAGTTTGCATGACCCTGTGTACACACACAATGATGCACACCTACTCACATTCACAAGCACACATATACTGAGGCATATGCACACATGCTGGCATACACATACACACGCAAACACACACCCACACGCACATGAGATACGCACCCTGTCTCATTTAATTCTTTCCTGGGAAGATACTAGCTTGGAGTGCACTTCCCTTTTCATGGCTGCCTTGGGTCCTGCAGTCTCTGGTGGAGAGTATGAAGTGGAGATATACACAATCCATATCTCTTCCAACCACATGTCAGGAGAAGACTTGGGGAGAGTACTTTTTCTCGCAATTTCTCCTTGTCTATTTTCCATCTTTACAGTGTGAGGGTTCTGCTAGCCTGTAGCTGACCAAGGGCGTGTGGGAATGGTCGAGGGAATAGTCGTGCTTCCGCCAGTTTGTTCCTGGCCATGGCATCTCATGACAGGATCAGATGACTGGCTTCAGGCACTTTTAGGGCTGATTGGGGACAGATGGTGCAGTGTCTTGTGCTCCCTGCTGCCTTACTGCCTTTGGGCTACAACAGAAAGGTCCTTTTCTCTCTGGTGCTAACTATTGTGGATAGACATGGAGGGCCATTGAAACAGGAAAAGGGACAAATAAAATGAACTTACCAGACCATGACCATGACCAGATTCAGCACAGACGGAAAGACTGAAAAAGCCTGGCAAGTTGAATGCCATGAATGTCTTAGGCCTGTGACAGATCATAGTTTGTTTTTGGAGCTTTGTATGCTTTAAGTTATTTTTGGTTATGTACCAATATAACATTATATATTTTCTTAAGCAATATAATATATTATAATTCATCATTATGTGTATGGCCATGGGTTTTTAGAGAAAAACAGATTTCAGCGTTCCAGATACATGATCATGTGTTCACTGATATTCAAACCCCTGACCACTTTTTTTAATTGATCTGGGCGAACACAGTCCCACCTCACCACAGGCCATGTTTTCACATTTCCGACTCTTTACCAGTCGAGTTAAAACCAATACAACATGTATCTCTGAGTCATCCAACTCTTTGTGCCTTCAAGGAAGTTGGAAGGCTTGTTGGAGACTGTTGTTGTCTGGAGGGGACCCAGATATACTGTCCCTGGTGTTGAGCCTGCACCAGCATGGGGGCGTACAGTGGAACAGTGGGTTGGTGTTGCTGCTTCACATCTCTTATCTCTGGCACAGGACAGAAGGATGAAGGAGGAGGAGACTCCGTGGGGGTGGGGTGGTTTAAGATAAACAGATGCTAGGAACGGTGTCTCTCCCAAGCTGTTGCTGGAGTCTTGCCCCGCTGATTTACAAATACATCCTTGCCATGTCCCCCCTTTTTCAATGCATCCTTCTCCGAGTCAAGAGGGAAGGCTGGTTCCTTTTCCAGCTGTTTTTTTTTTTATGCAGCGCTACACTGAGTTGCGCTTCAGCGTTCCCACTGCTTTTTCTTTAACATATTGATTTGTTCAGTCTGAGCACCATCCACTCTGAGTCTGTTATCGGCTGTGCTCTCTATCCGCTGCTGTGTCTGAGTGTTCCTCCTCACACTAGTAGGGCCTCCCGCTTTATTTATCTACCTTCTTCTCACGCTCTCTCCTGTTCCACAGTTTCTCCCTTTCACTCTCTCTTTCTCCTTTCTCCACTGGTCTGCACCCTTGTTCAGTGAGAACAGTGTAGGCAAATGTAAAAAAAACACCCACCCTTCTATCCCCTACTCACATGCAGAGTCTCTCTGTGACCTGTCAGCTTCGGCAGGCACAGACAAGCCAAGGTCAGGTCCGCTGCCATCCCAGCGCCACTCGCTCTGACACGTCCTTTCATGATAAAAATGGAGAATCTCCCCCACTGTTTCCCTTCCCAGATGATGCTGTGTCTCACATGCCAAAATGTGTGCCCCTGAGAGCCAAAAAGGGGCATACTGTGCAGTGTGATGGGTGACCGTGTACTAGCTTTATTTACTGATGATTTGTCATTTTGTTTTTGTATGTTTAGCGTTCGGCGTATGGCTAATGGCAAACAACAAAGGGGTCCTTGAACACACCTGGCAAATGAAACTTGCAGAGTGACAGATACAAGCCCTGCCTCACAGGGACAACAACAACATAGGGCTCCCACCCACATGCTACACTGACAGACGCTGAATGGAACAACAAAGTGGCTGAACACATCACTTTATTTCACCATCTACTCAATGCAAACTTAACGGTGGCCCATACGAACAATGGGTATCAAATAAATAAATTAGTACCTTTGCATTTGTAACATGTATGCAACTTTACATACCACTGTAAACTTCTCAAGTGAATATAAATCCATTGTGTATAACAATTAATCTACTGTTCACAATTCCTTCCTCCTCAATTTAAAAAACAAGCCGGTCCACATTTACAGACATATGTAAGTGTTGTGACATTGTCAGTAGGCTACTAAAACATTTGTAACCACCACAAGTACAAAATAATATATTAGCCAATAATTAAAATACAAGAATAACTATTAGCACTATGAGGTGTTGATAACGTGGGAATCCATCACACCTTCCACAATCTTTGGCAACGTGCTGTGTTTGTAAAAAAAGTCCCCAAAAGGAGCGTAGGTTACCAATGAAGTTGTTCATTCCAAACATAACTGTTCTTACTGTACCATGCAGCGTGTTTTTAATTACATCAAAGACAAATATATAGATGACAACCATGTAGTCCTGTGAGAACGATATGATGTACAATCTTGGTGGCTCACAAAGTACTCTTGCCTAGTTATAGTGATTTTATAGTATTGCATCATGAGCAGGGAATCATTCAATCTGCAGACATGGAGGCAGGAAATTGTCAATTAACATCAAAATCTAATTTCCTCATGGCACTTTGGGGACATCAGCAGTCAAGCATGATAGCGCATTTTATGCTTGCATAATCATCATAGTTATTGCACAGACGAGAGCTTTTAGAGTTTGTATCTTCATAAAAAAGTGACATTTGAGTATCTCAGAGTTTTTCTATATTACCTTTGTAGAATAAGTTAATTTCAAAATGTTCCCTTTTGCCTGGACCGATTCTTCACTTTCAAATACGTTTTGAATTATTTGAGTCTTCTACTTCCAGGTGTGGAAAAGGAAACTCATTTGTGCTTGAAAGTAAAACGAATGCGTGCTCAGACTTTACAGAAGAAAAAGGGATATGTTAACCTCCTACATCTGCTGAGCTTTACAAGCTGGAGAACCAGTCATTTACTGAAGCAGCGAAAGAAAATTATATTCGCTGCCTTGCATTCGGTTGGAGAATGGAGTTTAAAAATGTATCACAGGAAATGCCAGGGAACAGAAAAACAACTTTATAAACTTGGCATGCGACATTTGCCTCTCCGTGTGCCTCCCTCATTTATTAAATAGGTGTGGGTCTTTTGATATTGTCAATATGTTATTGCCTTCATATTCCTAAAACTGTAGAGATATGCATTGAGATTATAACAGGAAAACAATGAGTTAAGCATATTTGACAATAACCTTCCCTGTGATTTACTTTGTAACTAAACTATGAGTCTATTTCAATTTCAAACATCTGCACAGGTACGGTATAGTATTGTCATACAAATAAAAACGTGATCACCAACTCCCACCCCATTTCCCTCATCGTTGTAACAAATGAGCAGGACGTTGTCAATTGCATCTAAAGTAGCACCTTTACATGATATTTGTTAAAGCTAGTCGTTCACATATCAAGGACCTTCCACTTTATTGACATCTACTCTCCTACTCTCTAGAATCAGACTGGGAGGTCTATCGAGAGATTCACACCTGCCATAATTATCGTCTTTTCCATCTCCCTGACAGCTGACACAAATTGAATGGCACATAGTGACTAGACACATACGTCACAGCTGCAACTGTGTCTATGTGCCTGTTAGAATTCGAAGGAAACAACTTCCATGTCCACTGTACTTTTTTCGAAAGTCTAAATTTAGAGTTTGTCTTGCTCAAAACCGACATGCCCTCAAGCCTGATGTTTTGTCACTCAGCCAGTGGTAAGCTGTTTTCCTTGGCTTAGTGAATAGTATGCTGCTCCTATTTTGTTGCACCTCAGCTCCTACCATTAAAACGAAAGGGGGCCGCCTCAGGGAAGTGTCTATGGAGTGCCTGAGATGCCAACAATGTCTCCCCGCTTTGTCATTTTCTGGCTGCTCAGAATGACTGCCATTTACGTGACACACACATAACACTGACAACCCAACGGAGGTGCCTCGAGTTTGAGCTAACATAGGAACCACTGCTTGTGGTTCATGTTGGTCTTGATTGTCTGACTCCAGAATGAGTAATGCATGCAGTCAACATGCCTTTGCCGGCCATATACTGAAAACATGTATTGTCTCATCTACATTTTCTCTCTCAGGGCTAGCTAGACAAGGTCAACTGTCATGTGCATTTACAGTGTGTTGTCCTCCAACCTTAAATTGAAAAGGCGTCTACTTTAAATCCACTCCACCCAGACCTCCACATTTTCCAAAACTCTCTCAAAACAGAGAAGGGGATGACTTTGCAGTAAGCCATTCTTAATGCCAGACACACACCAGCGTTTCTTTTCCAGCTGTAAGAAGCATGTCAAGCGGTATATATGATGTTTGGTCTGCACTGAAATGAGGGATACTCACTGGTTGGCATGGGCTGTGTTCGGGCTTCGGTATGCGTCTGTGCATGGGTCAGGGTAATAGCCAGGGCTGAAGAGTTCTCCATGCTGACAGGGTGTTGTGATATTCAGAGAAGGGGATTGAGTGGGACAGCTGACAGAGGGAGAGACACAGAGAGGAAGAGAGACAGAGAGAGAAAAAGGGAGGGATAAAGAGAGAGGGAAAACCAGAGGGTAGAGGGCTTTCCTGGAGGAGGAGTATAAGGCTGTTACACAGCTCTCTGGTTACATGTCTCTATGGGAAAGGAGGCAAGAGGAAATGGTGCATTAATCTCTCTGCCTTCCTTGCTGGATATAATCACATAGACACACATGCATGTAGTTCCACAAGTGTGCTCCCACACAGACACAAAGAAAATTGCATGAAGGCACTAGATATCGAGTTTCACTGATTAGATTCCATAAAATTAGGTTCAAGGTCACACCTGAACTGAATGTTAATTCCACAGGATATGGCTAAAATGACTTGCTTAAATGCAATCTTGTTATTATGGAGGCAAAGGGCAACTTTAAGTTAATGCTGGTGAAATGGTTTATGGTGGATTGGAGCTGTAGGCATTTGTACATTGTTGCAGGCGTGGCTGAGGCAATGGGTGTGGTTAAGTCACCCCTGGTTGGGTACACCAGCATGTCCTGGTGTGATTAACAAGCACCGCTCGTGTTCCTAGTTTTCCTCCCGTGTTTAGATTATTGGTTTCCCCTGGTTCTGCCGTTTGCTATTAAAGCCCTTTAATTTCTGTTCCCCCCTGTTGAACTATGGTGTGCTGTTGGTCCGTCAGTTGAATAAATACTCTAGGAAATATATTCCATACTCTATGGAAACATATCTGCACTCGGGTCTTGCCTTTGTCCTCCCTGGCAACCTTGACACACGTTTTTGTGTACGTTTAATGTTCTGCACTACAATGTTCTGTTGGCTGTTTGTTTGCATGTATGTTTTTGCTTGTGTGGGCATACACGTATGTGTTTGTATATATGTAAAATGTTACAGTCAACCTACCATATGCATACCAGAAGCAATACAAAATACCTAGAAGTTCTCATGTGAATGATGTTTGTTTTTCTTCTGTTCACTCAAAGTTTCCAGGGAAAAAGTCAACACTGACTGTGCCTGAAAAACTCTGCAAACATACACATGCTGAGTATCTCCCTCCAAACACAGTGGGTCATGCCTCAGTCAGAATTTGAGCTTGGCTTTCCCAAGCCCTTGGAAAGGCTCCATAAACCACAGCCCTGCCTTCTCTGCCCAGTGGGATCTGTTGCCTGCTGACCCAACAGCTTTCAAACAAACAGAGGAAGTGAGGCTTTGAGGAAGCATAGAGGGGGACTTTATCACAGTGTAACAGTCAGAAATATACTCTGGAGGGCTGAGTAATGTCACCGAGCCTCGGCCCCACTCTCCCAATCCTGAGCTTCTCCTTTAGCATGCCTGTAGTTGCGTTATCCATTATCACTTTGACTGAAATAGCGCAATATCAACAATTTTTTTTTTCCAATATCTCCGTCATACCTTATCAATAAAATATTCCCATAACACAACTGGTCTCTCTAACTTTCTTATCATCATAAATCGTAATCGGTTGTTTTATTTTGACATCTTTTTTATTGGAAGATAGCTGTTAGCTATTGAATGATTTGACGTCAGTGCAGGAACTATGTGCCCCACTCAGCCAAGGGGTGCTTTCATTTTGTCAGTGATGGGTTCCTAATTACTAAAATAGTGCCATAAAGCCTTGATGTTATTCACAGCTGCACCAAGTGTTCACCTTCTTTACTAAAACGTTTTAATCTGTTTTCTTTGGTGGGCTTACAATCCCTTAGGACGATTACCATCAGCTGAATGTGCTCTTTTAAATGTGAAAAAAAACAAGCAACTACAGTACTCATTATGCTGAACATCTCAGGCCTGACTTATATGCTTAATGCTGGGATTGGTATAGGAAGCCTTGTTCCTCCTAAATGCATGGATAACTGGACTCAAGGAGTGGGCTGTCTAGTATCATAAGGAGGCTAGTCCGGATGAAGTTTCTATGGTCCAATTTCCATAAACATCCTACTCCAACTGCTCAAAAGATTACTGCTGACATCCTTTACAGAAGAATTACCCTAAAAGGAGCACTCACCAACTTTCCAGAGCTGTACAGCAACACATTTCTGTAAGACCAGCAACTGTTCTCCTGAACTTTCCCTGTGCTCTCCCCAAACAAGAGGCTGGACCGTTTTTCAAGGAGAAGGAGTATGTGGAGGTTATGTCCTCTCTCTTTTTAAAGGATTCCTTCACGTACGCCATTAACTACACTTGTTTTTTTGCCATGAGAACATACTGAGCTGCACGTAACCTATTTTTTGGGGGGGTAAAAACTCTAGTAATGATATTTCCTTTTCCACCAATGCCTTGCAAATTCCCTCCCAGGACCATGCAAATGATCCACAGCTGTTGAGTGGGCAGAGTTTCACTTCTGTCAGTGGTGGAAGGAGGGGACAGGAAAAAGGAGGAGGGGATGGGGGTAGGGCTTTGCCCTTCAGCCAAAAAGGAGTTTTGCGGATAACTTGCAGCTTCCTGTGTTTCAAATGTGTGAATAGCATGAAGTAATTTCATTATTCTTAATATAGCTTGCTTATTGAACGCTTATTCAAAATAAAATGTCAGTTTTCGTTATGCATGATACACATATACAGGGTGTGAGGAGAGAAAGGAAAGAAGAAGTGCAGTGTAGAGCAACTGTACTGTTCAATATTTCAAGAGTGTTCGACCAAACACGTGCCGTTTTGGCAAATTTTAAACCCATAAAGTTCATTGAAAAGCTTGACAGTCTTTTAAAATGATTCATTCAAGAGTAGCTTAGGACCGTTATTCACCAAGCGAGCCGAAAATTCTGCTGGAATCCTTTCTGTACCCACAATAGCTAATCTAGTTGTCTCAATTCAAGTATTCAGCACAAAGAATCACCAGGTCTTTCATCTTCCTGTGATAGGGAAAACAAAGACTGAGAAACTACGGTATTATCAAAGCCTGTACTGGATTAGAGCAGTAACCGCTATTGCAATCCGTATCGATTAGCATTACAATGAATATCAAGTTTGGAAAACTTTTCAAATATGTCAAAGTTTCATATTCAAAACAATGCAGAATGGTAAAAGTAGGCTTCTAATTCTAACTGTAAATTGGATTGGATTGAATTTAAACAAAAAAAATGTGAAGGAGCTTACCTTATTGTACAAAAACAGATTTATTCAGTTCTATAATGCACAAATAAACTGTTTATAAAAATATCCAAAAGCAAAGACTTCACCGCTAATGCACATCACAACGGCTCAGTAACCAAAAGCTCATGATATACATGCACAGATATAAAACACACTGACCTTGTGAACAAGACATTGCGTTTATTACAATTGAAAAAAAAAAGATTCATGTTTGACTATGTATACTGTGATCGATTGTGTGTTAGATTTTTGTTTACTTCTAGTGAAGAGGATAGAGAGCTAAAATAAATCAATATAGCAGGTCTAAATTGTTGACAAACCTTTGTTGGTGCGTTGGCCATTTACATAATTGTGTAAATGTTTTATCACACCTTCTCCAGTAAAGTTGTTTAATCTCGTGCCCCATGCAATAATATATCAAGTGTGATCAAGATATAACACATTTTAGGACCACTGTATTTACTATGTTTAAAGCACAAACATAGCCTGTACAGCATACAGTAATGGAACTTACTGTGTTAATCAGTAAAAACATATGATGCATTTTTAACAGGATATTTCACTTTCTTTTTCTTATTAAGTTGACTGTACTGCTCAAGTAAACATCAGTTCATAAAAAGTGTAAATTCATCTTGAAGTAAAACATAACAAACTGCAACTCTGTTTCAGCTCAACCCACTTACAGGCATAGTTTGAGGAAACCCCCTTCTGACGAAGAACATAATTTAAATCATGACCAACTTTGCCAACTTCATTCAGTTTTTGCTTAATGAACAATTGCCAGATCTAAGCAAGATTCAGCCCCAGGAATAGTGATTGATGTTTTTAGCATTTTGTCACATTTGTTTTAGTCAAGAGAACAGCAGTTTACAAAGCAGCTCTGTATGCCCCACGCAAACCTTTTCTTCTTGACTTGAAAAGCACACAACATGTGAGGTGGGATGCCATGGCACTTTGACGGACCGCTAAGTAAATAAATCCTGGTTATGTGGTACAGAATAGCTTTTTAATTGCTACCTTCCTTTAAAAATGGAGCTGACTGGTGCTTGTCATAGACTACAGATGCCGAGCAAACTGTTTTTATACCCCGTTCGTTGGCGCCAGATGTTTCCCTGTCATTACAGCTATTACATTAATTACCTAGAAAACTTATTGTGTATCGCTCTGTCAAAGTGGGAGATGCTACACACTGCCATACAGCCTGT
Source organism: Galaxias olidus (assembly GCA_026901105.3). NCBI lineage: Eukaryota > Metazoa > Chordata > Actinopteri > Galaxiiformes > Galaxiidae > Galaxias > Galaxias olidus. The sequence continues at coordinate 686,740 of JAPMUY010005764.1, read as the reverse complement.
TATGAATATATTCATTCAGATCTCTATCTCATGAATTCACACAGCCAGTGGGGCATACTATGAAATAACCATAACTCACATTCGTCACACTGTGAAGAGAGCAAATATGCGGCTGTTGTGATATTGGCTTTTCCCACCCTTTAGCTTAAGGATCTACTGGGCCATCTAAGGGAGATATTGATTGTGTAGGCACAGTACTTTCATGGTTTTTAATTAGCATTCATTATACAGTATCCCTTTGGTATACTTTATTTTACTAAAGTTTCTGGGTGGTTTAGTATGCGCAATGGGACCTACGTAGTGTTCTCATCCATTACCGACTTCTGTGTTTGTTGTAATTACGGAAAATAGCCACTTTCCCCACCAGCAGGCAAGCCCAGACAGACGACTGATGATTGGCTTTCAGGTTGCACATGGCACCACACACACACACACACACACACACACACACACACACACACACACACACACGCACACACACACACACACACACACACACACACACACACACACACACACACACACACACACACACACACACACACACACACACACACACACAATTGATTAGGAAAATGAGTTGAGCAAACAAAACCCAGTGACATTTTTACAAAAAAATAAAGTGGTTCTAATTTCATACCCATCTTTGACATTATACCATAGTTTAATTTTGTTTTCTGCCCCTCATTTTATGGACAGTTATAAACAGGTAAATGTTTTAGCATTTAATTTAAATGTTAGTATTGCATGAAAATAACATAATACCTTCTCTCCAGTGTTTCTCAAACACCTATTAAATAGCTAACATAATATGCTGTATAAATAAAATAAAACAAAATTCTGAATCACGTGTGATGGGAGAATAACAGAGGCTGGGGAGCTTGAGGACTGTTTTCTATGAGTATGATAACACACTAAAGGATGGGGCTCGTTATATGATATGGATTCTTATACACTTTTCGTATAGTAGATTTTACCTAATTATGCAAATGCATTGATTGATCTCATTCAGTCATTAAGCACAACTATTTTGGGCAAGAAATCACGAGGAGACAGCTCTAATTGACCCAATCTTAATGTGTTAAAAGCTAAGCTAAAATATGAGCCTGTTGGGTGGACAAGGGTGGCCTGTGGCAACAAAGTAATGCTAAAAGCAAAGACCAACATTTGGTTACTGTTAAGATGACAAAGAGATGCATTTAAATCAACGGACAGAGGCAAAGCACATTTATCACAATCACAGCTTCATCTTTCCCTAAAACCCTTTCAGGACGAGAAAGTTGAAGGATGGCCGTGGCAGAATGAGATTTGCGATGGATGTCACAAATGCCACACTAGTGGGGATTCTCATAGCTGCCATTTGGGCTTGTCAGTACTTGCGTCTCATCAGGTGCCAGAGGCAGATGCAACTGAAAGCTTGAGGAGGACAGAGAATCACTGTTAGAATGGATAGCAATCTCCAGAACCTAAACATCGTATATCTGAGTGGTCATATTCTTCTAGATTTAAATGGGGACGACGGTTCGCCACTTTATATAATGGAAAGATGGCAATGATGAGAGGAAAAGAGTCAGACGAGCAAGAAAGAGAAGAAGACAGAAAGAGAGGGAGACAGAGGCGATCAAGGCAGGGCAATGTGTTACCATTACTCAGTATTGCAATTTCTCATCTCCTTCTCTTCCTATTTTCCCGTAAGGGGAGATTGGGTCAACCGATAGAGAGAACCCATCAAACATAAACAACACTTTTGTTTGGGGAGAATCCAGAGGGAATTTGCAGGGAATGAGCCATGTCAAACAATCACTAGCTCTATCTCACAGGCTTATCAGCCTGTACTAGCAGTTCATGTCGGAGAATCATGCTTCAGCTGTCTCTGTGGCCAGTCACCATATCAAAACGCACCCGTCACTCCTAACTTTTCACTTTTGTTGAATTTTTTCCTGTAGCCGATAGCTTATTGGCGGCTCTGTGTGTGGTTACTTTGTGCCTAATTGGAGTGCTATTCTCGAGTAAGCGTCTGTGAGATGTGCTTCAAGGAAGCTAAAGGCCCCCTACTGTATGAGCAGACTCACAGGAGAATGATAGAATGTCTTTGTCTGACTCATTCACCCAGCCTGCAGGAAAGATATACTCTACGAAAGGAAGTACTCTCATTGTAGTGCCTTTGAGTTGACAAAGAAAGTAAATGTGTACAGTGAAATGAAAGAAACTGAAGAGAAAATAGTTCTCTAAGCTAGTCAGACTGAGAGACATCCTGAGAGATGAGGGCGGCATTATTAAGGATCAAGGATGAAAAGCAGAACATTCTGTCTTTGTATACCTCTTTAAACACTTACACTGACAATCACGTAACAAAGCAAACACACACACACACACACACACACACACACACACACACACACACACACACACACACACACACACACACACACACACACACACACACACACACAAATTGAGTCACAGCTTGATTATAGCACTCATATTGTAGTACCTGCGATTACCAACAAGAGGAGCTCTGGCTCCTGTCTATTCTCTGGCCAGCTGCACAAAGACAATAGTTGCTAATGAGTGTGAAGGTTACATACAGGCAACACTTCTTCTCTGGAATTGTGAAAAGACTATCTTACCACTGATACTTTGGTATACATCCCTCATTATAATTACAAATGACATTCCCATTTTACAGTAATGTGCTGTATATTATCGACAATGAAAATGTTGCACCTATGCCTCCTTCCTCTGTCAAACTATAACACCTGCCCCAAACCCTACAACCACCCACATTTTTGTCTGTAATTTACACTCTCACTTTTTCTTCCTCTGCTATGTCTGTTATCTTCTGTTCTCTTTTCCCACTACCCACTCTCACTCTGTCGTTCACCCCCCCCCCCACACCCCCGACTCTCTTTATCGTTTTTTCTGTCTAGTGCCCTTGCTCTCCTTGCCTGCATCTATGCTTCCCCCCTTTTCTTCTCTTGCCCTCCTTGTGGCTGCCTCTCCTGCACACAGCTCAGATAAGCGTGAATTAGAGCAAGGGGAGCCAGTAGATGCGGGCGGGAGTCAGAGGCTAATGCCAGGCGACTGGAAATCTATGACGCTTGGTTTGGCCCAGAGGGTGGGCGACAGCCGCTGCAAAAATGCCAATACAGTGTGCGCCTCAGACACAGCTCTGGTGGGAGAGGAACATGGCGAACCACGGCAGAGATCACAAAGCGCGTGTACACCAGGGCGGCGACTTCTGCAGCAGGTCAGCCATACAACCACCAACAGACCCCACAGGACTCTCAGCCAACCAGCAGCACCCTCCTGTGAGAGAATTTCACAGGAGAATGGTGTGAGTGTGTGTGAGTGTGTGTGTATTGTTTAACTAGTGTTTGCGCGTGTGTCTGTGTGTAAGTGTGTGTACACTTGTTTGAGCCTGAGGGGACGGCATACAAATGCCGCTGCCTGGGGTCAGTGAACAGAAAAGAGAGTGTTTGTTTGTATAGCTGTGTGTGTGTGTGTGTGTGTGTGTGTGTGTGTGTGTGTGTGTGTGTGTGTGTGTGTGTGTGTGTGTGTGTGTGTGTGTGTGTGTGTGTGTGTGTCGGACAGAGACAGTTAACATGAGGTTGATTCTGCTGAATGTAGGAGGGTTTGTGTGAGCATAGAGCTATTAGTGTTTGTTTGTGTAAATATTGGCAGCATGCACTCCACACACTGTGTATTGTGTCGATGCTCTCTCGGTCCATGGGGCCAGTAAGTTATGGTTTGCATTATTACCAGACACTAATGGAAAACCATGCACTAAAAGTAAGTACAGGTACATTTTGTTTCAGCGCGGAGTTGTGTGTCTGTGTGTTTGTATGTGGGTGTTCGTGTGAGTGAGTGTAGACCCCCTAGGCTGATATCCCTTCCTATCTCTGACTCTATTAAGTTAACACCCATTATAATTTTTTTGGCTGTTGCCTTTAATCAGCAGAGGATAGGGTAAATTGCAGAGCTATGGTAATAAATCTGCTGTTCAGTAAGCCATGTCTGAGCCTCGCCTATCCTGCTTAAATCAACTACACTGCCGTGTTTGCTTTTCCCAGCATGCTTTTAGTTGTGGGAGTCTGACCTTGTTAAAACACCCTCTGAGCGGCTTTCAGCAAAACAAGGTGCAGTGCTAATCACGGAAATGGAAATTTCCTTCAGTCGTCGCAGAAACATCAATGGAGAGGGAAAAGTTGAGCTAGCAGGGAAATTCAGTGACTGTGGTGAACCCGGTGGTGTTATCCTCAACAGGGAAAAACAACTGGCTCGGCAGATTCTTCCCTCACAGGCCACACATCTATTCAGAGATAGAGGCAGAGAGACTGAAGAAAAAAAACATGGTTTTCTTTCCAATTTATTTCAGATGTTCTGTTCGGAAGCCTTCTCTGTCCTTGCATCAGATTGTTTTGCACAGTAGAGTGATCACAAAAGCCATTCATGTCATTCTGCTCTCTCGCTGAAGAGAGAAAAGAGCATTTGGCCTGTAGAGGACAGGGTTGGTAGAGGTGAGTGTGAAACCTTTCATTTGTGAGCTATGGGACCCTGGGAGCTGTAGGAGTCACTTTCACCCCAGCACTTAGTCACAGACGCAAAAACATCTCATGAGGTATGACCTCTAATAGCTTATTCAAACCAATTAGCTTGTTTATAATACATGTGATTCAATCCCAGTAAAATGCTCATGTTTCACGGTGTGTGTGTATGCAAGTGCATGTCTCGTGAACCCAATCACATGCGTGTCTGAACTTGATTTTCCCCTGCAAAGGAGCAATATAAATAGTCATGACAATGGTAATTGTTTTAGCTTTTGATATGAACGCACTTACTGAGATGTAAAGTTCTTGTTCCGGGCTTGCAATAGGGATCAGCTAAAGCTCATGGATAATTACATTTTGGTGCACTCAGACTGTTTTAACAGAAATCTGACAGTTTGAGTTTGAGAATAGGATGTCACCGTTGTAAATAAAGCTTAAGACATATTCATTGAATATCTGAGAATATTTTAGAATGAACCTCTCAAACAACTTATCCAAACGCAATTGATTATATTTCTTTACTTTACTTTGCATTCCTTCTATATGAAATAACTCCAAGCTGAACAACGTAGAACGTTGTCAGGGACAACAGTGTGTGAGTGGCTCAAATGCAGTGTATGTTGTCCAAGGGAAGCTGACAGTGTGCCATTGATTGAGCCCCCGTTGGGACCCCGCTTACACCTCTGGGCCCCGTTCTTTTCTCGCCACGTGAAACGCCTCTCATCGATCCGTCAGCCAATCAGTTGGGCTCTCTGGGAGACCTCTTCCTTCCATTTAATGATTTGACCAACACAGAAACACTTCTCTTTGCCTTAAGTGCCGTTGAAAAACGTGGTGGGTGATTAGACTGTCCGACTCATATCATCAGGCAATAAAAAACATTAGCATTGTTGTGCACTGTTCATCAGCACAGCTCTGTTCATCTGCTCCTGAATGCCTGTCGAGTTAACACTCCTCAAGGGTCTAGCTGGGATTGAGTTGGCCATACTACACAAAGAACTTGTGAAGCTGCATAGCACTTTAGATTGTGCATGATTTGTAAGTGTGGAGCATCGATATACCTGAATAGTTATTTTCAACAGCTTTTGAAATCAATATTGTTGAGCGTTAAGGACGATAATTTCACATTCTTAAACAGAACATGTAAACATAGTTCGTTAGAACAAATGGGAACACGTCTATTGCTAATAACATTTCTGCTTCAAGGACCACTAATGAAAACAGTTCAGATCAAAATGAAAGTTCCATGTCCCCTCACACTGATTGACACAAAAGCTCGCAGTCTACCACGTTCCTTTTTCAAGATTTGCAGTAAGACTGAAAGTCACAAAGCAGACAGTGTGAAATCTGATTCCCTTGCATTCACACGTGAAATTGGTTGATTTTGTTTTTTCAGCAATCTTAGGCTTGCCCTTTCTTTTCTTTTATTTCACTGCCAAGTTTCAGTTAGAAATCCTCTTAAGTAGGTTGCAAATTAATGGTTCCTGACATCATAAACAAAAATCCATAGCGTTACTTCAATATGCTTTTTGGCCTGGATTGTAGGGTGTGCAATTCAATCTATGAAAGTTGACAGTGGGTGGCCAATTAATTTAAGCTTGTCGATTCACCAATTAACATGAAACGACAAGAAATAGATTTCATAAAATGAGCTTTAATGCACTTTCCTGTGTTTGCAAAGTAGATTGTTATGTTGATAATGAGTTTCATCAAATGTAAAAAAGGTAGTTTTTTCAAAGATACAATTAGGGTGTTTGTATTTATTCCATTGTAAGGCTTATACAGTGTACTGTGTCACAGGCATACCATTGCATGGATATACAGTCTATGTACACTTAATATTGTCCATAAGTCAAGGAGCACACTGAGCTTGGCTATAGTACCACACAACATCCATCTCTAGTAATGAAAGTTAAATGGAGTATAACCGGTAATCTAAAACACGGCTGATGTTATTGGAAAACAGTCTATCCACCTTGGTGGAGGTGAGGCCATTATATTTTCTCAATAAAATAGAAGGATACCTAGTACGTGCATTCTTTATGATTATTTTTCACTATGCTACATAATAGCCACTGAAAATATCTGATAGAATACAGAGCATACATAGAGCATATTATGTTTTATACTTTTACCATTGCTGGATTAGAAGGATGATGCTGTTCGCTGCGAGGAGGTACACTTGTATTTCAAACAGTGAACACGTGACATTTTTACAAGGCTTTTTAAAAGGATAGACCATGAATATCCACGAATGTTAACTAAAATGCCAGAGCAGAAGTATTACAGTGTGCGTAGCCCCATCTTCAAAATGATTCCAGGTTTGAAAGATTCTGCTGAGCCCTACATCTTAGATGACAGTAGGTAGTCGAATGCTATTTTTGACAGAGGATCTTGGTTTACTTTCAAGGCCATTTAATAGCCCATAGAACCCAAGAGAACCCAGAAAAGGGCCACAACATAAGTGGAATGACAGTTGAGTAAAAAAGGGCCATTGAAGCTGACTAAAACCTGGGTGTCAAAAGCCACTCAATTTCACCGGACCCGCCCCACTGAAATCTAATTTCATGGTGGTTTCACCATGCAACCCAATCTAGACATGGTATTAATCTGATAGCTCAGCATGTCAATCGCATAACGCTAGTACAGGTCATTTTTTGGAACATTCCAGTGCTAATGTAATAACGTTGTTGTAATTATAGAACTAAGATCTTTTGTTAGTATTCTGGAAGTTTTTTTTATTCCAGTCTTGAATTTGTTCCAGTTGTGTCAATTAATTATAATCAATTGTCTTCAGCATATACTGACCATAGGAAAGTGGAACAGCAGGTACCTGCAATATAAAAATCACTCACGCAACCAGTTTTTATAGAGATTTCCTTCTACATTCGAATTCTCTTGAATGAGCAAATAGGAAGGAAAGGAAGTCTAAGAATTGTTTGATGGGGTCTGACACAGCCAGGATGGTAGTCAATAAAGGAAAATTCTTTGGATTAAAATCAGTCAGGGACCTTGCTGTTCCTGGTAATGTTAATAAGGCTTGTGGCCTGTGGCACTTTATTCAACCTCCCAGGAACATGGCCAAAAGAGAGAACCTAACCGAAGACTGGGGATTGTTAAAATAGTGAAGGAAAAATAATTATGAAGTGTAAAACAGAAACCGGCTGACCTCCACACACAAGATAAGACAGTTTTAACTCACACCGTTCGATGTCCCCTCAACAAAATTGAGTTTCATGGCAAGAGTCATATGAAGGACTGAGAGAGAGCGATAGAGACAGAATAAAATGAAAATAACTCTTATTTGGTCACCCTGTCTATGTCTATACATATAATATAGTAAACAAATAATGCCTTCAAAAAACATAACACAACAGTCAAGCATAACGTAAGTTAATTGATCCTTTGGCTTTGCTTTGCTCTCTCTACAACTGGATGAATTTGTGCTTAGCTTCCTGAAATCTGAAGAATACCAGTCCATTTTGGTGTGCTACGTTAAACCGTGCTTATGAAAACTAGGAGTTGGTTGAAGTTCATAGGTCTTCCAGCACAACTATGTGTAAACAAAAGGTAATACATTTAAAAAATATGTTGGCCAAGGCTGTGGTATGTGCAATAACGAGGGATAATGCCTGCTGAATTTGTAAAGTGTAATGAGACATTATTTGGTAGCATAGCACAAGCTTCATACAAAGAAACCTTTGCTTGAACAGCCCACAATAGAGGTCGTGTTAAAGGCAAATCAGTGCACAGAAGTCTAGCATATCAGGTTTTCTCTTTCTTCATCACACTTACAACCAAACACTCCTTAAGTGCACCCATTCTACAAATGTGAAAGCAAAAGTAAAAGCATTATGGGGGGTTGATCGATACCCATTGATTGCTACAAGATATTCTATTCATCCATGCAATTAAGTCATGGCGAAAAAACATGATGCTATACCAGGTTCTCTTCTTTCAAAAAGTAAGCCATATGAATAGACCCGAAAGAATAACCCAGATATTTGGTGGGAGTAAGAGAAAAGCCCAGCGTGTCGGTTGAGCTAAATCGATTCAGCATGGAATTCTGTGTAAGCCCCTTGCTGTAAAATACATTAGAACACTTTGAAAAAGAGTGAGAGAGAAAAAAATGTCTTTGCACACATTACTACTTTAGCAGCACAGGCATTTATGTCTGATGACTTGCAGAGCCTCTTATGATTGAACATATCATGATGAATATAGACATACTGTACTGTAAAGACAATATATCAAGAACAAGAAAGACAAACTAACCACATGTACACGTAAGCTTGCACAAAAACACAGAGAAGACAACAGGCAACTTACATAAATAAGAACGTTATACAGAAAGAGCACAATATATGTGCCTGTTGGCCTTATGCAACGCACTTTGATTTGCATGTGTATGAACGGTGCTATACAAATTAATTTACGTTGACTTGCCTTGCCACAACACACATATTTTTCATATGTATTGCTTAAAATATGAGGCAAAAGTTGAGTAAGGATTGCGAACATGTTGTGGTATCAATGACTTCAGACACTTCCGACACTGAGAAACTCAGGATTTTGCATATGTTGTATTTTAGCCTTCAAATAAAATACACCGTATCCAAACAACAGGGATCTATTTTATTTTTTGTTGTTGTATTATTCTGCTCATTTCCCCATATGGGAACCAGACAGAGAGAGAGATAGATAGAGAGGTAATATTCTGGGTTGGAGCTGAGGATAGGTTAGTATTTTACGATATTGTAATTGTAATGATTTGAACGTGGTATTAATGCAGTTTATCAAAGGGGTCACAAAGACAATACATTTTATTATGCCATTAAAGAGTACAGTGCGGTGCAGTAAAATCACCAAGGGATTCATCTCTTTGAAAATGTTTAAGTGTATTCCTTTTCTGTCCGCTAAGAAATAATTGAACAAAAACAGCTAATTGAACTGCAGACATTCTTCCCAGTCTGAAAGAAATGTATGAAAGTCATTCATATTTTTTTTTACTAGACAAGAATTATACACATTTAGAAGTTTGTTAAACTTGTTTAAACCTGTATCCTGCTGTTCTAGTTGAAGTTTATTTGAAAGTCTTGCAGTAATGCAGAATTGAATAATTGTCATTATTTCCAATTGTTCATGTCATAAGCCACAGATAATACATTTTTATATACTAAGCCACGACTTTCAGTCTAGCTCTGGTTTACTAATCAACCATGTAATTTTTTATAATTGGATAATTAATTCAGTCTTATTCAGTTAGTAATTACAGCTGTGCTTCACTTCCCCTTACCTATTTGTGTGAAATATCAGTGGTCTATCTAATACATTCTATTGTAAACAAAATAACACTACAGAACAAAACATGGGTGATGGACGGGACAAGATAATAGTAAAAAAAATAATTATGAAGCTGCATGTTAGCTTTAAAGAGAAGAAGAGAAGTTTAGTTCTTAGAGAATGCAAGTATACTACCCAAAGTAAAAGATGCACTGTAAATTGTGCCTGTATTTATTTGACACAGTAAATATATGGTATTATACTTTTGTATGTACAGTTTGATCAATCTTCCTTTCGATTATACTTTTGTTGTACAGATGTTTTGGAGTTTGTTCTTAAGCTCTTTGTTTCTTCTTCTTGCTTTTATATAAAAAGTGCAAAACATTCTTCTCTATAAGTTAGATACATTAGACAAGTGTGGAATACATGCATAAAGACATTTGCTCTGAAAATAATCTAATAATTCAGCGGTAAAATATGCACAGGTAAATAATAGCAAAAATATATACAAAAGTATGGAATATAGCTGAGATTGTTTTCTCTTGTAGCATTAGACCAACGTTATTATACTCTTACTTATTGTTCTGAACCATGCGAATATTGTAATCAAACGGTCTACATAAATATTTGACTGGTATTACCTTAAAAATAAAAGTTCACAGCAATTTGATGGCCATTAAAATGTTTTGATAAAAATTCTGCTGTTTTCAATGTGGCACATAACATAAAACAACCAGCTTCTAAATCCCCAGATAGGTTACGCTCAACTAAGAAAAACAGGGATTTTCAATTTAGCACGGCTCTGTTTTAGCCTAAAGTAATAACATGGGTTTAAAACGCCTACGGGAAAAATAGTCAGGTTCTATGCAGAATATTGAGTAGTCATTCTGCTGTAGTAATGGGTGGAAAATGCTTGTTAAATTCCCCATTGACTATACCACATCTTTACAATAGCAATTTGTTTAATTCCGGAAAAATCAATTCTCCTGGCCATCTGTTTTTGATCTCACAACACAAACAAGACAGTATGCAACATAATATCGATCTACTATCCAACCCTTAAAAACCATTCCTTCAATGAGTGCTCAGGACGTTGATATGTATAAAATGAAATGACAGGTATTGTTTCATTTCTATACCATTTTAATTGACTTGCTTTCTAATGCTGTGTATGTGCCTTTTGAGATTAATGGACATGGAGCTCACCTACAAAGATTGATTTGGTTTGCCATGACTCAATGCAACTGGATTTGGCATTGTACTAAAACATGTATGCTAAAAGATTCCTTGAAGTCAGACACAGCCTACCATAGAGTATGATTTGCAGACAATGTGTTTGGGATAAACACAAATTCAAGAGATGGGAATCCATAACCACTTAAATAACTTAAGTAATATAGCTATAAAAATGGGTATTCGAACACATTAAATAGTCAACGCATAACTCAGGTTGACTTGGAAAAAACTAAGTTTCATGGCAGGCCCAAATAATTGTCTACAGAGGGTCTCTATTTGACATTTTAATTATGAAGAAATAATAAATTTACAGGAAATTAGAAGAATGGCTATCATGTTTAAAGATTAATTATGTTTTCTCCCAGTATCATGCAGATTAAAGGGCAGTAGACAGATTAAAGGGCAGTAGACAAATAACAACACCAGAGCTTGTGTTCCCCATGAAAACCATGCCATGTACAGGGCTGATAACAACATGGTATATACACAGATGGAGAGGTAAGGCATTACTAACAACACATAACATGACAAAACAGATCACAGAAAATTGTATTGAAATTGAAATGGTCTCTTGAATTACAATCTTTCACCTAAAAAAGGCTTAAATCTTAAATGTATTCAAACATATTTTGATTTTGAAATGAAATTCTTTTTCTTTTTCTTTGAATTTAAGCTTTGGTATCCTTGAACAAACACTAGACAAGATGGTTGACTCTCATATATAAGACGTCTTGCTAAACAGTCTAACTAAAGAGGGTATATAATGTACATGCAAACAGTATCATAACATACTATAGCACTATTATCACGCAGGAATGTAGGCTGATACCATATGAGTGGGTGCTATCCAATGTAAAATGTGCATAATGACGTTCATTCATCGTGACCAGCTGTTGCTCCTTTTATATTTCACAGCTGTGGGAATGTAGTGGCATGGTTTATGACCATAATGTGGATAATTGGTTTTAAATGTTACCATATAATCAGGCTAGATTCAGTGCTCACCGTCCCTAAGCCCTCTTCTTTATGTTATACAGATCACAATCATTATTTACAACAACTTTCTTTTAGTTCTTTCTGCAATTTGCAATTTGCTGAGATGTTCCACACTAATACAATACATATAAGAATAAAGGCTTGCCTAAATTGAGTATTTCTATTTTTACAAAATGATGAGGATGGAACTAAATCCCTATTTCCCTTTTAATTCATTTGATCTAAACTTTAAGCCAAAGACCACATCATGCCATGTTTTGAATTAAAGTATAGTGACTGACTTTTCTTTACCTAATTCTCTGAGTGCAGATCCATAAAACCATTCTCATCATGCACTTGTAAAGATGAACAGTTTTCTCCCTGAAAAGAGGTAAAAAAATACCCACAATTACAGTTACAGAAAACAGAGCAGTAAGAGAGAAGCAATGACATCATAAAATTATGTTTCTTGATCAAAATTATCCATTAAAAAGTTAAAACCTGTTAAACTCCGTCCACAAAAGAGGTAGATAATTGTCAGAGCAATGCCAATGTTTGTAACACTCGTCGGACTCTGGTAGAGGGGGCTAAAGTTGGAGGTGCAACTACTGTCCGTCCGCTTCATTTGTCTCCGACTCTCTGTAGGTAGACAAGCACCGCTCCCCATGACAGAGCCGTCAGCACAATTAAGCTCAGCATGTAGGCGTCATGAATGTCTCTGTATGCCTTCGGGATGGAAACACACTGTTCATGCTATTGTTCATAGTTGCATTACTGGAGCTAAAGGCACGTCGCTCGATTAACTCGCTGGATATTATAGGCTACATGATAATAATAGGAATTCAACGAAAGAAAAATCCTGTCAAAAGGAAGGCAACAGTATACAGCCACTGCAACGTTACTTTTAATCCAGAAGAAGAAAGACTTGTTGGTTGGGCACAATTTTGGAGTAGAAGAAAATACTTGATGCCATATACTGTACGTGAAAATGTACAAATTTGAAGAATTTTAGATGCTAAGATTGAGTAAATTAGGTTTCTCTTTTCATTATCTTGGAGCACATGTTTACAAGCCAAAAAACAGTTCAAATTTATTTTGTAAATAAATTATAGTATGAATCAGACCAGACATGTTCAATAACTCTCATATTTTCAAATATGGACTCTCTGGTTTGACCTGTTTGAAGATGGTTTCCATTCTTTAGGCCTGCTTTTAATTTGAATATCATTGGCCCATATTGTTCTTTGCCAAGGCTAAACTGGTTGTATGCGTGTTGCGGTGGCAGGACTGTGATTAAAATGTGTCCCGATTAATAAGCAAAACAAACTACTCCACATTTCCTTCACTCGTTTGCATACTGCTACTGATGTTACTCAAGTGATTGTATGTAATTTCTTTTGTCTCCAACAGACCACATTTAACCTCCATGCAAATGCAAATCATAAACAGAAGAACATTAGAGCAAATTATCTATCCTTTACACATGGGTTAACGGTGGGCAATTAGTAAACAAATTATATTTGTTTCACTAGATGAGCATTAAAGAGTTCTAGGTCTACTAATCAAAAGTAAATTACATTAGACAACATGGTACAATTCAGTAACAGGGTGGCATCCAACATTGTCAGTAATATGGCATGAAGTTATTCATGAATTGATAGAAGACAACTGAATAGTAAAGAAATAAAATGTATTGTTTGTAGGTTATTTGTGATTCCTGCTTCAGACGGTTTGGATTATGTTGTGTGGCAGCTTGACTTTGAATGTGAACATCCAAATCTGTTCATGCAAATAGACCCACGATGTGTTAGAAAACTAGAATTAAACAAGATGTGGAGGAAAAACACTATTGAAAGTTGAGCAAATCACAAAATGTTGCTTTTCTCTATAAAACTTAGAAAACTTCCACAACATATGTTCCTGCCAGTGCACAACATTTACCATGCAAGTAGTTATTCTCTCCTCATCCTAAATAAATATTCTGTCCATTCCAAACAATGATAAAGTTACATAATGTAAGCAGTGGAAGTACAAAGTATAGTTGCCCAACTGGTAGTTGGCCAGCTTTGCAGGCTGGTGACTGCTATTGCACAACTCGTCCTCCAACACTGGAGCTGAACAGCAGTACAATTAAAATGAATGAATTTAATTGAACATCTAATTGGAATAGCAACCTCTCTACTGTATGCTGCTTTAGACTAACCTTGTCAGGATCAAATACTGCAGTAAGCAATTAATTTAGAGCCACAATACAATTTTCCACACCTGCAGGCTTAGCTCACAGCAATTAAACCCCCTGACTGAGATGTAATTAGGTCAAATGCCAGTTTATTCCCCATTTAGCATAACTATGTTAAGAGGAAGTCCAAATTCAGTTTAGTAAGGGTCACATTCACATATTTTTTTAAATCCCCATTTTGTCAAACAATTACATGTTTTACCATTAACATATCTTTACCAAGAGACAAAGAAAAAGAAAGACAGACATTCAGGCACACAGGCAGACATACAGACAGAGATTGCTATATATATATATATATATATATATATATATATATATATATATATATATATATATATATATATAAGAAGAGAGAGAGAGAGAGATATATATATATATATATAGAGAGAGAGAGAGAGAGAGAGAGAGAGAGAGAGAGAGAGAGAGAGAGAGAGAGAGAGAGACATTGCAGGACTCTAAATTTACTATGGAGGATTATTTGTTTTTCAAAAAGAATGTCTGATTTTATTAAACATATATTTATGATATACTTGTACAAGTTTAGCCATTAAAACGTGCTACCCACAATATCATAACGAGTACAAAAAAGGTCTGAGTCTCAGAGGTTAATTATATCTCGTCGTCAAGGACACTTTAATTGGAAAGAAAACAAGTTTTCAGGCAATACTTTCATAACTCTCCCTCAATATTGTGATTGTGTTGTACATGAAAGACTTTCTATAAGGTGAACCTAATCTCAACTGTACTGTCGGAAAATGTATTTGGAATTAAAGTAGCTTCATCAAATGTTGTAGCCATATATATTTCCCATGTTTTTGTAAACATTACCTTTGCCCTGCATTTATGTGACAAGGACCCATGCTATGCTTTCCATTCAGCTGTGTGAACATCTTGTCAGATCCTTCACTCTACAGACTCTGGCACATCCTGCCCATCTGGCAGCCTATGGACTTTGTTCACTTTGGCATCTGCCCCATGTCTACATTTTTAAAACACTGTCATCGAGTAATTATTTTGTGGTTGATCGGCACACAGAGAAACCTAATCCAAAATGTATTTTGTAAAACAAAATTAAAACAAAATGAATTAGCATTGCTGGAAGTTTTTGTAAGACAAAAGAAAGACACAAAAAGTTACAAACAAAAGTAAAGAAGGATACAATAATATAATGTACAATCCAGACATTGTGGTTTAAAATGTATGCTAAACTTCGACCAGCTGCATATCTGAGATTTGATTAGATCTTTTGTTTGTAGAGAACATTATTCCAGCATGTGTATAGACCCTCCAAAATCACTGAAGCTCAGTCAAGACCAAACAAATAAGAAACTCTACTCAAAGAAATTAGTACAGCCTAATAATGAATAGTTCTGCAACCGTCAAGTAATCTTCAAATATCGACTCAACCAGTTGCATAATCGTTTTCCCACCACATAACAACTACAACAGACCAACAGTCTGCTAATTGAACATAATATAATTAAATATCTCAGCAGTATTAACTCATTGGTTAACAAATTAATTTGCCTCCAAAGTGTGGCTCTGAAAGGTGTTTGTTCACCGCACCAGTCCAACGGCTCAAAACGGTTTTATACTTACAGTACAGTCGCCGTTTAATTGGAATTGCCTGCTTGGCTTGTTGTTACCAAGTACCCAATTCAATACCAATGTCCATCACTTTCTCTGTTTTTTAGATGATGTCTTTTATCTTTTTTAGTGCCTCTCGTCGGAAGCATCCCCGGTTCCCTAGCTGGTTCCCCACAGGATACGTTAGATTCATTGCACTATACCCCTATTCTCCTATGGCACTATCTCCCTCCCCTAACTAGCATTGGGGGGCCAACAGAGCAACATTATTATTGCAGCTACATGTCCTGTCCTACTGAGTATCTACACAGAAGTGGGTTTGGGGGGGGGGGGGGGGGGGGGGTTGGGGTTACCCATCTCTCCACAGTTGTCAATAGGAGAATGATCTCTCCATTTTTGCCTTGGCGGGAAAGGCCAAGGACCTCATCCTGTGCAGACAGCTGGACAAAACAGAAGAGAGTAAGCAATGGCTAGAAGGCATGGCAGGAAACTGCTGTCAGATATAGTACTCCTTCATGTTGTCCCTGACTGAATTGTGAAGGTGCAACTCTGCCCGGTAAGCTGTTTCCAGGCTGTGTCGACGTTCCTTTTCTTTGAGGCTGGCGCTCCTCTGGTTCTGCCTCTGCTGGTACAGGAAACGTGTCATCACTGCCAGCACACAAAGGGTGATGAAAACCACTGCTGTTACCACACCTGAGTAGGAGGAAAGACAGCCATCTTATTTGACTGCAAGGAAGATGTGTTATTTGACCTCAGTCTAAAGAAAAATAAGAGTTTTAAAGCCTCTATCCCATTCTTTTCTAAGAATACTGTTCATTAATGTTCAGTTTATCACTGTTCTTGTCCAAATATATATATATATATATATATATTTGGACAAGAACAATTGAAAATAAACGTATTTCACTTATGCAAAGTAGTATTACTTTATTCGAAAAATATGCCACCGTTTTCTGGCATATCGAATGTGTTAGTGTTAAATCCATAATTAGGAATGTTTTATAACATTTTGACAAATGTGTTAAGAAGGTGTTATGTGTGCTATTTCCAAATAAAGTGCAAGAAAAAACTGTCACATAAAATAGACAGAGATAAATTGGAGTCAAGAGACAACTGAGACCTATTCTGTATAACTATCCAACAATAAACTGGCATAAAAGAGCGAGTGACGAACCTCCTATTACGGCCGAGTCGTTACGGATATCATTACTATGCAGGTCCTTATCTTGGTTTGCCTTTGCTGCTTGATCTGGGGAAAACAGAAAGGAAAAAAAACAAGCTAATTCATTAAGTCTCAGTAATGACTGAATGAGCTGTGCCGGCGATGAATGTTCATTTCAATACGTTGTGCGTGAAACAATAACACACTTCAGTATCTGTGACAACCATGATAAGCAAAATCTATAATAACGGCAAGGTATCTCGTCTTTGTTGTTTCAACTTGTTCCTTTGTGCATAACGTGTTATAATGAATCTGAAAGCCAAAAGCAAAGCCGCAAACATTCACAATGGATTCTAGCTGAACAGTGTTGCTGTGATCAAATAGCATCTGTGTTTTTTTAGAGCACATCTTTTATATACAAATTTGTCCAAGTTCAATGAAAAAATGGTGAACAAATTCAGTAAATAACTCGTACCTGAGAGTGGATGGGAAGATTTTGTGTCTGCCAGAACCCCGCAATTAGACTCAACCATTTGGCCACGTACACTGACCAATGAGCTGCCTCGATTGAGAAGAGCTGCTTTCAGAGGAGCCACGTGATTGAATTGTACGGACGAAAGGCAGCCTATGAAACCCTTTGATCCTGCTTGCATGACCTTATCATCAAAATGTTCCCTTCCTGTCAGGAAAAGATACATATCATTAAGTATTTCCATATTATTAAGTATTTCCTCACCAAAACAAACTTGGTGTTGTTTCAGTGATCTCATGCCAGAAACCTCTATTGGTCCCAAAACATATGTAAATGTGAAGTGAAGAAAAGGCTGGACCAAATAAAAATAATCGTTAAAACATAGCATGAACCAAGATACCATCACATGAAGGTGCAGTAATAGGCATTTTTGGGCAAGAACAGCAGACTTTTTCTTTTACACTTTTACATCGTACTAGTTTTTACACTAGCCTGATCTTCTGGGCCAGAGGCTCATATGATAAGAAAAATATGAGTGCCTATCATATGAGCAGAAATATGTTACAAATACCATTGGGATCCCCAAAAACATAAACAAACAAACAAACAAACAAGGCTCGTCTAAGCCTGATCTAAGGTGCAGAGCTGCACCTGCAATGGTTCTCTTCTCTATTGAAGAGTAACAAGAATACAGACACAAACACGCTACTTCTGTGTTTGTGCACCATTTTTGGTACACCTATAAATGACATATGGGTCACTTGATAACATGGTTGGTCACAAGGATCACAAGTTAAAATCTTTATATGCATATGCATATTTAGATATAAATATATGCATATGCATATATACTGTATATACTAGATTATACAAAATGTACTATTTTACAACCAATGACCTTGATCAGGTCAAAAAGCAGACGTGAATATTCTTTGATTGCCGGCACCCAGAGTACACATAACCAGTAGGCCTATGCTGCATTAATAATGGAATGCTGCCTTATTTGAATCCCTTTTGGAGCTATTTCAGTTTCAGGTCTAACCCTGACAAATAATTGAACAGTAACTTAACTCTAAACTAATCAAACTGATATGATAACAACTTAAGAATATATGCCTTCTTGTTAACGTCAACAAAACTGTCTGGATATCTGTAATAAAAAATGCTAATTTGCTAAATGCTTAAAAAGCAGCAGCTCTTTACTTATATTTATTATCATAGTGTTAATGAGGACAGGCCTTTAGTGTTGTTGAGTTCTGTTTTAATCATCCGCCCCTCTAGAAGACGGCCACAGTTTTTGGGTCATAAAAGTTGGTGTTCTAGTCTATTTCTTTATCCGTGCCAGCTGTTTTTCTTCGACATCAAATCAGTTCACATAATTACATACTTTGGCTACAGAAGCCAATGTAAATGTCTCTAAGGAAGTAGGCAAGTAAAAAAAAAAGCTTCTGTGATTATCAATATAGTTATTCTGGGAAAAGGTTTGCAATCATGCAGAAATGTATATAATATGCCAGTAAAATAACAGCAGATACATGTCTAAATTAAAATATAATCAAATAAATCTCACAAGAAAGATACATATTTCTATTTATAATTCAGTCATGATTTCACAAAATTATCTTTTTACCTTTACGAGATATAGTTTATTATGTCACCATGTGAAATTAAGATAAGACTCACCGATGACTTTGCCTAATGTCAAGGACCGGATTAAGATCAATTCTGCATCAGATGGCAGTGTGTACTTTCTGTGAATGTCTTGGTCAATCTAGTTGAGTGGAAAGTAATCAAATAATAAGAAGGTTACAAGAAATCCAAACCTCACTGCAGATTTCAATATGTTATGGATCCAGTATTATGTTCTTGACTAGATTATTCAAATGGTATCTGCTGTAGACAAGCTTTTAAGTGCATTCAATCCTTCACTCTTATTGACACAAATCGCACCTGTATGTAGACGTCTTTTCCCTCGCGATGTATCCTGATGCGGTGGAGGCGTCCGTCGGCTAAGCTGCCGAGTCTTGGGCTGAACACATCTGGCTTCCTGTCCAGGTGGAGGTGGTACCAGATCTGAAGACTCCCTGAAAGACACAGATGTGTATTGATAAAAGCTTATAGGCTTGAGGCAAGTTTTGTTTGTGGTTAACATTATTTTGCAGGTGTATGTTAAACCCAGCACACTGACCTTTCAATCAAAAGCAACGTGGAAAAGAGTGTCTGTTAAAAGTGAATTCGTTGCACTGTACAATAAAGAGAGTTGGCAGGTCATTTATAAATAGACTTCTCTATTGAAACGTCAACTGTTATCTCTTAAGATGTATAAATATTTATCTCAGGAGATGCCCAAAGCTCTTTGCCCTGTATTGAGTATGTCAATATGCACTCAGTGTTCCTCCCCCACACACAACATCAGATCAAGGAAGCAGAGAGCTTTGCATTATCAAGTCGAGTTGGGTCAAGATTAGAATTCAGACTCAGTTGGTGGAGGGCTTTCTGTTATGTTTTCGTTGAGTCTTGACAGGGCCCATGTGGATGAAGATTACCATAGATGAAGTGTCCTCACAATCCCTCAATATTTACGAAGGTCTGCCTCAAATATACACTCAGATGGAACACAAGAGCATAAAAGAGTCCTACTTTGGATAACAAGGATGTCGTTCCATGTGATGCTGGGAGGTTTGGATTTAGCTAGAGACTGTCAGCTTAAGGGTCTAAGGTGAATGATCCTCGGTGCTCAGGTGTTTCTTATGGAAGAGGCACAATGGGCTTATGTGCATCACTGAACGGGCTCTATCTGTCAAGTTGGAAAATCCTATTTTCGTTTCATGTAGGATGGGAACACTCATAATATGGCAAACAACTTGGTATTATGATGTGGTCCCTTTATTAAAGGATTGCATTTTTTCTTTTACTCTGTTCCAGACAATTGTGAATATTTTTTTTTTTTTTCTCTGTGAAATGGGGACAATGGAAATCCTTCATTTTACTTTGGGCTGAGAAAAATGTGAGAAAAACAAATACGGAGAGTGTCTTCTTTACAAATTCCAAACAGTATTTTGTGTGTGTCTATAGGGAGTTGTGTACCATTTTTGGCCAGGATGACAGCAATGTACTGTTGGCTGAAGGTGCTGACAGCCAGCAGCATGGCAGGGCTCTGGGAGGTGATGAAGCTGAAGGCCATGTTCTCTATGGCCCTGTTGCTTTCTCTGGACACACCGGACACCTGCAAGCTTCGGTTTTGCATGACTGAGAAGGGCTCTTGGAAAGTGTAGGTGACTGAGGAGTCTCTTTCAAAACTCACAGACACTTCTATACAAAGATGACAAAACACACACACACACACACACACACACACACACACACACCAACAATTAGAGGCTACATTACATACATGGCTAAACACAAAATTCACTAATTGATATCATATGTTTTTTAAATAAATTATGTTAGAACACACAAATACAAATATAACAATACCGCACAGACCAAAGATAGCAGAGGAGACATTCTGTCATTGTCCTCAACGGCAATATCTCTGTAACTGCAATCGACAATCTATATATCAAAACCAGCTCAATTTACACCTTTTAAACATGACTAATCTAAACCTCTTCCTTTCAAAAGACAGTGAAACTCAACCAAAACAAAACTATCTTAAAAACTGGCCTTTCTTTTAGCTGCCACGCAGATATAAATGCATTCATGTTTAGAGAGTATACCGAATAATTATGGCACTGTCAGACCACATACATTCTAAAACAAGTCATGACGTTTCAAGACAGTCTGAAGTTTGCCACCCACACAAGTGGAGACAGTAACTGGAAAACAACAAAGAGGCTACAAAGACAGAAAGAGGTTGGAGTGAGTCAATATTGCATTTTAACTAATGCATGTTTAAGGTGAAGGAATTGTTTAGATTCTTCTGTAAGTTCTGAGTAAGGAAACAACATAGGGTGCTGCAGATGTTCAAGATGATCAGGTTTATATCAATCTTATCGGAAGAGTCTGCCGATTAAACCAATAATATATCTGTAGCCAATGAGATACGCTTTGATGGATATGAAGATTTACTAGATTAGTTTAGTAAAACTTGTGTGCATTATCCTACGCATCATGTGAAAGGAATGGATACACTTTGGCCAAGTGTGGACTTGGGATTTGGAACACGTCCGGCTACCTGTCAACACTTACAAAAAGCCCTCTAGTTTATCAGCCCCTCTGCATTAGATGTTCAACACATTTCCCAGACATGGTAGACATCTTGTACAATACATCTCTAAAGTTTCACAAGTCTGACATAGTAAATGATTGATTTATTATAGTTTAAAAAGGGGAAACAATGTAAGAAAAACCCATTTATTGTATATTGGGTGCTTTATCTTATGTTTTTATTAATACATTTTCCACAACATAATAAATTAGCAAGTACAAAAGAAAGTAAGTAAAATAGATTTGCTTTCGAACAATGCTACGCACTTGCATATGACACTTAACACTTTAATTTAGGTAAATATTTACAAATAAAAAGAAAACCCTATTGCTTAGAGGTTAATCTAAAGAGTTAAATCCAGAACATCATTAGACTTGAACCATCTACATAGTCAATACGCACCTTCCTTGCAGGAAGGTCCCCCATAGGCGGACTGGGAGCAGTCGCACACGTAGCCGCTGTTCTTCTCAATGCATCTCCCTCTGTTGTGACAGAGACTGCTAGAACCGCTGCAGTAACCTGGGCAACCAGAGCTCACCCCCGGGGTCATCTTGGCGCGCTCCTCCAGGTTAAAATTCACACCATTGATGGTCAGAGTTCTGATGCAGCCCAGGAAGCCCCTTTGCCTGGATGCTGTTCCTCCTAGTAAAACAGTGATTCTCATTAGGGTACTAATAAATGATGCCTATTACAATGTTGAATAACGTTTATAAACTTACTAATCATAATCCTTCCCGTGGCTGACAAGGATTTACGGCTACCCACCATATAAATCCAGTGAGCATCTAAGTTGACTCTGGAAGCACTCAAGTGTGTGAGGTCTCATTAAGACTAAGTATGCAAATATGGAAGAATATCTATTAGGATAAAGTGTTGGGCTGACCTTTCAAGCCATTATAAGCAAAAGAAACAGCAGAGCCCCAGAATGGCAAATCAGGATTTATGGCCCCCAAAGATTCCATCTTGGTGAGGCTTATAGGAAAATGCTGAACCCATTCAACTGTGTAATACTTTGGCACAACCGGAAAGTTACAGTGAAATAATGATAATGAATATGGAAAAAGGACTTAATAGCATTATAATTCACACTGTGACCTACTGTAGATTTGAGGCCACCGTAAATCTGGAGATGGCCTCTGGGTGCAATATATGGCATGGTAAATTTAAGGAAACTTCAGTGGAAAGGCCATTGCTAAAAGCTGCTAAATGAATTAAATGACGTCCCTTAGGCATGTGAGGCTGTGTTCAGGCCTACCCACAAAAAGCTGGCTGTTGAGACGTAACCGGAGGAGTCCGTCAGACGGGGCGTCCAGGAAGCGCAAGGGCAGCTGATCCACCTGCAGAGAGGCCTCCTTTACGTTGCGCTCTGCCCTCACATAGTGCCACTGTCTGTCATTCAGGGGCAAGTGGGACTTCACCGTCAGGGCCACTGGCCCGTTCCCCACGTCAAAGGAGAACGTCACAACCGATGGAGCTGAGGAAGCAGCAGAACGGGACAGATAGCACAATATTTTTGTTAGATTCTATCGTCTCATAGGTTCTGTCAACTGTACATCACATTTGTATTTAATGTGTTGTATATGCGAGATTTGTGCTAAATACTATTCCATAGTTACAGTACTACTCAATAGTTTTTACTCTATGTTTAGCCAATTGTCCAAGGCTGTTTGCTTGCTTGTGTCAGCTGGTCATTATTGACTCACAGCTGAGTTCTATTCTTATGAAATCCTTGAGACCCAAGTTCTCCAGAAAGACTCCAGTGGGCGAGCTGGTCTTAAAGTAGAAGGACATGTCAGAGCTGAGCTCTGCCTGGAGGGTGGGGAAGTGAAGGTAGGTCGACTCCTGGTAGAAGGATGCTGCGTTCCACACAGACTCTGACAGAAGGGATGAGAATTTTTGTTACTGAATAAAACAATAGACAAAAGCCTTAATCGGGAACACTATCCAGGAGAAAGTTTCACCTACTATCTCCATAGCAACGCAGCGGACTAATGCGGTAGACAGCTTCCGAGTTTGTTCTGTTGGTGTCTCCAATGACAACCTGGCTGACTGGTAAATGGTCTTTATAGGAGAGCACACCTGTGTCATTAGCCCTACAATAAAGCAGAGAGAGCATGGTACACAGGAGAGAATAAAACACGACCACCCCGACGCCTCTTAGAGCCCTGCAGTACATTAGAGAACTGCCACTCTAACTTTGACCCGTGACAATCAAAAAAAGCAAAACATCCGGCACAAAAGAAAATGGAAAAGTAACTTGAAATAATATATAGCAATCTCAACAAATAAACTTTACTATTGGAGATCATGTTTGAGCTAGCGATTAGAGGTGTTGCTTTACCATGCATCTCTGTCAGCATCACAGTTACAGAAGTAGTTCATGTCAATGCAGTTCTCCTCCAGGCTGCAGGAGCACTGCTGGACCCCAGGTAGGAAGCCTCCCCAGTAGGTCCGTCTCTCTCCTCCCTGGTCTAGCCACCAGGAGAGGGGACTCCCATCTGCATCACAATATTACATTGGAAGCTATTTTGTACTGCCAACCCCATGACCTGATTAATGTTAACAGTGCTACTAATGACCTTAACTGTGGAGTATTTTTAATAGTAACATAACATTGCCTTTCAAAGCATCCAATAATGACAGAGAAGTTTCAACAAATTTCTAATTGTCCCACTTCCCAAATCCTTAAAATATATTAAGGATACGTTTACAAGAAGGAAGAAGATGTTCATATTCAACAATATGGAATTTGAATTAATTAAGTTCCATCTCTACCCAATTGAAACAAAGTTGAACACTGTATAAATCAAAGTTGAATGCAATGGAATTGCAGGAACGTTTATCACAGGGTTCCTGTGCCAAATATTAATAGTTAATAATTATGGACCATGAATACTAGCTGACCTTGATAGTAATATAAATCAAAAGGCTTTCATTAGATTTGCACCTTCAGGATGATACATAATAAATACGGTGTTTGCTTTCTATCAAGATCGGGCATCGTTCAGACAGGAAATAATTATGGATTTGGTTACTGGGATAAAGGTCAGGTTAATAATTTAACAACTTGCAAGCAATGCAGCTCCATAGATTGCTACTGAAATAGACAGGTAAATGGTCTAGAGCCTTTGTATACTATACTGCCGTTCAATTAAGGTAATGCTGAGTGAGATGTTGTGTGTGCTTAGCCTAACGCTCATCGCTTACTGTAGGTAGGTGGGTTTCTTACTTATGGATCATTGGACAGTGTTAATCTACATATGCTCATCTTTTCAACATGCAAAAATAATGGAAAACAATTGCATTAATTACATTATACTACCAATTAATGAATTCATTGTTATAAAATATTTTGCCAGACATCAATTCAATTCTCAAGGAAATCACAAAACCCTATCCTGTCTATTTATTACTGAAGTTACATCTTGCGAACCTGCAGGACTGGTAAATGGTGTGCCTGTGAGTGTAGCTTCCTTCTAATGCGTGACCATGTGCGTGAACATGTGTGTGAGAACCCAACCTCCCCCTCGTTCATGTGTGAGAATGAATAGAGGACATCCTTCTATGGCGTTACCCGAGGCATCTGTTCTTGTGCTGGTCCAATTACAGTGGGCTGTGTTTTAAAAAACCTTTTTAGCAAGCGGCAGTTCCTCAAGCATTCAAGTAAACAATACAATCAATTATGTTTCCTTTTCATATCCCCTCGGCGGAAAATAACAACGTATCTTTTCATATATAACTTTTTTTCCTCTATTAATGATCTTGTTGCTTGTGCATAATGAACTTGTTTATTGTCTGCAGTGATATGGCATTCACCTCCCAGACATCTGAGTAAATCTTTTTTTTTTAAGTGACAAGAAGTCCCCAAGCGTTGCAACAAATGAGGAAATAAAAGGAGCTTCAAAAAATAATGCATTTTTGAACTCCCCGTGAGACAGCATTGAAGCATTTAATGGAACATACCCGGCCGAGTATGTTACTAGACTAATCTGTATGAAAAACCAAACAAGTTATAAAGAAAGATTTAGTAAAAAAAAAAATACACACAAAACAAACATCTAAAACTCACCCCAAGTATTGAAGAGGCGAGACTTCCTGCAGCTGTAAACCACTTCCTGTTGACACTGCTCTGACCCGGTCACAAGGGCTTGCAGTTGTTCAGGTGAGGCACTGTAGTTGAACCTCATAACATATGGCTTCTGTAGAGAGGATCCCTGGACTCTCACTGGGGCTGTACTGTTGTGGGTCACCACTGTCCATACCCTCTCCTCTACACAAACAAATCAATGACAGTAAGTCGTTATACTGTATGCTGAGTTTAATTTATATTCAAATATGACACGTTCGATTATGGGGCGGGGCTAGTATCTTTCTATCTTTTTTTTTTGTAAATTATGTCATTAATACGGATTAGTGGGTCTTATTTTAAGGGATATGAAATAGTATAATGAGATTGTTTCCCAGAAAAGGGATAAAAGCATGAAGCACTCAAGACTTTGTATAGTGACCTTACAGAAGATGACCACTGCTCATATTTGGAAGATTATAAGGCCTTAAGCCCAATCTAAGACTACGTTCACACTGCAAGCATAAGTGCTCAATTCGGATTTACTGCTTTGATCCGATTTCTTTGTTTGGCTGTTCACATTATATTTTAAATGTGGCCAATATACCAGTGTGAAGTGGCCATGGTCCTGAACTGACCCGCATGCGCAAAATAACAATAGCAAAAATGTCACACACAGCACACTAGAGTGACGTAAATGTCGCATGAATTCCAATATGACTGTTCAGACTGATGTCGCATAGCAAAGAACCAGATCTGCTCAAGGATTTGGGACCACACATGAAAGCAGCCCAAATCCAAATTGAACAGATCAGATTCCATGTGATTTATACTGTTCACACTGTTACGCAAACAAAATCGGATTTGGCCCACTTTTGCCTGAGATGTGAACATAGCTTAAAAGCGTATTCTGGTCATAAATGTAGAAAGATCTTCTGGCAGTCTGAACCACACCGCTTTTATTCCATCGATAGGACTCTAGTGGAGGTGCAAGTGGATCGCTCACCTGTCATGTTGCAGTAGACTTGCATGGAACTCAGAGGCCCACTCCCGTCTGGGTCAACAGAGAAGAAGGCTGAGGAGCTGCCCAGCAGCCTGTATGCCTCACAGGATTGCTCATAGATGGCTGACGGTAAATTCACCGCAAATTTAAATATTAGGTATTAAAATGGGTATACATTCTTATTAGGTTGTGCACATATATCATATGCAACCTATAAAGATATACAATGTTCAAGCATTACAAGCATTTACAGTAATTGTAGTGGTTGTGCTGTGAATCTGCTGCCAATCACAACACTTGGCAACCTTGTCAAAATAATATCCCATTAGATGGTAGCACTTTGTCTTGTAAGCTTACTTTTGGAGCTACAGTGCAGCTGTAGCAACCAGTCAGTCACTGCTCACAGCCTTAACCCATTAGGATTGGCATTACTCATCAGATATGACATCAAAAAAGGCTCTAAAATGTAGGCGCTTTAGAAAGCACTGTACACCGTTTCTGATGGTTGGCTGGCTATGTGTTGCAGACTCACAGTTGTGGCATGTAGCTCCACTGTATCCTGTTCCCGAACAGTCACAGTAGAAGGTGCTCCAGGACTGAGAACACTGGCCGCCATGCTCACACAAACAGGGCATACATCTTAGAGAGAAAAAAAAAACACTGGATAATTAAGAAAATGTAAACATGTGAAACATATGAGGAATATTTTTATTCAAGAAACCCGACATAACACAACTACAAATGCAGAACTATCCCCGTCAAATCTTGAACTAATGCTTATTCTCATTAAGCATATTTTCCTTTGCTAGAGAAATAAAAAACCTTGAGAATGAAAGACTGGTTTCAGCTTTTCATGACCTTTTACTGATTGTCTTACAGCCTAGCTAAGTCTGATTGTGACGTAATTCTTTCTTCTCAAGCTATTGTGTGTGAGAAAGTATGGGTAACCTCTTTAAGATTACAAGCGCCAGCATAGATTTATAAAAATTAGATATTGAGCGTTCATAAAAAGGTCCAACCCCCATAATGATAACGATTTTCAAATTCA
Organism: Galaxias olidus; assembly: GCA_026901105.3. Lineage (NCBI taxonomy): Eukaryota > Metazoa > Chordata > Actinopteri > Galaxiiformes > Galaxiidae > Galaxias > Galaxias olidus. The sequence continues at coordinate 658,903 of JAPMUY010005764.1, read as the reverse complement.
CATTTCCAATGTGAAGTCTTCAAAGAACAAGAGCATTTGTACAAGATTTTGCAATAAGGTGAAACACTGAATGCAATAGCTTTATAAAGATAATTGATTGTGTAAGGTGGATAACTTTTTCTTATATTAAATATGATAATAATATAAGTAAAATAATATATAAAATATAAATATAAAATAATATGTTCCTCAAACAATCTATATCAACATCTTTAGCCAATCCCACAAGAGAGCTCATTGAATGGGAATGTTAGCTCCATTTGGTTACAAAATACAACAATGGTGTTCAGCGGTGAAACAGACAATATTTCAGTTGATGAGTTAATTATTTTGGTGTGATCCCTATTCAAGCACAAAATAGGTTTTTTTGTGAACCATGAAATTATGCTGCCTGACATGCAGAACATTGTTCCCATTGCAATAAAGTGGGCAATGAAGTTTTAGTGGTTGAAGTGAATGGTGAGGAAAGCGCTCCAACAAAAAGAGCAATCATCTCGGAAGGCCTTTGTGTCAGAAAATTGGATTGCACTTAAAGAAGAAAGTCATTTATTTTCTACAATATATTTTAAATAGTGGAAGTGTATTCTAATGACCTGACTTAACACAATAGGACAACTTGAGACAAAGAGACTAGTTATGCGTTTTATGTGTTCTAGCCAGGCTGAGACCCTTTACATCGCTTAGTTTTATAGTATGTAATAATAATCTTTACAGGCCACAAAATGCAGGCTTCCTATTCCACTTCTCTCTTAATCAATATGGTCTAAGGATTAGTCACTTCCATGAACAATAGACTCTAAGCCAATGTGTATGGTTTGCTGGCCCTTATCCTAACAGGGCCATCCTCAGTCTGCCAAGTAAACTGAAAGCAGCATGCACAATTAACATTACTGTTACATAACCTAGACACTGTATAAGACGTTTTTCAGATTTTCAGTTTAAACCTATTTTACAACAACATTTCAGATGTGCATGCTACTATACTCGTTTGATTTGTAAAAGAAAACCTACAGGGAAGCCACTGGAGCGATAATCCTAAAACGTGATATACCTGTCACGGATGCCACATGTGTCAAACTGAAGCTCATTGTAGTTTCCCAGAAGTCCTTGTTGTACATGGTTGAGATTCATTGACTGGCTGTTGATGAAGATGAGCCGCATGCACCCCTGGAATGCCATCGTAGGGTTCTTACAGCCTGGGATGATTGGGAATGAGGGACAACCTGGTTCCACACACACGCACACAGTGGGGACATTTATGTAATCCAGCAACTGCAAAATCAACTTTGAATGAAGTACAGTATGGCAACAGTAGATGCTCACAAAAATAATGTCGAGATGTTTGAAGGGCTGTGTGCTGATGGCCTAGCCAACATACAATGACACATAGAGAAACTATAAATAATTGTAGCAGAAAACATACTTTTAACTATTCATATGACTGTCTGGCATGTGGTGTTAAACTATATGTGAAAGGATGGTCGTCTTCCAAAAAGAGAAGAGTACAGATTTAGATCTGCCAAGATTCTACATTATGCACGTTAAGGCCTTTTAAAAGCAGCTTAACAAAATGCAAGCTATCAGAAGATTGGAGATTTACATGGCAAGTTCCAGGAAGCAAAAGTTTGCACTGGTGTATTAAGTAAATCTCTGCTTACACGGCACTTTGATTTCAAGGCACTAAGACGCTGTAAATAGAATGGGCAACACTAAGAACTCAACACTAACCATTAATGCAGTCAGGTTCCAATATACTTTAACGGGAGGTAGGAGTAATTTGTCAGTATGGGTCATCCTGTGTGTCCACTCACCTCCAAAATAGAAGCTGTCCTCTGCATCTAGTTGCTCCCCAAGCTCAATGGTGGATGCTGGCTCGTTGTCCAGAGTCAAGGTGATCTGTAGATTCCGTGTGTCCAGGTTCACAGAATGCCAGAGACCATCATTCACTTTATGACCTGCAAAAAGTGCAACTAGATTACATGTAGTACAGATACGGCACACCCTTATGTCACTCTATACAACAATTATCTTTGTATTATACCTGCATTAAAGAAAATACCTCTAAAATAGCTTGCACTTCATTGGAACTGAAATTATTTTACAATTAAATAATCTATTTGATCAGAGCAATTCCTTGTTTTTTTCACCATTATTTAGAAGCAGCCCAATATTTTGTATTTCCCCTAATATTGTATATATATATATATATATATATATATATATATATATATATATATATATATATATATAAAACAACAAATATATATAAAAGAGGATTATCCATCATCCTTTTCAATTTTATTGGCGCATCCTATTTGGGAGAAACCCAACTGAAAACCTCAGAGGCATAATCTTTGTTTCTTGATTTAATTAAACAAGGGCCTTTTACAGTGAAGGGCGTCCAAGCTGTGTCTGTCTGTGGTGTGTCTACAATCCCCTCTGTGCTTGCCATCTGGAAGTAGGGTTAGAGAGAGGTTGCAGGCTAGGGAAATTACCATTCAATGAGATTAATGCTACGAATTCTACACCGTTATTGTTTGAAACAAACCAAAAAGTGCACCCGCTGCAAACATTGACTACAAACAAGGCTTCCAAAATGCAACAGATGGAGGCTGACCTCTGTTTGTTCTTGATCACATCTGGGGTTTGTTTCGGAGTGCAATCAGTCCTACAGGAGCTGGCTCTTGAAGAACTGTCTGACTAAGCTTTCCCATGCATTATTCATTTTTCCATTGTGAACATAAGTGGACAAAAACTGAAAACGTATCCTGTTTGGGACACTGAGATAAGCACAGGGCCAACTAAGAGGATGTGCTCCACAGCTAACATTTACTGACTTTGAGTGCATAGAATGACTAACATCAAGTAACCAAATCTTAATTTTTATCTTTTGTCTTTTCCAAGCCTTTCTGTAAAAAGCATATACAGTATATACGAAATTGTCTATTTGGAGTCCACATCTATCTACTGCATACTATTAGATTTGACCAAAGACTGTGTGTGGTACTTCGTCCTCACCAGTGGAGACCTCTGATTTCTGCTGGGCCGAGGTATGGAGGGTCAGACGGAGCCGGCTGTTGCTGATCTGCAGCTCCAGTCTCTGGGGCTCTGGGGTCAGTCGAGTGGAGAGCAGCAGCCCGTCTGGGTTCCATGTACGGAACTGGAAACGCACAGAGAAGCCCCCCATGCCAGACGCTGTTGCCGGGAGCGACAGGTAGCTGCTGCTGGAGCTCAGGAAGGTGGTGGCCACCAACTGGGTTTGTGAGCATGTGAAGGTCACGTTGCCCTGGACACAATGTTAATATAAACGTATGAAGCACATATATACAGAATATTCTCAGACATTTATAAAATCTTATTTGAATAGATAATAAAAGGAGATTTTATATATTTTTTATATATTTTATTTGTTACTCTGGTACAGTTTGTGTCTAATACTCTGGAAACCAGACTTGGGTTTGTCAATATGTTATCTTAGAGATTTGTGAGAGTGAAAACAAAACATGGATTTACAGACAGATACATACTGCACAAATGCACGCGCAAACACACACACACACACACACACACACACACACACACACACACACACACACACACACACACACACACACACACACACACACACACACACACACACACACACACACACACACACACACACACAGACACAATCACCTGCGTCACCCACAAACACACATACTCAGTGGTGTACTCTCCACAGGGAGCTAGGTTAAATGTCAGTGCCAACCCTACTGTGCCTCCTGGGAACTGGAAGGAAGAGTACAGAGGACATGAGTTCCTGTACACAGCAAAAGGTCACTACAGAGGACTGCTGGATTGAGCACATCATCGATCCCACTAACTCAGAGTGGCAAAGACAGTGTGAAACATCAGCTTACACACTCCACGGGGACTTTGACTTAAACTCTAAGTAATTTTAGGACAGACAAAAACAGGAGCCCATGGAAAACTCCCTGTTATTTTTTTCCCCCTCAAAAAAACGTATGCATGCTAATTGTAGTTTTATGTTAATGGATTTGTCGATTGCAATGGTGTGACAAAAGCAGATTGCCAAGCTGGGGTGTTGTGGATGTAAGGTCGGTGAGCCAGAAGGATGTGCCAGGTTAACACTCAAGAGGACGTGCCATTTAAAGCTGCACAAAATCTTAACATACCAAAGAAGGTTACCTTAAATAATACAATTTAGCCCCGAGCTACAGGGTGAAGGTAATAATAGCCTTCACTCTATGGATCACTGAATGCACTCCACCTCTGTTCTCCTTTCCAAAGAACAAAAGTGTAGAGGACCAGATTCTCAATGCTAAGTCGTTTTCAATTTGCATCTATTTGAGGTCTCTCAAGTTGTTATGAAACAACTGTAATGATTCATCTGTTTTGGATACTCGTGTGATAACCTCCCCTACTTAGAGATGGGAGCATCAGCTGTTGCATAAGGGATTAAATTGGTAGCTAAACAGGCAGGAGATACACAAACCCAATCACCAATAAAAGACGTAAAAGTCCTCACCACACTGTATATTTGTGGCTTGCGTCTCTTTGCCAGGTCGATGATGTTGATCCCATTGTAGTGGAGGTTTTCAATGCAGCCGTGGAAGTTCTTCCTGAGAAAAGTGCCTGGCTTGCCAGGGAGTGGGATGCCTCCAAAGCTCAGCTTTGATACAGAAATTAGCCAAAAACACAATGTCAAATAATAAAATATAAGCTAAACATGTTTTGAAAAATAAGGCACCAGCTCTCATAAAGTGATAACTAAAATAATAAATAATCTTGTGGTACATTATGAAATATAAGGAACAACCTAAATGTTCAGACCAATAGCAAGTCTTTTGGACGACCAAATTCTTGAATATAGTAGAGCAATATTTTTATTGCTAATGTTTCCCCCAAAATGCTTTTTTATATTGTTCCCTAAGCAACATTGTTTGATACCAGCTTATAAAGATTGAACAATAAATATGACACATTAAACTAATACAGTTATTAACCCATATAAGGGTTTTAGGACAAGTTTCAAAAGATTCACTTTTGTGTAATGTTAACTGTGAGGCTTGCATTTAGTGGTTTGTTACTTGAAGAACGTTTGAATGTATTCAGGTTTTCTAGGTCATTAGTATTCCGCATCCTTAAATAGACAGGCCTTGTTCTGAATGCGGACTCTTCTTCGGAAGCTCAACTCACAACTGTTACACTTTGAACATGTTTGTGTATTACACTGAATAAGCTCTCAGTCCTTAACAAAGACATCTTCTAGCAGGTTTTTGTGCACAACTGAGGCAATATAGGCCTCCTGTGAGGTATATTCAGGGTGCGATTTGTGATGGATGCGGGGGAAATGGGTTAAGTAATTTTAAGCCATCTACTTTACCTTTCAAAGATACCATTAATGTCCTTATTCATTGCTATTGAAATGTAAAAATATATAGACCTGGTCAGATATTTTACCCTTCCCAATTCGACCACTGCCGATGCCTACAAGCACGTGTGGCAATAAACCTGCAAAAATAGGTCCTGAAAATGCTTTGTTATTTATATGTTTACGGAAACAGCATTGTAATTTTTTTATTTTTTTTTGTCTATAATTAAAGACATACCTTAATTGAACAACCAACTGAATAACTTTAAGTGTCAAAGGAAAGAGTCCAGTATTATTTGAAAACGGACACCTTGTAATTTCTTAAGGTGTGCTAATTTATTGTGTTGGGACAATTTCATAAATAAAATAGACACTCGGCCTAAGTGTTCATCATATTTTCATTCATCTTTAAAATGTAATGCATCAATAATCTCCTATGTCAGATATTTGAAACTGGATATTCATTGAACAAGATGTCAATCATGTCTGGGTAAGCTTTTGAACAAAAGAGTTCCCATTTACCTGCTTAACACTAAGCCGAAATCTGTGTGCACTTCTGGCTGTCTTGCCGTGCGTGAAATGCTGGAATTATGTACACAAATTTGACTAAACTACTCTAGCAATCCTATCCTATCCATCCAAAGAGATCTTTTAGGTTTAACCCAAATTGGGTGGCTAGTTGTGTCTCACATGTAGAGCATGATTCTTATGAGATAAAAAATAAAGATGGCGCTATGGAACCTCCACGGTCAAATATCAATCAGATTACTTAAAGATAGGATTTGTTTTCAAGCAAGTATTTGACCGATTACTGGGGTATCAAGATTTCTCATATGTCCCTTTGGCTTGCACTATATATTTCTTTATGCAAACGGAAAAAGTTTGTTATCTGAGGGCAGGCCGGTGCGCGCTAAGAGGTGGAATAGCCAGCGTTTCAGCCAATCCAATTTATACAGTCGTACTTCATTGTCCGCCTCCAGTTAAACAAAAAAATGTGTCACGTTTACCGTGCTCATACGGTTTGGGTGATTTTACAGTATTATTCTTTGAGCAAAAATTAGACAGAATATATTTGCAATTTTAATCATACCTAGAAGGTCACTAATCAAATCACTATTGGTCGGAAATATTTTAAGGGGGGGAATGTATCCCCGCCAGGAATGGATTTTTACATTGCAGTGCCAGGGACAGAAAGACTAGAACCAGGGAAACCTCCCCCCCCTCCCCCCTTCCCCTCCTCCTCCTAAATCGCACACTGGGTATATTTGTAACCTGCAAACAACTAATATGGCTGATTGAACCTTAATGGAAATGTCTAGAGGTTACTTCGCTATCAAATCACAAATTCTGCAGTGTGTTGCGTTTGACGGGCCCACCTCATAGTCCACCTCCAGTGAGTCTCCTTCTCCCTTGGTCCGGAAGTGCTGTGTGTGGGCATCCACTGTGAGGTTGACCTGCTTGTTGAAGCGCTCGATGAGGACAGAGTGCCAGTGCTGGTCGTCCAGAAGACTACCCAGAGTTACAGCGACACGCCCACTGCTGAATCTGAGCCTGGTGTCGTCTGGATGAACACAAAGTACCCATGTGAGAATACTGCCTCTCAGTTCAGCTGCTCCAGTGACCCCTTAAATGTTTCAGACCAGGATGTGAATCGAGCACAGGTGCAGTGGTAATTGGAAGGGTCAAGGTACAGCCTGTGTGATCCACATACACAGAAACACAAACAAACACATTTCTCACACGCTTACACAATGCACGTTTGCCTGAATCACACACATGAACACACCAAGACACAAGCAGACGTACGCACACTCTTGGACACACACGCTCACGCATGTACACACACACCCACACACACATCTTGAGACTGTTCCTTTAACAAGATTTTTAAAATGGTTTAAACCTCCGGTATTGACATATACCCTTGTGTTTAATTAGGCACTTGGCAGTGGCTGTCTAAGATGGCAGTCTCACCCAGGTTGAGGTAGAGAGCCAGTCTGCCCCGGTGCAGCTCCACTGTAATATAGTCTCCCCTCTGACCCTCCCCGTGGAGCAGAACTCCCTCAGCCTGACGGCTCTTAAAGCGCAGAGAGATCACATCCTTCACCGTCGACATGGACTTCTGGTTAAACCGGTAGAGCAGGGAGCTTCTGCCATCAAAGTCTGCTACGTGGGATTCTGGGAAGGATTCAAAGAGATGAAAGAAATTATCGGTGCAATTATAGAGGGTTCTGTGAATATAACTTAAACATTCTTTAACCTGATGTTACCGGCTACGTTACTATTGTCACAACATTGGAGTGGATTTGAATGTGCCTTTGCCCATATATCGGAAGCAGAGTTGCTTGTACAATAACTTTTGATTAGAGCCGAGTTGTACTTGCCACTCCTTTTGGGAAACTTTTTGAGGGCTTTCCACTCCTTAGCTTTCTGGATCCAACAGAAAGTGGCTGTTATAGCTGACGTGAATAGGTTCACACTGAAGCCGAGGCAATGTTGGCGTCCTGTTTTTTTAAGCCTGAATACATTATCTACTCTGAAGGGTTTCAGCAGTGTAGGTAAAACTGTCTGAATAAATAATGCAATCTCTAACATGCACCTGCTATTCCAATGAAAACTGAGGAAAGTGTGATGTGGAGAGAAAACAGGGAAAACTGCTATGTATAGGAGAAAAAAACAGACATATTTGGTAGGATTATTTTAAATGTTTTCAGATATACCACAGTGAACAATATTTTAGAGAACTGTCATAAAGGAACCAAAAACATGAATCTATTAATATTGTGTGCTTCAATATGCAGCTCGTATTATTTATGACCTCTGAAGATATAAATATACTCAGGTGCAGATGTGTTACGTGCACTTTTTGAAATATATTTCTGTTCATTACAAATCAAGTAATATTACCAGGCATAGGCTTACAGTAGTTTGTTTAAGACCAAGAGTACCCTATTATACTTAGCTGTCAAGCTTTCAATTATGCTAATTAAAATTATTAATTATTATGCGAGACGAAATCAAAACAACCACAAACTACAGCGATGTCTCAATGTTGCTCTTAGAAAAGTTTGTTATCTGAGGGCAGGCCGGTGTGCGCTAAGAGGTGGAATAGCCAGCGTTTCAGCCAACCCAACTTATACAGTGGTACTTCATTGCTCGCCTCCAGCTAAACCAAAAAATTGTCACGTTTGTCGTGCTGATACGGTTTGGGTGATTTTACAGTGTTATTCTTTGAACAAAAATTAGACAGAATATATTTGCAATTTTAATCATACCTTAAAGGTCACTAATCTATTCTAAAATCTATGACACATCCAGTGGTATTCTCTGGCCCCAAGTGCTCTTTTGTATCCTCTTAATTTACACTGTTAGTCTACAATGGAGCTACTTTCTTGAAAGTGCAGTAGGTAAGTCTAGCGAATTGGACAAAAATGTGCAAGAATTATAATCATAACAGTCCAAAAAGCCAACCCCCAGAGTCTCCGATCCCTCCTATCCCTGGCCTCTCCAAAGCCCCTCCCTTCCAATGGTGTTTCCACGCTCCTGCGCACTCAGTGACATGATTGAGCTTGAGCAAGAAAGGTTTGCTAGGCCACAAAGCTCAGATACAGTCGTGCTTTTATCCTAGAATGTGTACACTAGGTCTTTGACAGGCAGGTAGTCAGGCAGGTAGTCAGGCAGGTCAGAAGCTACGCCCCCTTGCAACAACTGTCCTTATTGGTTAGTGATTGCTGGGCTTCCATACATTTTTAGAGGCTGAATACATAGCGTATCTTCTCTCAGAGCATTTGATTTTTAAAAATCTGCCAGGAGGTAGGTCATTTTTTCAAAATGTAATTATTTTTGCTTGAAAATTCTAGTTACGGACTGCACCTTTAAAAAAAGTCAAAAGGAGGACCTTGTCATGCAGCTTCTATCAGTAGAGCATATATTCATCCAACATTAATACATGGATCATGCTGTGGAACAGCTGGGCATTATGAGAGTGCTCACTCAGGGATAATTAGAACTGTCTTTCACAGTGTAGTAATTCACTGGCTGATCCAGTTAGTGCTATTTCACAATGTGTTTGAGAGGCTACACGGTGACTACCCTTTTATTTATTTAGCATGAGCCGGGCAGAGCCTGCCTCTCCACTGGCAATCCCATCACTGTCTGTCTCTATTAGCAGTTGAAATGGCGTCAGTTCAGCAATTACACTGACCATATTTGATGACAAAGGAGCACTCAGTTCACCTTCATCCTACCTTAAAACTTCATGTCCCTAGATTACCTCTAAAACCTTGACCATAAAGGTTTGAAAAATATACTTTTAGGAAACACTTAGAATTGGTTTCGTGTCTGGTTAACTGTGTTCATGGACTGTGTAATAACGTATTTACGTAAATAGTACAGTTCCATCATATCCAAGTCACCAAAATCTATCGGCTCAACATCAAAACACCAAATACCTGTCCAACTTTACTGTAGGAAAACAATTATGTGGGTGTGAATGGGACTCTGGGGTAACTTACTGTAGGAACAGCCATAGACCTCCACCCTGAGGCCCAACCAGCCACTAGGGTTCCAGTCCAGGGGGACAAAGCGCAGGAAGCGGGTTCTGACTGAGTGGGAGAGCTTGTTGTGGACAACACCGTCAGCATTCACGTTTCCCACAAACCTCTGCTGACACACATGGAAGAGTGTAGGTAAGATTAGATGCATAAAGCTCACACTAATGCACTCTCGCTACAGTTAACTTAAGTGCTCCAAGAAAGGCAGGAGCAAAGCGAAGTTCAATGCAACTTTAATGTGTACTCATCATGTTGATGATTAAACAACTTTAATACTCACATGTCAGTTTTCTATATTTTAGGGTTCTTTGGTACAAGTAACACATTTAAAGATGACCTATTAAAACTGGTTTTGTCACACTTTTTAAAGCTTACATACTGCACATATTGCTGTTCTTAATTAAATTGTGTTTATACATCATAAATATCATGCTGTGAAAAAAAGCCATTAGTATTCTGTTTGAATTACAAAAGCCCTGAAAACAAACCCCACTCTATAACAGTGATGCAAGTTCTCCATTGCTGTCCCATTTCTGTTTACATTTCTGTTTTAAGTTTTCAAAATATTGTTTCTTATGCATCTAATTTTAATGTCTAACACTTACAGAATTATTTATCTCTAAAAGCAGAAAAAAAGGTCTGTACGCAATTTTAAAAGCCCAATCAAAAATGCAAACAAAATGTAAGCAGGTGAGAAATAATATTCATAACTTTTCAAAAAATTTCAGTTAGTTATAATATATAGAACTGTGTTTCTTTTTTTATTCTGGTGAATATTTACATGCTCTAAACTGTCTTACTGAAGATGCACCTGTTATTTCCGGCAAACAGACCTTCATTAAGTCATTTGCATTCTGTGAATCAACCTGATTACTGATAGTCTCTCACCGCTCTGGGAAATTCAAGCATACAGTAAAGCCAAGCTGTTTTCGAATGATCATCTGGTTAAACTTCGAAGATTCACTGCGTTTTTTCATTCACCACGGTTCACTTAAAATAATTAATTGTAATAACTCATACAATTCATGAACATGCTTGTATGTATTCTGCTTTCATAAAGATACATATATATATATTATATATATATACAGTATATGTATGTATGTATGTATAATGTTCACAAAAAATCGATTCACTTGAGTATCGCGATTATTGATTATTTTCTTTTACATAAACAAAAAAAATATATATATATTTATTATTTGGTCAAATGTTAATTCCTTTTGCTCAGATTGCACAAAAAGTTGATAAAGTTCTGAAAAAAAATCGAAAAATATAAATGTGAATTTAAATCTTTTTTTTTTATCAATTCATGAAATACAAAGTGAGGGAAAACCAAATCTGTATCAAAACAACATTTGGTGTGACCACCCTTCGCCTTCAAAACAGCATCCCCTGCCTAAAACTTATGCACAGTACTGTATATATCTATCTATATATATATATATATATATATATATATATATATATATATATATATATATATATATATATATATATGTATACAGTGCATCCTGAAAGTATTCATACCCCTTCTCTTTTTACACATTTTATGATGTTACAGCCTAATTCCAAAATGGATTAAATAAAAAAATGTTCTCAACCTTCTACACACAATACCGCATAATGAAAAAGTGGAAAAAGTATTTTAGAATTTTTTGGAAATATATATAAAAAAAAAAAAAATAATATCACAAGTACATAAGTATTCACACCCTTTACTCAATACTTTGTTGAAGCACCTTTGGCAGCAATTACAGCCTTAAGTCTTCTTGAGTATGATGCTACAAGCTTGGCACACATATTTTGGGGCAGTTTCTCCCATTCTTCTTTGCAGATCGTCTCAAGCTCCATCAGGTTGGATGAGGAGCATTGGTGCACAGCCATTTTCAGATCTCTCCAAAGATGTTCAATCGGGATCAAGTCTGGGCTCTGGCTGGGCCACTCAAGGACATTCACAGACTTGTCCCGAAGCCACTCCTTTGTTATCTTGGCTGTGTGCTTAGGGTCGTTATCCTGTTGGAAGGTGCACCTTTGCCCCAGTCTGAGGTCCAGAGCGCTCTGGAGCAGGTTTTCATCAAGGATCTCTCTGTACATTGTTGCAATCATCTTTCCCTTGATCCTGACTAGTCTCCCAGTTCCTGCCGCTGAAAAACACCCCCACAGCATGATGCTGCCACCACCATGCTTCACTGTAGGGATGGTATTGGCCAGGTGATGAGCAGTGCCTGGTTTCCTCCAGACATGACGCTTGGCATTCAGGCCAAAGAGTTCAATCTTGATTTCATCAGACCAGAGAATTTTGTTTCTCATGGTCTGAGAGTCCTTTAGGTGCCTTTTGGCAAACTCCATGCGGGCTGTCATGTGCCTTTTACTGAGGAGTAGCTTCCGTCTGGCCACTCTACCATAAGGGCTTGATTGGTGGAGTGCTGCAGAGATGGTTGTCCTTCTGGAAGCTTCTCCCATCTCCACAGAGGAACACTGGATCTCTGTCAGAGTGACCATCAGGTTCTTGGTCACCTCCCTGACCAAGGCTCTTCTCCTCCGGTTGCTCAGTTTGGCCGGGCGGCCAGCTCTAGGAAGAGTCCTGGTGGTTCCAAACTTCTTCCATTTGCTAATGATGGAGACCACTGTGCTCGTTGGGACCTTCAATGCTGCAGACATTTTTTTGTACCCTTCCCCAGATCTGTGCCTCAATAAAATCCTGTCATGGAGGTCTACAGACAATTCCTTGGACTTCATAACTTGGTTTGTGCTCTGACATGCACTGTCAACTGTGGGACCTTATATAAACAGGTGCGTGCCTTTCCAAATCATGTCCAATCAATTTAATTTACCACAGGTGGACTCCAATCAAGTTGTAGAAACATCTCAAGGATGATCAGTGGAAACGGGATGGCCCTGAGCTCAATTTTGAGTGGCACAGCAAAGGATGTGAATACTTATGTACATGTGATATTTTATTATTTTGTTTTTAATACTTTGCAAAAATTTCAAAAATACTTTTTTCACTTTGTCATTATGCGGTATTGTATTAAGAATTTTTTTTTATTTAATCCATTTTGGAATTAGGCTGTAACATAATAAAATGTGGAAAAAGTGAAGGGGTATGAACACTTTCAGGATGCACTGTATATATGACAGCAGAATACTCAGTGAGTATAAGTATATATGTATGAATACATAAAACAAAAAGTTTAAGGTACAGTATGAGTAAGACATGGTGTTCACCATAACTGAATCCAGTGGGAATAAGGCACTCTAGTAAGGGGTGAATACAAACTACCTTTAATCAACAAATCCAGTTTAAGTGATCTATTTCACAGCCCAATGAAGCCAAGCTATGTCCCAGAATGCCCCTTGTTACAAATCGGAAAGACTCGTGAGAATACATCCTCCCAATTACCGTGCATTCGTGAATCCGTGCCTGAAATGAAGCCTGAGGGAGCCAAAGACCTCTCAGTGGACGGCAAGTCGTAGGTTAGTCACTGCCCATATAAACATTTCCTTACCCCACATTGACCTTGTTATTTCCATTTCTGTAAAGACTCGTGAACAGACTCCCTTCTTGTTCATTAAGACTCTTTACTCTTCCTCTCCTGTGATGGCTTCCCTCATGTCACCTTCAGCAGTGCACACATGGGCCATTTTGCCCCATGGGCAAACATATTCTAACTGTTTGTACTGCTCTGGTAATGCACTGATGGAAACACATACTGTACCATCCGAACAAAACAAAATTCATAGCATGCAAATAAAAAAGAAGAAAAGAAACATATGAGTATATAGTAATAGTAACGCTATTTTGAAGAAGATGTATGTACAGCAATGCCCTAAAGAATGGAACAACAGGGGGAAAAGGAATGTATTTAATGTTTGTTATACAACTCCAATCGTCTCTCTTTTTAACACAGGAAGGTGCTTTGCATCATCCTTTGAGCCAAGCGGGTGTGGGTATGTGTCAAACACACAAAACACCTGAGCGCTATAGTTACCAGGCTTAAAGCACAGGCTACGACAGCCAAGTTCTCCCAAGGGGCGACGTAAGCACTTCTTTATTCCACTGCCTCCGATTTTCCGGTACACTTGCACATAGGCAAACATCCTCGGAAATCTATTATTTACTATGTTCAATGAGGTAGAACACACAGAATAGCACCTGGGACAGAAACTTTCATAGGGGATGACTCCATCATCTATCACTACGGATGTTACTCAATCCCCCCCCCCCCCCCCCCCTCAACGTTGAGACGGACGGTTTTACAAAGCTTGCTAAAAACACATTTGGAAATATACTTTTATTTATTTTGAAAGAAAGCAATGTTTTGAGCTAGCAGTAAGACACAATGTAAGGACACAAGGATAATGGTTCATGTTGAAGGCTAGACACAAAAAGCTAAAATTTAAAACAACATAGCAATGACTTCCTTTAAACCCGTACACATAGTAAATTCTCTGTATTCCAAGCAATATCTTATTGTACACAGGAATAACCCCAAACTAGTTTTTATATGAGTACATTGAAATAAACAGATATTTGTTTAAATAAAACTAACTGGTTGATGGTTAAATGTCCCCCTGACATTGTCACTTTCGTCTCAGCACTCTTCAGTAAAATCATAAAAGCAAACAGATCATACATGTTAAAGTTACTAGGGGCAGTTTATCAGTAGGAGGTGATTTTGGCGACCCCTACCGTTTGCTTAGTGTAATTATTTTCCATCACTTTCGCAAAGCTGACATGCAGCATGCTCCTGGCCACCGCATATTGCTAGCACGATCAACGACTATACGCAAAGTATGGGCATGTCTTCCTGATTAATTGACAAACTTCCTTGTGATATAATGAAATTTGTCACAGTTTCGCGGGAGATCGTGCCCGGTGGCAGACATAATTAGTGCTAAATATTGGGACTGATCTGAACCACAATTTTTTCAGTCTCCCATAGACATTACAATGTTCTATCAGAAGAAATTTATTGATAATCCGTTAACATAAAAAAGTTGCCTATAGGTGCTCAGGAAAAACATAATATAATGTATTACAATGCAAAATTAAAAAGTAGGCTGATAATGCAAGTTCAATTCAGGAAAAGAAGCATGGCTAAGGTAGGCCAAACAAAATTAATCAGCTTAGAAACAGCGCATAATTTTATCAGTGCTGTGAACAGAACATAAATACAAAAAAACAAATCTACCTTTTCAACTAAATCTTTGTGAAGCTCTTCATCAACCAGTCCTAAGGTGATTTTCATTGAACTCTGAAATAAGCTCTAAGACACCCAATCTTCTAGAGGTAATGGACTCCATATTGATCACCTGTGGGCTATAAGAATCTGTGCAATGAGAAAATGTGAAAGCTTGAAATAGTAATAAAAAGGATAGAGAAAGGACACGAGGATCTACCTTATGGTTTAGCGATCAATCAGAGGCCTTGGAGCCTTGAAGCTATGATCCAGGCAAATAAGATGTATGTTTACCAAGAAGTGAAACCAATGTAAAACAAATACTCCAGGGAACATGAAAGGAAAGTGTATGGTACGCAAGGGCCTAAACACACACTATGTCATTGGCGGAGGTGTTTCATCTGCATTTGTATGCTGCAAGGCCAATGCTACAGCTGCTCTGGCCTTTCACTGTCTTTGATCTTGGGACTTGGTGAAAATTACCAGCAGAATGTCAATGAACACAATTCTGTAAAAAGGTGCTCTCTCCCTCCCTTCTGACTCACATGAGCGAAAACTTTCTGAAAAGTACCTTGTGTCGACATCAAAAGAATCAATGACACCTTTCATGAAGAATTAAGAAGAGGTTGAACCTATGAAACTGCTGCAACACAATTAGTTGAATCAGAGTGACATTCTCTAGTTCAAAACAAGGACAAAGTCTCTCGGTGCAAGGAAAAAAGAAGCCTCCAGAGACCCAATCTCACTGAAACGTTTAAATGAAGAGAAATTACTACATAACGCTGCACAAACCAAATGAACATGATAATTACAAAAATAATCTAAATTATTCATAATAATTTTGAGAGCAGATTTAATGAAAGTGGTAGTCCTTCTTCTATTTACTTGCTGAATACATTATTTGTTCTTATTCATCCTAGACAATTACAGCAAAAATATAACAGCAGGTCAAATTTAATTGTCATGTCTAGACAAATATCCTGATACCCTGAGATGCACCTTAGTTTCTTCTCCTTCTCCTTGTTTAATTTGTACTAGCCACAAACATTCTATTACAATTAGTACAGGTACTGTGCCCTTTCACAAATAGCTTGTGTGATACATTTACACTGATAGGGGTCATCTAGGTTAATCATTATTTTTATGAAAGTCCAACTTAGGGTTAAATTTTAAGACCATAGCAGTAGGTGAAGTAAAACATTTAGTGTACTAAACATATCATGTGTGATTTTGTACAGAAAGGTTTGTGCTTTTTAAGTTTATATTCAATGCGTTGTACCATTACAAATATGAATAAGAACTCTAAGTACCACATGAAAGGGAGCCAAACGGACACAACTAAAACGATTCTTAAAATGTTGTAATAAACTTCTGGGGAACACAAACTCACTGTAGTAACATTGTTCCCTTGAGGACACATTTACCACATTGAACATAAATGAAAGAGACACTTTAAACATGGTTAAGCTACACTAACTGTCCCAATACCACGGCAGCTTCAATTTGTAATATGGCAGCCATTAGATCCACTTTGGTCAAACTGAATTACTTCAAAATGGCCATAGCTACAGACAATATATAATAGATGTAAATGTAAAAAGTTTACCATAGCATTGTTAACAATACGTTTATTTGAATGCCTCATGTTTTGCAGTTGCCAAAGCTAAATTGCGAATTGTGTCTGTTGATGGTACCTTACAGGGCTGTCATGATATCGATATCAACGATACAAAACTATTCCCTACAACACAACACCAGGTATTACTACATAATACCCAGTAGTACCACAATACCACTACAAATAAAACAAATGTATATTTACATCTATATGACACGTGGCTACAGTTCTACTGAGGCCACCAAAATATGTTTTTGGAACTTCTTCCTGGATCAGCAGGTACATGCATAGAGATAGAACATCTCCACCGTAGTATAGTATTCCCCGTACCGTTACATTTTGGGCAGAGCAACTTGCACCAATTTGTAAGGAAATTTCTTAAACCATAGTCCCTAAGTTCTTTTGGCAGTACACCATTATCCCAGTGCCAAAAAGTCACCAGCAACATGTTTGAATGACGATCACCCAGTAGAAGTAACTTTAGTCAATATAAAATGCAGGTCATGGCTTATATTAAATATATAGAACCAGACAATATTGATCTTTTTCAATTCGTATACAGGGCGGGGCGCTCTGTGGAAGATGCCGTTTCACATGACCCTGACACAGCTTACGCACACTTGGAGAAGGAGAACAGCTATGTGAGGATGTTTTTGATTGACCATTTCCCCATGCTTTGCACAGTCAGAAGGATTGCCTTAACCCTAAATTGGTTTTATTAACAAACAAGTCTATTTGGAATATGGTGATACTTACATAGTTGCTGCTATACCTTGGTATTGTCGATTTCACTTACACTTTCTCATTTTGTATGTTGGCGTATATGCTGATGCATGCTGTATGTCTCTCTGTCTTTTTTACATTTGAGTTAAAGTTATAGGTCACAATCAACATGCGAAGCCTGAGTAATGTAAATATAATTGCAACAAAATAATAGTTACCTATAGGGGAAATTAACCCTTACCAATGATTCAATAACAATTTGAATTCAATACATGAAGTAAAAACCATTTGATCCACTCAAACAATATCTAAAGTATAGTCCCATGCATAGACTATTTGAGACACACATCAGGAATAAAAGAGCAGCTGTGCTGGGAAGAAAAAGTGGGGTTGAAGACAATTTCATAATCTGCTTTTGATAAAATCCGGTTTTCTTCTTTAAAGTTTAAGATGTCTAACATTGTATTTCTATAGTCAATAGTCCCAAAAGTCAAATGTTGAAATTGATCAACTTTACAAGACACAGTTAAATTTGTTTCTAAACAATCTATTAGTGCTATAATGGGAAACCTTCCACTGCAATCAAGTCTGAAAGCCTAAACCTTAAACCTAAAACCAGAACCACGGTCCATAATTCCATTGGCATACATATACTGTTGGATTCCTTCAATGTTATCAAAATGAAATTGATAGACAAGATCGGCTGAAAATCTCACTATGTGCAGGCGCGCGTATCACAGATTCTATGTTGTCCTTTGAATCAGGGTGTGAAAGCATCCAGCCCTAATGCACATCTATGTGACATCATAAGTAATAACTGTGAGCCAAGCACTCAAAAAGCCTTTGCACTCAGTACTTCTCTGTGATAGGAATCAAAATGTGCATGTCTCAAAAGCTACGTTGGCCGAAACCCAATTTCTTTTGCTCATATGTGACTCAGATCGTTTTTTTTTTTTACAGTGTGAACAGCCAAAATCACATGGAATCTGATCTTATCAATTCAGATTCGGCCTACTTTTGATGGTTCTAAATCTGATACAGGTCTGATCTTTTGCAATGCAACCTCAGTCTGAACAGTCATATTGAAATTCATGCGACATTTACATCACTCTACATCTAGGGTGCTGCGTGTGACATATTTGTTAATGTTATTTTGCACAATGCGCGTCAATTCCAGCTGGCCACATTTAAAAAATAGTGTGAACAACAGCCAAACCAAAAAATCGGATCTGAGCAATACATTCGAATTGAGCTCTAAAGCTTGCAGTGTGAACTTTGTCTTAGTGAGGGGGAACTGCTGAGGATGGATTAAGGCACTTGCCTGCACAGGCATGGCCACTATTGTGGAACGAATGTCATTTCCAACTGCTTTTGAAACAGTCATAGATGACATAGATAAGACCTATTATATGTTGGCACGGGTGTCAGACAACTTAGACAGAAAAAGCCATCATTCAAATCATTAAATGTATCTATTCCTCCTGATACCACAAGAAAGTTCAGACTTCAACGAGGCGCCCAACAATTGCTTCTTATCTTGCAGAAGAAGATAGTGCCTTGGCACTCAATTTCTTGAGCAAGAAGTCTAGGGATTTAAGTCTCCTACAGACTGATTTAAATCTTATTCAGTACATATTCCGCAGTAAGAATTTAATACAGTGGTACCTTTTCAGGTAGACACGTAAAAGAAAATGCATTTTATCTTAATACTAAAAATGAATGTTCCAAGATAACTGAATTAATTCATTTTTGCAAGGAATTTGACCCTATATGGCACTACTCACCCCCACTCCGTCTTCTTGTCTGTACTGCTTCCAGGCCCGGCCAGTGTCACTGTGGAGCAGCAGGTAGCTACTGACCCAGTCGGTACTGTCGTAGCGCCCCTGCGTGGCCACTGCCGTCACCTCCATTCGGTCCCTGAGGTCCAGTTGCAGCCAGGGTTGTCTATCTGTCACCAGTGGAGACCAGCCTCCTGCCCCTATGACAAATATGACAATGTTACTTATACTTATACTTATACTTATGATACTTTCTGTAATATTGTGTGATCTATTTTCTATACATATTTGAAAGAAATATGATGTATGTTTTCTATCACAACACTAATTCTAATGAATGCCCTCAGTCAATGCGATGATGAAACACATGAAAAACCTACAATAATTAGGCATTAAACTTACTTATTTATGACAGAATTATAAGTTAACATTCTTAACTCTTCTGTTCTATTTGACTTAAAGAAACAGCAAAAATACATGAGGTCTATATGCTCATATAGAATACCAAAGTCATAAAAAAAGTATCTAATTAATGGTTGGGTTCCGTGGTTGCTAATGTGAATTAATACTGGCACATCTAAGGATTTAATGTGGGTGCTCAGTGATACATAAATAGCAAGCACTAAACAATGATGCAGCAAATTAATTAAAACGGTTTCAAAAAAGTGACAGCTTTATTTAAATTATTTCTGTTAATGCACTGTGAACTGTATAAATCCACAAATAACTAATTCCATCACAGATTATCCCATTAAATCAGATCTGGACCAAGTGCAACGATATAATGTAAAGCGTAAGTCGTTATTTTTTGACGAGTAAATTAGTTAGTTGGTGTTCAAATGAATTAGTAGGCTGTATGGCTGGGAGATAAACAACATGTGAGAGTTAAAGTAAGGGGTACCAAAAAGTCAACAACCGGCACATTTACGGGTGGATCGCTACTTTGAACTTTTCTCTGGCAAGGTTGTTCTTGATATTTCAAAGAATGCATTCAGAATACAATATATTTTCCTTTCCTTTCCCTCTGCCGTCACAGGGACTAGCTATTTAACCCAAGGGGGATTCATCTGTGATCTGTAGATTTATAGAAGAAGCTTTTGAACTTGCAGCAAGGTTTAGAGCAAAAGACTTTAGAAGATAAAAAAGCCTCTACGTTTCTTTTTACTTGGTACAGCAGCAACCAATATAGTAGTAGTAGCTAACCTCTAACCCCCACGGAAATTGTTCAATTATTGTAATTTGTTATTTGATCATCTACTCTTGTCAAGGAGCAACATACATAATTGTTTCCAAAATGATTTATATATCCTCAGTGCAAAAAAATTCACTTGAAACTACTCTAACATTTATCTTTTTCTTGCCAGGGCTGCAGAGATTGAACGCATACAAAGATGCCCTTTCTATGTGTGGAACGAGAGAAACTGGAGTAAAAACGTCCAGAGACACAAATGTTTAGAGATAGCCTTGTTGGCCCTTTCTCACATGTGTGGCACTGTTAGAAACTCAAGGAAGGGAATGTGTAGTACAGTAACACCCAGTGAGTATCAACGGTTGAAGCCCCACTAGCTACTCTGATATCAAGCTGAAGAAACAGGTCAGTTCTGGCAGAAAGGTTCATTACTCAGCTATTGTGGACTGGGACACAACACCATGGGAGCAGATGAGTGCAGAATATCAAACCAGAGTCTCCACCACGGAGGAAGCATCGTTTACAGAGAAGCCCCCCAGGGAGCAGATTCATACCGGTTGTTACAGCACACACACTGTAGAAAAGGCTGGCCTCACTGTAGCTATAAATAAACCTGGGGAAAAGATAGTGCTTGATAGACATGGTGTGAAAGATTTATGTCCATGCCCAGTACGCTGGAAGATTTTTTTTGATAGTTGCATATTTATGAATATTATATAGGTCATGCAGTGAGAAGATGGTCAGAGGACATGGGGTCTTAGAAGTTGACAGGTTTCCCAATATTTCAGATACCTTTTTTAACCGAATAGCAAAACTTACAATACTAAACAATTAATAATACAAAAACACACACATTGCAGCTTGCATTACAGTAATTCTTTAGCACAGAACTTCCGCTTGCCAAAGTTGCTTATAGGGAAAACTTGACCCATGTAGTGTGAGACAGCTTGGAATTCAACTATATAGTTTCGAAACATATTTTCAACCATAGATCATACCAATTGTTGCAATAGTTTACATGTTACTTTTCTGAAATAAATCAATTGATTTAACACAGTTTCATTAGATTATATTTTCTATATGAGAATTTTTAATAAATCAGTAGAAAATGCTATGTATCAACACGTGTACTCAAATCAAGAGGCTTGTATAGTTTATGCCAGCAGTCCTTGACGAAAACAAAGTGCCAAACAAAAGTTCATTAAAAAGTAGCAATCTTGAACACAAGTCTACAAATTGTATCTGCCACTTGAGGAGTGCCATCTGCTTGTCATTATCATTTCCTCTTCACAGCTGAATCCACTTTTGATTCACAAAATTCTCTTTACTCCACCAACACAAGGTTTGGTTTTGGTTTCTTTATATCTGCAGTAAGGTGTACTGTATATGCAATTGCAAGGTAGGTGTCGGAAGTCTAAAGATTAATGACAGCCAGATAATGAGTCTCTAAGTACAACTGTCTTCCTGACTCCCCCAGGGATGCAATAATTCTGTCTCTTTTGAAGCCAAAATGGCACTGCTTGTGGTAAATACGCACATACAACTTCAACAATGAAAAGTCACTGTCCTTACTAACTACCGCTCTAATCTGCAGGTATTACTTGAGCATCATGTACACAGCTTAAAGTTACAAGAGGCAGGTTATCAGTAGAAAGGGATTTTGGCAACCCCTACCATTTGCTTAGTGTAATTATTTTCCCTAACCATCGCAAAGAAGACATGCAAAATGCACATGGTCACTGCATATCGCTAGCACAATCAACGACTATACTCCAAGTATGGGCATCTCTTTCTGATTTAGTGACACACTTCCTTGTGCCATAAAGCAATTTGTCACAGTTTCGCGGGAGATTGAGCCAGGTGGCAGACATTGTTAAAAAAAGTTATGCTAATTAGTGTTAAATATTGAGACTTCAAGAGGACTGATCTAAACCGCAATTTTTTCAGTCTTCCATAGACAATGTGTTATCAGAAGAAATGTATAGATAATCCGTTAATATAAAAAAGTTGCTTATAGTTGGTTTAAGATTCTGATTAAATATACAAACAATTTTGTTGGTTTTAGCTGGAAATGTAGAACAGTGCTCGTGGGCCATATTAACAGTCTCATAGGATTGCATGGAAGTAGGATAACCATTTTGGTATCCCAGTTGTTAAAAGTTCACTTGATTTTACTGCCTGGGCCCACAAACCTTTCTTGACACTTCTTAAACTTGTTTCTTAATCTATCCTAGAAACCATCATTGTCTGCTGCTTGACAGCACTTCCAATTTAATTCTCAACTCTTATACATGCAGCAGCTATGCTCATTAATATTACCCATAAGTTCACAGCAAAGCTTATCAACATTATTCTGGTCCCTTACTGGAAAATCACAACCCCATCTGCCTTTTTGCTATGCAGTACGTAAGTTCTTTTACGTTATTTCAGATAATTTGTCAGTGCATACTGTAATTGTAACTTTTGTGTTTGTGTGGCTGTGTGTTCAAGTGCCACCAAGTAAAATTATTTTAAACTTAAATAAAAGAAGTGATTCTTATTCAAATGGGCAAAGCGTCACTCCCTGCTGGGCCTATTTTGAAACAGACTTAAACACTGAAACACTATGAACATGAAATGTGGACACAATCCTCTCTTACTTACCCTCTCTTCTATTGAGCTTGGCATAGTATGGGGCACTATTGGCTGACGATAGTGAGGAGCTCTCAAAAGAGGACTCAGGCAGCATGGATACCAAAGGGCTCTCACAATTATCTGTAGAGGGGACAAAATCACAGACGTATAGTTATCCTGCTGTTAGCCATCTGTCAACACTCATCAATTGTATTTTGAAATTTCTTGCCTGACATTGTGTCTAACAAGAAATTGATGAGGCTCACTGGCCCCAATACCAGACAAATCAAGGTGTAGTATTAATCAAGCCACACATGGGAGCCATTTCAGTACTGATAAACAAAAAAAAAAACTGAAATATAAATTACTTTTATGATACAGCACCACAGTTAACATATTTTTCGTTTATTTTCAGTGTCCTGACAGAAAGGGCTAGCTATTAAATTGTCATTGTTTAGACTATCTACATATGCACTACAATATGTTGTCTTTGTCCCTGGAGAACACAAAAGATTTGTGTTTTGGGTTTGTGCATAACCAGAACCCTTCACATGACCGACAACAAACCGAGTAAAAGTGTTTGAAGTGATGTCTCCCTATCCTAAAGGGATATGATTCCCTTTAATCTCCCATTGTTGGGACAGAGTCATTTTCAGTTCAGAGGCAACCAAGCAATTGCATTTTTGTTCAGAGCAAAGACCACTCAGTGTTTTTCTTCTTTGTCTGCTTGCTGTTTGACCTTTCTCTGCAATTGACATATTTATCTATCTGTTCAGAATAGTGTCAGGGAAACCCAAGGGACGTTCAGTTATGGTGTCTTGTTTTTTTTAATTGTAGATTTATTGCGTCCATACTGAATTTAATTGTGTAACACATTCTAAACACATAAGAGAGGTGTTTTGCTTTTTGGTCTTTCCCTTTTTTGTTAATATATATATATATAAACATACATACACATATAAATATATATATATATAAACTTACATATATACACGTATAGCATTACTACATAGTGATGTACCATCAATAAGTCCTTATTTGAAATGAGAATATGTGTTTACTGTATGTTCTCCGTGGTGATAGGTGAATATGAGATAGCCCTCTGGCACATTCCTACAGATATAAGTAGTGAATCTAACACGCCATTTCCATAAATTTGATATTCTTATCTCCCCTTCCTACTCTATATCCATCTCTTCTTTTATTTTTTTTACCTCTGCCTGTGTTAGCGCTTGCCTGCTTCCACCTCCCTGTCTCCCTCCCTACCTCATTAGGGAGGACTTCCTCACATCTCCAACACTCCATGATTGCTGGGGACAGTTTCTCCCTCAGCTGGATGAGACGTTGCCCTAGACTACAGTCTGAGACCTGTCACTGACCCTCCTCTAGCTATCCCTGACTGTCCCGCATGTATCCCATAGGACTTCATGTGGTGGAGCAACGGATTTTTTTGCATCCAACAAGTTACAACACAGACCTCGGTCTAACCCCGGCATTCATTATTACTGACTTATTTGCAGAATAACAGCAAATGACGGTGACAAGTACTCAAAGCAGTGAAATAAAATAAAAATACATATCCTAAAAAAATGTATGTGCATCCCAGGTAGCAGAATCTAACTCTGCAGAGAAAAAAGCCCTGGGGGGCTAGTGTGTCTACAGTCTCAAAAGGCCCCCGTTTAAGTTTGCAAGCCTTAAGCTGATTATTCGGCTAATTAACCTTTGAGAATCTGTTCAATAAGCCTGACATAAAAAAAACAAGGCTGGAGGTGTTATGAATCGATTTCCACACACTGTGGTTACGAGGCTGCCAGTTATCACATGGTTAATGTAAGCAAGTCTACACAATACTAATCACAGCAAAAACATTTCAGGCACAGATTTAAGCCCCGAGAGTAGGCTTTAGGTTTGTTGCAGATAAAAAAAAAGGAAAACACTGGTTCAAAGAGTTGTTTAGACTGTAATTTGTAAGGTGGTGGTGGCAAGAGAATTATATATGTTACCCCATGTTAATCCTATGAGGACTTAACCATCTAAAGGAATGAACAGCAAAGTAGCGGCTTTCCGCTCCGAAACATAAAGGGCTAGAACCCTGGGTTATGTCCCCTTGTCCTTATTGACCAGATTTTAGACAGTTACACCATTTTGTTGCGATTCCTTCTAGCATTAAAAGGAATCTGGATGCTTTCAAAACTTAAAAAATAAGATCGTTGCCACTGCTCCATTTTAAAGATATTTTAAAACAAAATTCAGTTTGAGGATCGCAAACAGTTATCCTCCTATGTCTTTGAGTCACTGACAAACTGTCCTTGGTTGATATCACATGCTGTATGCAATATGCCTCAAGGTACGTCAATGATATCGAACAAAATAGGCTTCAAAAGCCGTAAAATCCTTGATAACAACTCAACTTATTGATCGGCATATTGTCCTCGACATGTGTTTATTTTAGTCTAACACTATCTAAATCAAGTTCATATATGAATTCAATTTCCTTGCGTTGGCGACCAAAAGAAACATTGCTCTAATACTCAACTTAGGGGTTCATTAGTTTAAGTTTCAACCTGATCATTAAACCATAGGGCCATGGAGTTGATTTGATTGTAGTAGGCTGGATTTCCCACCTCCTCCTATATGACCCGTGAGTTGTGAAGATGGGTGACTAGAAAAACTAACCCACCTTATTCTACCCAGTCAGCTTTGCATTACGAAAAAGAAATAAAGATATGAGTAATTCCTGTCACAAAAAAAAAAAGTAGTAGGCGTAAGTTTTCGAACCTTATTCAACAAAACAACCAATAGAAACTTTTTTTTTTTGCCATTCTTAAAATAAGCCCCAAACGTTTATCTCATGTGTGCTGTGTCTTGCAGAACATATGGAGAAATGTCCCTAATTCATCCACCAGAAATAAAAAAGTGAATTAGCTAACTGTGACAGCTGGTAAACTACAGTATAGCATTGAGCCAAGTATACTGGCTATGTTTTCTTTTTTTTTACAATAGGGAAAGTCACATATTTGATGAAGGACACATACACTTGCCTGGTGAAAACACTTAAATAATGAAACCTTTAATGTAATGAGCCTACGGCTTCATTGCATGGCAGCCAATAATGTGACCATGGGGTTGCTCAAAACTTCCACTCACCGGATCTGGTCATTTTATTTTGCCAGTCTGGGGATTATTTTTAGTTTGGGAGTTATGATCAAAATGACAAAGTAAAATCAGCAACGTTCTTCACATCCCTACTGTATAGTAATATCTTGCATGGGTAAGAGCCCATCTCTTATATATTATAACGTTGATTTGTGAAGAAGGATTTCCCCCTTGCATTAATCTAGAAAAAAATGTGTCCACAATAGCCTAGGAAGAGTTCATTGTCAGAGCAGGCTCTTCAGTTTAGTGAGGATTGTGTACCCTCCCCTCCATAAATGTGTCAGCAAATTGATAGACACTTGGAACGTGTAAGTTCATGGGTTTAAATTGTGCCTGTAACAAATATAGTACGAAGTCTGACAATTATTACTACTGTAAAGACATTAAATCGGTCATGATAACAGCCTGCATTATACATTTATGAAGCCCTTCAACTACACTTTGACACCAGATATTAACTGACCTAACCCTAACTATTATTCTCAATATGAGTCCATCACATGTCATGTTGCAATGTTTTTCACAGCATCAACATTTTTTTTTACAGCCAAGACATCAAAATTATTATTGCAACTATGCTGTGATTTACATGTGGCTGTGATTTTTTTTTTTTTTGCAGCAGCACCGTTTTAAGTTGATGTTAAGTGATGGAAAGCGAAATTGCCACCATGTGGGTTAAATTTTTGTATGTTCTTCTTAAAAGACATACCTAAATTGAACAACCAATAACTGAATATGTCTAAGTGTCATATGAAAGTGTGTAGTGTTATTTGAAGGCTAAAGCGTTACCATTTCTTAAGGTGAGCTTTGTTGTGTCTGGGAAAATATATTTATTAATGCATGAGATAAAGCACTTATAGAATGTACACTAAATGGGGTTTAATCTTTAACATGTAATGAACAAATAATTTCCTATGTCATAGTTTTGAAACTTTGTAAATTCATTGAACAAAATGTCTACCATGTCTGGGTAAAGGGCTGATAAACCAGAGGGCTTTTTTAAGTGTAGCAAGATAGCCAAAATTTTTCCAAAATGCAAGTTTACATCTCTATAGACTAAGCCAAAGTCTATGCATTCCTGTCTGTGCAGCTGTGTCAGTTGATCACGATACTAGCTAGTTAAAAAATAGAGACAACATTAACTAGCTAGTTGAAAAATAGAGACAAAGCTAACAGAAGATCTAGGCGGGGTGCTTGGACAATATCAGTGAGATTACTTCAAGATTGGCACTGTTTTAAGCCTAATACTTAGCTGATTACAATGGTATCAAAAACTCCCGTGAATTTTGTTTGTAAATTGCTTGTGTACTCCACATTTATACAACAAAATTTCTTGTTTCACATATTTCTTATCAAAACAGTCACTATCTTACTGCTGTCTCGATGTGCCTTGGTCTTACAAAAAGACAAATGTATGCAGTGGAATAGGGAAACTCTTACAATGAGACTGATTGATATACATTATATCTTGCTTTGGTCATGGTGTTGGCTATCTATAAATAAGCCGACAAAGTATGGCACACCCAGTTTTCCCTTAACTGCAGCTTGCTGTTAGCCCTATGCAAATACAGTACATGGTTCATTTTATCACAGATCAATGACGGCGATGATTAAAAATACGAGGGTTTACCTTTTCTTACATTACATGTAGACATTTAAGTTACTTTTATTACGGCAAATCTTTAAAACCCATACAAACGTTCACAATAATTAGTGAACTTCCCGGGGACGGGGCGGTGCGCACTAAGAGGTTAAAAGATGTATAACAGAGAGTAAAAAAAAAACAATTCTTCCTATTCTCAATTCTCAGTGGTAAAATCGCCTGAAGGCAAACTGTTTTTGCTAACTGGGACTGTACAGTACACGCATAAGCAATGGTTGTGTCTGACTCATTTACTGAATGAATGAGAGATATCTGGTCATTTACTGTGCATTACACACGTCACAACCAAACAGCAAGTGAGATCAGAGGGGACTGTGTGTTCAATACTTCACATTCTGTTATCATGATATGTTGTGCATAAACAAACATAACATATCAGCATAACAAGCTGTAATAATTTTTTAGTGCTTTAGTAAATCATATACTGTAAAATTCAACTTCAATCTGCTTCTCTAAATGTTTGTTGAGCTCAAGGATGGGAATTAACTTTTTGAAGGCCAATGTAACACAATAAGAGTAATCACTAATCTACACCTGCCGGGAATGGAGCTCTTACACTAAGTTCAATCATATGATGCGATCTCTGCAGTTGCTTTGTAGAGAGGGAAGAAAACGTATAATAAGGAAAACTGGCAATATTGTTCCCATTCACTCTTATTGTTCTTGGTCAAATGTACTGCTATTCTATCCCAATTGAAGTGGTTCAGTTATAATGAAGCCTCCACTGTGTCTAATGACTGTGCCTCTGGTCTTACAGACATGCAAATGTTTACAAAATAAATGCATATGGTTTACAGCACAATGTTTTTCCTCTGACCTGGTTTGACAGCACTAAAATAGGCTAACCAAGAGACGTCTTCTAGGTTCAGAAGATCAGACTTGTTTATTTATTCTTATTTATCACATAAGAGTCACATATGGAATGGAAGTGAGACATCTGGCAAACTACATTACACACATCATAACAAAAGTGCCTGCGAGCTCAGAAGGGATTTTGATCTTGACTCATCTTCTTCCTTTGCTGATGTATGCTGCAGGGTGCGTGTTAGCTGTTTGCTTCTCTATTTTCTTATTCTTTTTTTTGCTCCCTGTAACTCCCAGTCAGCCAGAAACAAACAGCAGCGATATGGGCTCAGCTAAAGCTAAAGAAAATCCCTTTCTTTGCTTGAAATGCTTAGCTCTTTAGTTAATATGCTATTTGACTCATTCATTGACAATACATTTCAATGAAGATGACAAACAAACTGCTTCATTTAGATAACCAGATTTAAAATATGCTGTTATTGCTATATTAAAAAAAACATGATCATTCCAATATTTAATATCAACATGCACATTGTTAACCAATTTACTCTAACCCTATGGCTAAAGTCATCATGCTGGAATACAAGAAGGCCCAGCTGTGGCGGTGATTCAGCACGAATGGTCGGTGGTCGCATAATTAAATCTCCCTGTAGTCAGCACATTAAGTCCTCTACTGCTGTAGATCACCAGAACACTTTGCTCATGAAGTTTTCAGGCAGTCTTGCTATTTGAACCGTAACAGGCCAACATTTGGACTTGCTTGATAAAGAATAATTGCTCATCTGAGATCAAATTTTTTAAATAACCCCCAAAGCCAACTGTCAAGATCAGTCATCAACTTAAGAGTTTAATCTTTATATACTAAAAAGCCATTTCCCCAAGGATGTGACAGACAATGCATTAATTAAGCTCTTTGTAACATACAACAACATGGGTCTGTCTGACAAACATTTGTCCATACTTAAGTATTCCTTCTTTAATATAATAACCTGATAGTGGTAACAACATTCTGAAAATCAGCAAACCTTGGAATGAGATGTCTAGTGACAGACTACAGTATTCCTGGGGGCATCTACTGGTTTCCTATTTACTCCCTGTTAATGAACCAAACCCAGACTGAAGGGCACAAAGGCTGCAGGGTGTCCGTGTTCTGAATATCTTATG
Source organism: Galaxias olidus (assembly GCA_026901105.3). Taxonomy (NCBI): domain Eukaryota; kingdom Metazoa; phylum Chordata; class Actinopteri; order Galaxiiformes; family Galaxiidae; genus Galaxias; species Galaxias olidus. Next base: position 629,079 of record JAPMUY010005764.1, on the reverse strand, counting down.
GGCACACAGTTGGCAACAACTCCATAAATCATTGAGATACACGACTCTGTGGCTTCTAAGGTTGAACCAATAAGGGGTATGAAATCCTCTCTGTAACTACACATAAGTTTAGGCAAATCATGGGTTAAACGATAACAAAATGAACAAAATGAACAATTACATTAATTTCAGAACTTATGTGCTTGTATGATTACTCTGAATCACGTGCTCGGTACAGTTGGTCTTAGAACAGTAGAGCAAATACATGATGTGTAGAACTAGTCTTCCCAAGAATGGCAGATGAACAAACTATTTTAAATTAAGTAATCATACATGAAAACCAATGGCATAATCTCCTTTACGCTTTGCTCTACACAGAGTGAACATCTGAACGGTGTTGATTAGGTTGAGTACAAAACAATGCAAAAACGTACTTATGGTTACACACTAAAATCCATGGAGCATTCCCAAAGGGGAACTTTAAACCCATTCTGACATAATTCCTACTCTTCTTTGGAGATTGTCTCAACATCTTGGCAACTCCTTGCTCATTAGCGAGCATCTTAGACACCCACAAAAAATAAGCTTGTGATGAGACCAAACTCACTTAAAGAAACAAATTGCCCTATTTTCTAGAAGCTGAAGTTTTTACTTTACAATGAGTCCGAACACTGAGCTGTATTTCCCTTTGACCTACAGCATATAAATAATCTTTGATTTGGCTATACTTTCACAAAAGTTAAATGTCAACACAGAGGAATATCAATGTTGGAATGTGATTTGTTGAACTCCACTTTAACCACAGAAATTATACCTCTATGATGACAATTCCTATAATTTTAGACTTCATAATGTAGGATATCCTGCAATGTCCTTTAGCTCAATCACTCTACTATACTTCTTATATTGGCTTTCACAACAATATGGCAAAAATGGTCATTGGCTTCCAGCCACTACTCAAAATTAGACTGGAGATGGAACAAACTAATGTAACTGTAATTATGAATCACAGGGGCTCAAAATGGTGAGTTTGACCCACTGCCACTTTTATTTCTATGTCTATAGAAACACAAACACATGACTAACATACTTAATGATTTAGGCTTGATTGATCATTCTAAAACTTGATTGCTGTAGGTAAAAACGAATGCCTGGACATGTATTTACTAGTTCCTGCAGTAGCAACAACTTGGGTGCAAAAGAAACACAACACAAATAAAATGTATAATGCAAATGTCAAATCTAAGAATAGAGCTTTTTATTCAACCGAAAACTCTGATAGATAACTTTTCATATTTCTTTACCTAGAAAAATATGCTATAACTATAAATCTGATTAGAGATTCAATTGCAATTTTGAAATTGATCATTGTACAACATCAGTGTGCAATCTATTAGTTTCAGCTGTAATTACATAAATGATCTACTGGTGCCAACATTACTTACATATTTTCTTTCATACTGCTGAAACAATGTAGCAATTTTCTTGGAAAGAATTGCCTTAAATCAAATTTGCAAAGATGTGTGCATTTTAGTGTTGTTTAATATGAGTTGTATTGGTGGCGGTATTTCTCTGTGTGTGTGGGTTTGTGTGTGTTATCTTAGTATGTGTTCTTTGAAAGAAAGTCAGCTCTTCATAGGTTGGTAATTTCAAATGTATTAACATGTCTCAAATGACGAAGGCAATTACTTTTTAGCCACAGAAGTCTCTCCATATTTATCATTCACACCAGAGAAAACACCAATTTAATGAGAAAATCCAATCTAGGGGTAGGTTAACATTATCTGGTTTTGCGGTAATTGACTTCAAACAGTGTTTTATTTTAATGTTAAAATTAACTTTAACTTTTGTGATCCCACAATTGTCAATAAACACTGAAAAAGAATAGGACACTGGTTGAAACAAATATTAGCATTTTATATAAAATTCAAGAATTGAAGAGAATTAATTAGTTAATCAATGATTAGCCTAAGTAATTTAAACAGAAAAAGCTGACCAATTCTGAATGAGGAATTCTGAAAAAGGACAGTTTGTATATTTAACAAGAATAAAAGTGTTAGGGCTGTGGGATTTATAGAGAACATTTGTGTTTGTATAGGATTTAGATGAAACCTTGCGGATAAGGCCTTATCCTTTTTCACTGCCAGCTGTATCACTGCCCTATCCTCAGCTTCTTGCCAACGCAAACATTTCGATGCCCCCTAAGTCTCACCGGGGCGTATCATAATCTGCATTATCTCTGATCCTGGCAGGGAATGGCCGGCCAGAGCCATGCGGACGACGGTGATCCTGTTGGTGATAAGCTTTTATCTGTATGTCCTCTTCAGCAGTGGGTCAATAGCTGATTTTCATGCTGGAAATGTGAGACTGATAAGAGGTCTATTGTAATTAACAAACACCTCAACAGCTTCTTTCTAAATGAATGAAAGCGACATTTTGTCCCCCTCAACGTGGCTCACAGCCTAATAGATCTCATCAGTCTTGGTGTGCTACGGCAGACATTTTGGCCACACGATGGCATCCAGAGGGCAATTCCAAGGCTGGCTCAAACCTACTTCATTTGTCCCTCCAGCTAAACCTATCAGTCCGTGGTTTAAACTACCCCTGTGGAGACACTTGGAACATAGCAGCATAGGGTCAAAAGAATTAAGGTCAGATGCTACTGCTACTACTACTGTCTTCTTCTTACCTCTCCATGTCGTTACTCTAACCGCCTAAAATGTGGACGGATTAGTTTAGCCTACCGACAGAGGTGTGCATTTACTCTTTATGGTCCGTCAAAGGTAGTCATTGCTAGCTCCACTGGACATCTTTATTATGTTTGGGTGCGTTGGGTTTTTGTGTGTATAAGGGGTGAAAATGTGTGTTTAAATGTGTGTGTGCAGGGCTGTGTGAGTGTCAGAGAGAAGCTGCTCGATGTGTGGACTTATGTGTATACATTGTGAACGGTATTCGGGGTACTGTGCATTTGACTTTCCCCTTTTGACTCAGTGTCGGGTTGTCAAGGCCCATTTCCCCAAAGCATTGACAGGATCTGGAGCAAAAATGCTAGAGCCATACCTCAGGGAAGTGTGTCATAGGTTCTGCTATCTATATGCGCTTTTGTAATGGAAATCCCCCGCTGTTTCCTGCCCAAGGCAACCTTCAAAATCATACCCTTGCTCTCAGCAGGGTATCTCAATTTAAAACGCCTCACATGCTTGACCTCATAAAAAATTAGAAGTAAAGACTTTATCGCACTAATGCTCTGGTCAGAAGTCCACAATCCCCCACAGAGGAGGAGGATGTAACAGGAATGCAAAATAGCCTTACCGGACCGGCCACCGTAAAATATGCCAATGAGAATTAGTTACATTTTAGATGCAAATGTATGAGCTTGATTTATGTAGATCTACTTGTCACAGATCCTGCTACAGGTTCTGGCACCAGTTTTAGAGTACAACCCTATAAATAATCCTGTTGCCTTTGCAGTTTTAACATTTGTCCTTTTCAGCGATAATCTCTGTAATGCCTCAAGCGACTTGTGGCCTACCAGCCGATAGCAATATTGATCCTACAGGCTCGCATAATAATCTGGAGAAATTGGCATTGATTCCACACAAAACCAGTTCCATGGTTGCTAAGCACAGACATAAGTCATATGCTGTGTCCTTCAGTACACATCCACCATGTGTAACAAATAATTGTTTGAGTTTACAGAGGCCTTCCATCTTAAGCAGGCCAATTAATCAACATGAGTTTACGGCATCTTTTTTTTTTTACATTACATTACATTACAGTCACTTAGCTAATAGCCCACACAAAATACAACTATTACAGAAAGAAATAGTAATGTTTTTAAAGGTAAGTTCAATCCATCACTGGGGGTGCAAATGGATTTTGTTTAAAACATGAAGTAAGTACACTAAAGATACAAAATGAATCTTAAGGTTTAACAAATGTAATTTATTCTTTAACTTACATTAATTTATGGTAAAAACATGGAACATTCACAACAGCATAAATTTGAAAATGTAAGGTCAAATTTCAATTGTATTAAGTCTACCATCTGGCAGCAATGAGAACAGGAAAACCCAGGCAAAATACTCCTTCCGGAGCTGCAAAACTAAAAAGAAACAAGGACTTGCTTAAAAATGTGTAATACAGTTAATTGCAAACTTTCTTACAGAACACATCAGTTTCTTCTTACTTACTCTTATCAACACATAAATACTTTGCATAGTTATTATATCGCCTCCATGTTTCAACCGTTGAGGCTCTCTGCAGAGTGCATTGGAAGTGGCTGTCACTTGTCACATGTGTCACACCAAAAGAAATTATGGATCTCTGCTCCCATCGCTTTCACTCCAAGGTAAATTGGAGAGTTGTTCTCAAGGGATACCTAGTCATTCCATTTCTGAGCAGCATGTCAATTTTGATCACTGAATACATTTCCGAACAACAGGAATGCCATTAATGATTGATCATTTCTAGGTATTTTGATCCACCCATCAGACTACTATGCAAAATGTGTGATGACAAGCGCTATTATATGAAGGGCTATGTGCATGTTTGGTCCACTTTACAAATATGTATTTGTAAGGACTCAACCAAAGGCAAAGTACCGTAATTACTTAACACAAGTACTATCCTTTGAATAAACCAAAACTAATGTCTATAAGAAAACTAGTGTGGCAAAAAGAGGCGGTTCAAATCGCTCAAAATTCAGTGGGCTAAAATTTCTAATTGTACAAGTAATCTTGGTGAAAAAGCTCTATTATCCAATATTGGTGTTACATCTAGTAGTATTCTCCAAACCAAAGAGCTACAACAGTATTGTTTCCCATTATTAAGCTCGCAGTGGCTCTCTCTGCATAGGGCTCTCAACAAATTAAATAATATGGAAAAATTCAAGCCCACACATATATTCTAGCTATAGAAATAACCACTGGGCTGTTTCCTCTGGCAGCAGAATGTGAATCCTGATTACTTTCAAAGTTCAAAAAAATTTAAGAAATCATTGTTAAACCTTTCAGAATACAACAATGCAGATAAGTAAACGCTATGCGAAATGGTCAATAATTGGTGGTGGTTAAAGGGAGGCCTGTTGACTATATCAGAGGACCTATTTTGAACTGAGCGTGGACACTGACTGTGAGTATGCCAGTTCCCCTCCCTCTCCCTAACACATGGGAAGGGTGCCTTCTATGATTATGATCAACAACACAATTGCTGTCCAGGAAGAGTCATTCAATTGCCACCAAGAAAATTACTACATTTGATGAAGTCCTACGGAGTGCTACAATCCATCTGCTAAACACTAATACAAATAGAATAAAGTTAAAGGCAAATTGTGTCTACCCATTGTTATACAACTAAATAATTGTAAGAACTCCAAAACCACTCATCCTTGTCAATACATCCAAATTGGGCATGCATTGGTTTTTTGTTTTTCTTTTAAGGTCTTATTTGTTTATATATTTTGGTTGATGTTATTGCACTTCCAATTGCACCAGAGCCTATCTGTTTCGATTGTTTTGTGTGTTGTCTGTATGTTTAACCTTGTTCAACCATATTAAACAGTGGGACATGCCTTTATAAAAGCAACTTGATGCAAAATTGTTTCCAAGAGTAGGCCTTTAATTATTCTGAGAAACTAATTAGACACTGTCAATATCAGAAATAGATATGCTACAGAATACATAGATTAGATACACAATACATTTTTTATGTAATTTTGATCAAGTAGAGTATGCTATCTTTCTCTTCATCAAATTACGGACTGTACTGGCCTAATTATAATAACTGGATAATCTTAATCTTATGACTACTCAAATTGAACAGATTGATATATGGTTACTTATTCGAGTTAATGTAGAACAATGTGTGTCACTTCTACCAACAAATGTCTTCCTTTGTATTTCTACAGGCAATAAAACAATTGGAAATACATATAAAAAAAGTAAAAAATAAATAAATAAGAAATTACTGCCTACACCATTTTCGGATACCTGTTTTTGGGGTACCTGTCAGAGACTCTTCCTTGCGCTATATCAAGCTGACATAAAGTCCAGTGCATGCAGCGGTGTTAGCAATTCATTTTCTTGATAGATATTGAATTGTTATGAACTGCTTCTGTTAGATGAGCACAACAACCATAACGTAAGCGCACATTCAAAACTCCGGAGAAAGCTATACTCACAGTGACTAGCCGCCTGAGCATTACCGAGGACCCCAACCACGGTGAAGCAGATGACGATAGAGAACGATGACATTTTCCACCTTTATCGCCACTGTCAAAATCCAGACTTCGAGACTTCAGTAAATCCTCAGTCTTCCGAGAAAATGTCTTCAGTGATGACTCCTATTATAGCCCAAACGCACGAAATAATTCCACCAATTTAGACTACAGCTCACCTCTGCAGATCCATCAAGAGGCGGGACTGGCACCGCGCGTTTACAACACTGTTCACTACTGCTCTCTCAAACACACTCTCTCTCTCTCTCTCTCTCTCTCTCTCTCTCTCTCTCTCTCTCTCTCTCTCTCTCTCTCTCTCTCTCTCTCTCTCTCTCTCTCTCCATCTCTCTTCTTTGTTATTCCCATTTTTGCACAGCATTCCTAAGACTTATCTTACCTCCTCACGCCTCGATTTATGATTTGATTCCGATTTTAGTGCATTCTACAATTGCTTGTGATGCTCATGTTACTATCATTGTGTGGACAAATTATTACCGAAACACTACATAAAACATTTAGAACATAACAGCGGACAGCTTCACACGCAGCAAACTATTACCCGCACTGAGTTAGATGTTGCATTGAACGCTTTATATGGTTCTCAGAACAAAGTTGAAACATTCCACCTATTTTTTGCCAAATTATTACAAATAAGCCTTGATCGATTGGACATGCACAATGTTTTGTAAACAAAAAAAGGCCAACTTGTTTCACTTTATTCCCTCTTATTTGCTTCAGTTCTCATCCAGCTGCTAGCACAGCCAAGGTGTGATTCGTCCTCTCCCAACCTGAGGACATACTTCAGTCTACTAATATAAACATCTAATTTATGCACCAAATATCAGATTATGTTGATTTAGGTAGTCAAAATATATTTAGCCCTATAACAAACCCGGATACATTTATTCAGCTGCACTGTAGTTATGCCAATTAAATAAACTCATTGTGAACGAGATTGTTCTACCAATACAACAATGTTACAGTACCAAATACATATTGCTTGTATGATAGAACAGCCTATAGGCAAACATAACGTGACATGTATGATACACATGACCATGCCAAAAACCAAGGTGAATTAGATCCTATCATTATACAATTATTTAAATGTGCCATTGATTTTGTTGTTGTTGATTGTTGTGGCACAATAATGTGTAGAATCTCTATATCTGAGTCATTTGCTGTACAGAACATAACCTTCATAACCTGTTTTAATCTGCTTTCTCTCTGACACCCCCATGAACACACGGGTAGATAATTTTCATAACCATAAGTGCATGCAGAATTCATTTATCTAACACCTCCATGGAGGCGTTTCCCCAATGCGTAACCCTGGGGTTTCTGTCATGTGTCAGGATGTGTGGCCTACTCTAAAGTGCTATTAAATTGCAGGGCCAAATATAGTGCCTATCTTAGGCCTACAAAGATGCTGCAGAGTTCAACACCATTTCAAGTACAGCACGAAAAATATATACTCTTTTTAAAGTTCTAAAGGGCTAAGGCAAATTTGATGTAAAACAGGCAGAATTTAACACGACCAGCATTCAAAAGCTCTTTTTTTCACATGTCTATGCCCATTTTTTTTTCAAATGATCCACATAAAAAATACTTTTCATAATACACATATAGTGGCACTTGCACGAATGTCATCCACAAAATCTCATTGACAGGGAACTGTTTAATTTGATCTTCACAATAGTCATCCGTTAATAAAGCCATTCGTCATCTCTGACCTCTGGTCTGAAGCATCGGGTGTTTTTCATGGTGTCGAGAGCCTCCATCTGCCTTGCTTTGGTGATGTGTCTGTACCCACTGGGAACAGCTGCTCTCCCACCTGTCCTTGGATCCTCTCTCTCTCTATATAACTTCAACAGTGCTACCGTCCACCACCAATGGAATGCAGCACAAAACCTTGGCAAGAGGCATGTTTAAAAAGACACCTATATCTTAAGAGAACAAGGTTTGACCAAGGTTGACTTTCATGTTCAGTGTTTTTCTTTGTGACTTGGGAGATTGTGTTGTTTAACAGGGTTAATTTAAGTGCTGCATCCCATGCGTATTATTGCACAAAATAATGGCGGGGATTTATGCTTCACAGTCATTGCAGTCAAATTGTTTAACAAAAAATGTGTAGTTGTAGTTGGAACCTTGAATGCATATTTAGTAATAACAAAATAGTTGTGTGGTTTCTTCGAGGCGAAAAACCTTTAAGATTATGGATGTGTATTGTTGGCAATGAGTAATACTAAACTGCACTAATGGGTACAACTGATGAAATCTGCAGATAATGAAAAGTGGATAGCCACATACAGTAGATTCCATTATGCATTTTTAATAAAGCAAAAGATCAAGACCAAAAAAGTACAAACTACTAACCTTTTATGCAGGATCAATCACTAACCATTTATTGCTGAATAGCAAGATATTGTCCCTTTATTTTCAGGGGAGCAATTTTTGTGGCGGTGTAACTTTACACAAAGTGTAAGTTCATATGCAGAAAATGGCTTTAACATTTGAATTCTCTAAAGACAATTGATTTTAAGGTAGATAAAGCACCAGAACTCTTGAAAGCCAGCTGATACCTTGTACGCTTGTTCCCTATGCATCACAATTGGAGACGTAACATATAAAATAATAATAATATACCAGTAGGAGATACCATGTTATTCATCATACTAATCATTCAGTATGGTGCATGGCATCACCTGCATATTGATCTACGTAATCAGAGCAAAAACTTTCACCACCAAAAGAAATGTTCAATCTTCTAACACGGAACCTTTGCTAACTTCCATTTACTACATTCTACAGATCTCCTTTCTTCTTGCATATGGGTGAATATCTTCAGATGCAGCCACCGTAGAAAATGTAATTTGGGAAAACGGTAAGGCTGCAGAGAGTTTTGCTCATATAGATGATGGATGGGCCAGAGTTTTCAGAGGAAAAGAACCCTCACGTTTACGGCTGGGCAGTTGTGATGATGACGCCCTTGAGCGTTTCTCAATCATACATAGGCTGTGTCACCATTGAAAAGTCCAAGCACTTCTAACTAAAAAGGTCTTGATGAATACGGCCAAAAGAATGTGCTGAGGCACATTCTGCTAGTGTGTTTGCCAACAGATGTCTCGATGTCTCGTTTTATCCTTTTATTTTGCTTCCCCATTTGAGTGTTTCCAGTAGTCTATCACTCATTTTGCCTTTGAATTAGACCGTCTAAGCAAAACAAAACTTGTAAGGTTCATAGTTCTCAGAGACTCATTTTATCTGACTGACTTTGAAAGTCTAAGACAATAACATTTCATTTTCCTTCCACTAGATGTATTTGCAATCATATGCAGGCAATATGAGCTATCTGCTTTTGTATTATCCAGAGAAAGAGGGCAGAGCTGTCATTTAATAATGGCTGCATTAGCCTTTTCATATTAGTTCTGGTCTTCTCCCCACGCTGAAGTAATATTGTTACAAAGGCAATAAGTGACAGAAACCAAGGTGGGTGTACAGTAGGTTTCCATGGAGCTACCACTGTTTCATGCCAACCCTGACAGCAAACACAAATATAGCACTTCTATCACATGAGAGTGAAGATGGATTTGTCCTGATCTACAGTATTGTTAATTTCAGCAAAAAGCCATATCTAGTGTTGTAGTGTTGGACCCTGTAGGCTATAAAGCAACTGTTGGAACTATTGTACATTTCATTGTGGTCATTGTCATGGCAAAATATATGATTTATCAACAACTAATTATGATGTGAGCAGACAATGTCTTTTTTTCGGACTCATCTTTTTCTGGCTCATGTTCAGCAGATCCCTAATGTAAGCTTTTTTATTTCGCTTACATACAAAAATTTATCTAGCAATTAACTATGACCACCAAGCTGACAAATCTTAAATGTGGAGAGAATACTGAAGGAATTAAGTTTTTCAAGAATAATTTGCATGATCGCTTGTTCCAGTGCTCAACTTCTCACTCGTGTGTCTGTGCAATGTTGAACATAATTAATCCAACCAACCCTCACAACCATCCTTGGTGAAATTGATCAAAGAAAGTCCTTGCCAGATATCCTCATTGTGGCCCATGCCGATATCTGTACTTTGCTGAAGGGCAGATGTGAAGAATAAATGGGTTATCTTATTGAATAAGGAGGAGGAGGTTTTATTGCAGGTTTAATGGCACGCCTCATCTCCTCTGATGTATCACCCTGGGTCCATGGGGCACTGAGTGTGTGTGTGTGTGTGTGTGTGTGTGTGTGTGTGTGTGTGTGTGTGTATGAATGTATGTGTATGCGTCTGAGTGTGTGATAGTGTCCTTCACTGGCTGTGCCTGAAGCTTATATTGAGACAACGAACCCACTTTCTTCCTGTCTCTGTTCACTCTTAGTCTGTTTGTCATTTTTATTGACCGTCAATCAATCAGGCCAGTCTTATATGAAGCCTTATGATATACTGTAACTGGCCACAGTATATCACCTCAATCCCCTAGCAAAATGGAAAATCTTAGTTTATTTATTTACAAATTTTAGCATCTTTAAAACTGTGCTTGTGTGTGTCATGCCTGGGAAGACCCATGTTTGGCTGTTTGGTTTTATAGTGCTGTTTTGCTTCTGCTTTATCTGTATTACTCTAATCTCAACTCAGCTTGTCACAGACCTCTGCAAGGGCCAGACACCGAGTCAGGGATACACTTGACGGGTATCGAACCATTCGCTCTCCTGCTTGATGCACAGCCAGCAGAGAGGTGATCACTGGGTCACACACGGAGCCAGGGCATTCCTCAATGTCGTCAGCGCTGTAGAGTCTGATAAGGGACTTCTTGTGCAAACAAACATCAAGGTTTAAAAAACATAAATCCTTACACTCAAGCCCTGGTTGAATTTGCCCAAAACCCTGTAAAGGTGTTTTGCAAACACATTGATTCACAGATGATTTGCTCTGGTCATGAAAGGCCCTTTCCCCACTCGAGGAATGTTCCTCTATATGCACCCACCCAAAAGGAATGGCCTTGGCACCTATAAAAACAATGATGAATTAGGTTGCTTGTCGCTCTTCTCTTAACCTTGGTTCTTCTCTGAATGAAAGCACTGTCTGAAGACAGAAAGTGTTCCACCCATAAAACATCTCTAGGGTGGGGTAAAAGAACCGTAACTAAAGAGCCAATAAGCACTGACACTGGTTCTCGTGGGTGCTCTGGTAGGATGAAGGCACTGTTTTAACGTTTAGACATGAGATGCGCTAACCATGACTGGCTGGGAACTCCCAGTCCCTGTTAGAACAGCCCAGTCATCACACAGAGGATGACAATGAGGGATGAACGTAATGGTTAAATGTTCTCCGAGGCATGGATCGGAATAGCACACTACTGTATCAGCTGCCTGTGTAATAACAAGTGGAGAAGGAATTAATGGGTGGGTGGTTGTGTGAAGCCCTATCTCAGAAGTGGAACACTGCAGGACTCCCACATAGATGGCGATGGTGTGCATTAGCAAGGCAAATAAAGACATTGGTATATCAATCTGAGACAGATAACTTGTAATAACTGTCAATGGTCATGCATCTTGATTTCCTGTAATCTCCTAAGAATCTTGTTTATTCAAACGATTGGTAATTTCACACAAAACACCACCAGTTTCAATCTTGCTCTGGAAATTATCCATTCTTCAAACACCTCTTAACATTATAACAATGCTGTATATCATGGCGATACATTAAATCATACAGTATTTTATGTAATTTGAGTCAAAGTCTTTCATATATTGAGCGAGTTCAAAGCCACATCACTGTAGCCTTTTTTGTGGAACCAATCAGTGATCTGTGCCTGAATTGCACCAAATGTGCGCTCCTGACTCCGATTACACACAGCCTGCAATGAGGACAATTCCACTTTTTCATTAATTGAACGGAGGATGATAAATAAAGCAAACCAACAGGTGACAGTATTGTGTAAGGGCTAAATCTTAATTACCCAGCTGAGACAAAGGGGGGTTGTCAAATGCCAAGATGCCCCTGAATCTGAGCACCTTAGATATATGCACACTTAAAACTGTGCTTACATTAGAAGCTAAAAATAGTAATATGTTATAAAATTATGGAGTTTGGGATGCAAGTGGTGAACAGATGGGTGCTTCTATATTGAGAAGTAGTCTGCCCACACAGTGCACTTGGAGTTTCTGAACAAAGCCACGGTATTTTTTTCTCTTTCGGTGACTAACAGTTGGTCTTTCAATTCTACTCATTTGTATGGCATAGTGAGCAGCAATGCAAGGCGATGTTTTAGCTAGATTGTTAACTAAAAGCTCAAGCGCTAAACTGGTGGCAGCTTCCAGCTGATTTCATACTGAAGCTGTCTGGAGGTTTCTACACTGGAGTGAGAGGGCAGACTACTGCATTCAGCAGCCCTGGGGAAGTACTGCAGTGTCTGTGATGGATGGGGAGGAAGGGAGGTAGCTGAGCTGAGGCAACTTGGGATCACATTTCACCCTATGCGTTCCACAGGGTAAATACTATGAATATTCATTTATCCTAACGGCAGGGGCCAAATCCCACGGCAAAGCCTTGATGCAAAGTCCTGAATAGCCCTGGCCACAAAACCAACAGGGTGAACACCCACACTCTCGGGCTGTACCATACACATGGACATGCACAAGAAAACCCACACATGCATGCACAAACTTCTGTTCTGATTCTCATATCTCTTTTATTTTAAAATTGCATTGAAAAGGAAATTGGATCTATGCTGTTGGCAATTTGCATTTGATCCAACAGAGATATTTTTGTTATGGTATGTGCTGTTTTATGAAACCATTTCTCTTCCTCTCCTATATTCATTCAAAACATATTTAGTTTTGTCACCAAGAACGGCAACAAATTGGATGCTGTTAGTAGAAAACCACAGTTGAATTTTAGTATACAAAGAGCATAAGGACAGAAACATATCAAAAACAATTCAATTTCTGCTCTAACAAATTTTCTTGCTTTTTCAATATGCTTAAGCAACACATTTCCTATAGTGTATTTACAGCCAAAAACACTTCCATCGATATTCGTAAATATACCAATCTGTACAGTGGAAATTAGTTCAACAGAAAGACTCAGTCTTCTGCAGAGTGCCTATTTGACTTGGCTCTAGCCATTGTTTGGAAAACCATGACCCGTCTACAGTAGCCTACATGAAGCAAAACTTCAATATGTGTTAACTAATGCATAGTACAGTATGTTTCTACCACTTCTGTATTCCTTTTGTTGGCCCTCACTGTTCATTATGTAGTGCAGTCCTCCTGCTTCAAACTGACTGTTGATTCAGCATGAATATTTTATGTTGACACCAAAGACAAAAATATATAAACAATCTTGAACTATATGCATGTGTGAATTTCACTATGTGAACGTCTTTTTTCACATTATTGACCCACAGTTGTATGAATGCCACAAACAGTTTTTAGATACAGGGCTAATAGGTCTACTGTGGTAAATGTCCATCACAGCTCAAACTTGCTATGCTGTATCAGGACACGTTGTGGATGTAACTCAATAACTGTCATGGGATCTGTCAAAGAGCATGACAAGGATGACGGGTCCTTGTACCTGTGTTATGTGTTAGACAAAATGGTATGGGGGCATGCGGCATCACACCAGTGTTTATACATGTAACTATTGTAACAATATGAATAAAAAATACCCTTTTGTGTGCGTATAGATTTGATCACAACCTTTTGGTAGACATTGTGTGAGGAATTTATTAATTCCTGCAAATAATACCGTAGCATGATACATGCGCTTCCATAAGAGGCCAGTAGGATAACATTAATAATGTTTTTCCAAAAGTGTATTCTGCTTGTTTAATGTTCTTTCAAATAGTGCTTGGATCTGTGTCTTTAAAAAGAAAAAAAATCTTGAATCAAATTCAGATATTGAAGTGCCCCACTAATCTCCTCATCTGATGCATTGAGCAGCAAGCTCTCATTCTGAAGGAGATTTGTCATAATAGGGGCTTCCGCCAGACCTATTCCCCTATTGTTAAAGTCGTTTGTCTTGATCTTGTCTCACGTTTTGGTTTTAGACCAATGATACATTTTCATGATAGCCAAAAAATTTAAATGGCCATACACGATATTAGGGTAATCTGATGTACACAAATCTTATCCATCTTAACATAAAAAAACAGAAAACTGACGTGATGAATTACTGCTCTGTTAAACACACCACACAATATCTGTAATTATCTTAACTTCATACATATTTAATTAAATAAATACAGGATGTATAAAGATGGTTTACATGTACTGTATACTGTACATATGTATAAATCCATATAATTGCAAATGTTTTATTTTTGATTTAGCAGACTATAAACGACATTGTGGACAAATTACTTATCTATATCAAGATATCACAATTAATAGTCAAACTGTTAAAAATGTATCATTGTCCAACTGACACTGCAGAAAATATGGCCACCTACATTGTATGGATTAGAGCAGTTCATTTTTACAAAACACGGTCCCGCCTTGAAGCCCCTCTCGGTGACTCACACCCTGACCATGTGTGGAGCAGAGCATGCACAGGCTGGGCAAATGGGTGTGTTGAGTGGTGGGTGGAGTTTTGTGCTTACATCAGCAGGCTTTGCGTAGATCCAGGTACTGAGCATACAGCATAACAATCCTCATGGCCCCCACACTACATCAAAGCTTTCACTAAGCACAGGGTTTGTGCTGTGTCATAGGGTTGAAGTTGAAGACCCATCCATCACTGTACTGCAGGAAGCACTCTTCTCACTGTAGCCTAGAGGGCCTGGTTACTTTCCTGTATGAACTCAGAACTGTGTCACATCTGTGCAGTAAACCACTGTTGTGGGTAATATGGTGGCAAAATAGTCAAACATATTTCTTTCAAAGTTATCCAATGGGAACTTTGATAGTTTTGTTTCTATCTGTCAAAATTAAAATTATGATTCAAATGGCCACTGTGGCAATTGGGCAACCTGTCCCTTGACATGACTTGTACTGTTTACATACAACAGTTTGTGTTATTCCCCTAACATTTGTAGCATTATTGATAGGAACACCCAATAAACCTTGTCTCTCCCATAACCAAATGATAACCAAATAATCTGTACAAATCCCCCATTTGCAGGCACTCTGAATATTTGGTTAGTCCTGCACTCTATCTATAAGTAGCTCGTATTGGGTGTTGAGCCATTAGCACCATGGTTCACCTACAGAACCTACCTCACTGCAGTGATGACTGGATGGATGAGAATGAAACTGCATTTAGGGGGAAAAAAGACCTGAAACCTCATTGTCTGAGAAGCTTACTGGACCCTCAGCAGTCATAAGAAATGTAAAAGAACTGCAAAAAAACTAAATTGGTTACCCTGTACATCCTGAGTAGAACCTCTAACATTTTTGTCAGTATGCATTTTTCTTCCATCCATGCATTCACTAAGGCACAGTAACATCAATTACAGTGTATGCCAATTATTCCAAATCTTTTGATCGATAATGCAAATGAGGCATATACTGGAAACAGTTTGAAATCAAGAGCTCTGTGATATGCCCATGTGGCCATTGTGATAAACATACACCCATGCTCAGCTGAGAGCTTTCGAATCTAAGGCATAACCAAAGTCCAGGCTTGCTTGTGCCATGTCCCATTTTGCATCAGAGCACGGTTTTGTCCTGTGCACCAGATAAGCCATATGGTATGCCTTAGATGCCAAGCTAAATTTTATATGAAAGACATTGCACATCAGGCACACAAACATCTCTAAGATGTTCTAAGATTACCAGAACACTAAAATGGCCTTTAAGTACATAAAAAAACAAACAAATAAAACCAACTGGCAAACCATACTGGGGAAAAATTGTCTGTATGCACACTTATTTGTTTCCGACAAATTTTACAAAATGTGGAGACAGGACGTTAGACTAGATGTGCACATACTATATAAAGGTGAAAGTCCATAGCAATGGTATTCATGCTAAAACAAACATAGGAAATTTGCTAGGCAGTATGATCAACCACTCAGTATGTTTTCTTTTTCTCCATCCAAGCATTCCCTCACTCTTATCCGGACAGGCAGGCCTGCTGATTTCACTCAGGAGATCCAATACTGCCAGTCAATGAGCTAATCTAGTCTTTGCATAGTCCATTACTGTAAGAAGTTGCCCATCCATGCCCACAGTAGCATTTTCTGGTGGCTAATGCGGATGATACCAGCTCTATTGAACATTTTGATTTGGCCATTGTTCAACTCTTTTTCTCGGAATTGATTGTTCTATGTGGTAGAGACTGTAAATCAGGTTTACCGTAAGGGGGAAACACTAAGTGCATCTTTGAAATTATCTGGTTTATGCATCATCGGTATATAATTTATTTTATAATTCAACCCTTCTGTTCTACTTTACAGTCGCACAATGGTATAATAATGCTGATTATTCTTGCACCCATATGGAATAATGATGTTGACTTTCTTTAGGCATAATCTGTGAATGCGCTGTATTGTTAATGTAAAAGCCATACAGTATAATGCTTAATTATGGATAGTTAACACCAATAAACTTAAAGGTAGGCAGGGAATGTGCATAGAGGTTGTTATGGGGTCATCTGTACCACTGTGTTGTTGGTAGGATGGCAGCCAAATACATTCTTGGTCTTCCTAGTTCCATTAACCAAATGTACCATTTGTTCTTGATGAGTACTGAGGTGAACATGACTCTAAAAAGATAAAGCCTAGAGCAGAGAGAGAGAGAGAGAGAGAGAGAGAGAGAGAGAGAGAAAGAGAGAGAGAGAGAGAGAGAGAGAGAGAGAGAGAGAGAGAGAGAGAGAGAAAGAGAAGGGCAGGCTCAGGGAGATCGCATTTTGCTTGTCTTGTCAAAGGAGGTATAGCAAGAATGCAATTTACTACATTTTGTTTGCCTTTGATTAATTGACTTAGTTGATAACAGAGCGTTGGTCTACTTTTTGTATCCTTTAGGCAGAAAAACATGTTTTATATAAAAAAATAACCCACTGACAAACCAATCCCTTCTGAGGAAATGGGGTCAACATCTGGCTCTTCAAACTACACAGCTGGAAGGTACAGGTCTACAGATGCTGCTGTCAAAATAGGGATTCAACATTGTGTATACCTGTAAAAAAAGTTATTCACGTAATGCCTTCCTCAACATAGGACATCATTTCATATGTTTTTTAATACCTTTGTCTGTTCGTCTTTCTAACAATTATTTGAGTATGACACATTTTATGAAAGTTGTTAATAGTTAGCAACTAGACTATAATAATATAATAACTATAATAATAGACTATTCCGCCTTTGCGTTTTTTTACCACTTGCTTTTCCTAAAGGATACCAGCTATATTTCCAGTGCCGATTTATGCATTAGACCACTTAACAAGCCTTGCTGGGGATGAATGATAAGATGTAGCTTTACCTCATGTCAGAAGAGGTCAAAATGTCTGAATAAGTTCAAGGAATCATAAAGAACCATTAGTGTTCAATAACAACATCCTCCCTCTCAATATTTCAGGAGGAACTGATATAAAGCATTACTGTATAGGCAATTCTGGAAGTTGTAAAATAAATGCATTATAAATGGAGAAGGCCTGGGTAGGCTTGCTGAGAAAGATTCATATCGCAACATGACAGGGTTCATGACCGACAGCACTGACATCTCCACCGCAAAGCAAACTCTCTGATACTTGCAGTGTAAGGCATGACCTTTTCAGACTCAGATAAAACGTATATTACTATATTTTCTGTAAGTGGTAAGTGCTGTACTGTATTGGGAATGCTATATTAGAATGTTTATTTACTTGACACAAAAGCTGTTCCATAGAACTTCCCAACTGATTTCAATATTGTTAGCATACCAATAAAGAACATCTGATTCGTTTTCACACATTAGGCATGCAAGGGCAATGTGTTTGAGACGTCTGGTGAAATTCGATGTACAGAACTACTTAGGTCATTTAAAATTATCTTTGTGACTCATAGCATAAGACTCCATGCACTACAGTAACTTAGCAATGAACACGTCACCATCCTACACAGAAAGCTGTTGCTCTGTTCTGTAGAGTTGGTTGTCTTGACAAGAATACTTCTTTGATTAACTTCCTATTACACACTGAAAAGAGAATATAAATCACTGGATTCCCCTACTAACAATGACTGCAGTGATTGAAGAGTTGTAGTGACCCCTTTAGCAAGATTTTAAATTATTGTAATTACCTTGTCCTTAGTATGTTGATGGAGGATTTTACGTGCCATAGAGGAATATATTTTATATTTGTTGAAAATATAAATTGCTGTGTTTAGGCGCCAACGGAGTGGCCAATGTAGTGGTTGTGAGCAAAAATGTATCTTTTCACATTGAACAATGAAAGAACCAAGATAAATTACTCGGTCTTATGTTTACCATTGAATCAATAGGTCATCTGAAAGTACACGAAATAACGGGATGTAGAACCCTACCTATGGCACTATGTGACAGCTCTGTGAGCCAGAAATATGACAGCGAATAAGAAAAGGTTTTTAGGTCCCTGTGGTTGGTGAAGTGAAACCAGAGTAGGTTAATGTGGAGAAAATGAAGGGTCTCTCCTAGTGGACAGCGGAGTCCATGTATTGAGTTTAAGGGTAGAGGTAAATCAGGTCAAACAGCATACCAGGCAGTCTTTGGAGGACAAGAATATAACGTGTACGTGTGCTAGAGCAAGCAAAATGGATGCAAAATTATTAACGAAGCCAATTGGTCTGGGTGTTAAAAATAAGTAATTGTGACCCTCAATCTTTATACCTTTTATCCTAGGATCTGACATTAATCATTGAATGGCATGGGACTAATATGACCAGAGCAGCTGGAATTAGAGTTTTAATATGTAGGACAAGTGTCTCCATTTATCAGTCTCCATGTCCTTCCTGCAGAGGGACAATTAACAAAAACACTGTAATTACTATATGCTGGGTGACATTGTTTTTGTTTTTTTCCAGATTTGGTCATGCCAGTATCCTGGTCCTTGAAACTTTTGTATGTTTGGGGGAATTCGTGCAATTACAGTACACCATAACATCCAGCATAGCCAGAATAATGTCTGCAACATTGGATTTAAGTTCAGTTAGACCTGGACTCTGCAGATATTGTAGTTAAATAGTTGTATATCTTCAGTCTACTGCTATCAAAACAAATACAGATTTTTTTTTATTAAAACAGTATTACGTTCTAAATTGTGTGCAATTGTCAAATAAACTTTGAGAGTGTACTACATATTTTTTATAATAATATTAAAATAAATTTAGATTAGAAAAACATTTGTAGCGCATAATAACATCATACACTACTATTTCAACAGTCAATTTTGTAACTGCGCATGGTACACAAAGACTAATGGTGATATCATGCCTCCACCCATAATTCTGTAAGATTTATAGTTTTTCGGGGATTTCACATTGTAAGGCGTTGCTGATACACATGAACTATGTTTAACCTTTTTTTTCCATTAAGGTTCCATAGGTTCAATTGATTCTAACCTTGTACAGATATATTATAAAACATCCTCCTAATGCCAACAGGTATGTAGCCTTAAGTGAGAAAATTACCCTACGATTTAATTTTCAGGATACGTTCCTCTTTCATCCTTCAATGATCCCGCCTACTCGCTGCCCTGTCTGAAGCCATCTGCTTTCAACCGCAGAAGTTCAATTACCAGAGACTGATTCTTTTTCACAATTACTCACAGGCCTCGTCAGACATGGAGAGGAGTGACTTTTAACGACTTTGAAAAGCACAGAGCGTAATCAATAAGTCATTGTACACCTACGAAATGCACTCTGTCATCCGCCTGTCCCCTCCTCTACTCCACGACAGCACAGGGCACCATGTGAGCAATGCCACACAAGATGATCATATTGTACCCACCCTCTTCGATTCATTTGGCATGGCCTCTGAGAAACAGCAGGTGTCTGTCTAAATGTGTCTGTTGTTATCCCTTTGGCAATTAATTTTTTATTGTATGAAAGGGAAACTTTTAGTAAAGCTAAAGTTCAAGAATTCGGGTAAGGCATGAATTCATTGAATTGCTCCAACCTAGATTTGATATGGACAACATTTAAAAGTGTCTTCATCTATTAGGTCACTGAAACTATCTGAATACAGATATATTTAAACTGTGTTGGTGAAAAGTGCTCTGGAAAGGTTAAAAATATCTTTATTAGAGTTAAGTCCTTTTTATGTTTTTCCATTTTGTGACCAGATGACTTTTGAAGGTTAGCATTGCTGGGATCAGCTCACTAAAAGAAAGCCAGCCAGCCAGCCAGGGGGGGCAAAATAAAAGGAAGCGAAACAGACAGATGTCTAGATAGGTAAGTAAAGGTAATAAAGTCGGGTAGCCAATTACATGGATGAATCAATACATGAACGATAGCCGTCGTGGATGCATGAATTCATACATGCATACATTGTGCTGCTACTACAGAATACTGTATATGTTCTGCCTCTCGGCTCAAAACCAGACACACATCAGACATTAAATTGTTTCTGTCCCAAATATAAATCACATCGACAGCCTGTCAACCCCATGCTGAGCCAGGGACCACCACAATAGTCTGTATTACTGTATTATATAATTGTTTATTTACCATAGAGCACATAAAGCAAAGACAGTAAGCTAAAGCTGAGGGTCACAAGACAATATGTTATACATGCCTGTTTTAAGCAATATAGATTTAAGTCTTGCTGCAGTCATTATTGAAGTAAGGGCACATGAAGTGATGGAGCAGCAGAAAGCTCTCTGTCCAACGTATCGAGTGTAACACCTGGTATATCTTTCATCAGTGCAATTGCTGAGACTGTGGTTGCTCCCAATAACCAGGGGACAGAGTGCACTCTGCAGTAGTGCAATATAAACAAACATGTCCTCTCCTATCACGGGAGAAAAGGAAGATCAAAACAATACAAGTCTGAGAGTGAGAGATAAGTTGAATTATCTCCAAAAAGTGGATAGTTTATCATAATCAGCCCAGTGCAAGGGGGAAAACAAATAGCCACATTTTTAGTTTTACCTCCTCGCAATGCCCATTTTAATTTGTATTAAAAACAATGTGAATAATAGATTGTGTTCAACACAAACTTAGTTAAGCAAAACAAATCTAACATAATGTAAATTCCCGGCTGTGCTACAAACATTTCAACCAGAAGTAAAAGTTATATCTGACACATAAAAGAACAATTCTATTTTCACACTGCTATTTAATAAGTATAATAATAATATTAACTTTATTTCTATAGTATATGTAATTGTGACTGCATTTGGTTTCAATCCACTACATTGTAAAACGTTGATAAATAAATGTTCCAACAAAAAGTACAATATTCCATATACTATCAGGGAAGTACTTTTAAGAGAGAATATAATTAATCACTGCAGTAAAGTTGTCATTTAAGTACAACTTTATTTTCAGATTGAAACATCCAAAATGATCAAGACCTACAAAACCCAATTAAATACTTCAGGCATTAAAATTACTTTTTTTTAGTAAAGACATATACGTCCACAAGAATAGCAAACAGGCATATTCTTCATAATTATTATTATTGTTTGAATGCACTGTATATTATATTTGTATTATTGTAATATATATTGTATGTATTTATAACTATGAAATTATTTGTTTTGTCAATTCATCACTCCTCTCTTTGTTTGCTATTTGGCAACCTCCTGCCAATTATGACTTCCATTCTAAAACCTAAACTAGAGATAGAGACATGGACAGCTTTGCAATAAACATAGCGGAAAGAACAGTAAAGCAGACGTTTCACCACTTAACATTTTGTATCCTTAAAATGTAGCGACGTATAAAGAATAATACAAGAAAAATTAGAAAAAAATATTTAGAGATAGATACAACTCTTGGCAGCAAAAAATATCCTTTGCTCAAGTTTGCCTTAAATCAGACAATTTCAATGTTTATTCCAAGGACAGACTGAGAAGCACATGTGTTCATCAATGGTAAGTCAAAAGCTGGCTGGTTGAGTCAATGTTGTGAAAATGAGTCATCACTTTGTAGTATACCCAGTGCTTTCTTCTTATACCCACTCTTAGTGCCTTTTACCTTCTCTTACCTCCCCTCTGAAAAATGAGAGCCATTGATTTGCAGATAATTGCTGGTCTCAATCTTCAAAGGAGCTCATCCTTCAGTAAGAGATGAGGATTCTAATGTCGGTACGATTCATTCCATAAGCCTAGCAATACCTCGGCAGATAATAGTTACATCATCAACATAAAAAATATTGAAACAAAAGAAAACCAACAACACCGTTTTTTTTCCTCTCACGTCAAACACACGAGACAAGGTGAACTGTCCACATCCCCCCCCAAAAAAAATTTCTATAAACCAAAACAATGAATTAAATGTGAACAGAATGTCTTATCTCTTCTCAACGAGCAGTCTGCTAGAGCATGTCTTAAGGACCATGCCCCCGGATGGGCTCATCCTCAGGTAACTATTAGAGTACTGTGGAGCAACACTGCTGTTGTTTACTCTCAAGCATTGCAATGGAATGCCCCTGACTGAGGAACAGCTGCGACGATGAATTTCCTAAGGAATTGCAGACTGTGGGGTGTCCCCATGGTTCGTCCCACAGCTGTTGAAAATCCCTCTATTTAGCACATCTGTGCTGGGCTATGGGATTTTACAGTGCCCCAGAGACAACTCCATGCTTGGTTCTTTAGCTCTAAACCAAGTGAACCCTGACGTCTGTCATGGGGAAATAGACGGCAATATGCTACATTGTAGTTTAGCTGTTGATTTGTGACATAGAAAGACTTAACAAAGTTATTTAGAGTGTAGTCTATTAATACCAATCTCAAAAGCCAGCTTGACCACTGATGCACCGAGGAGGGGATTTATTTCCCACATTGAAAATGGAGAAAGAAAAACGAAAGGGCAGAATAGATACTAGCTGACATGTTCCCTATTTTTTAACATGAAATGTGACTGTCAGACTCCAAGAAAGAAAGAACATTTAAAGCACTCAATTTTACTAATTATTCGAGAATCCAATGGACATCGGCCCTGCTTTACGTCCCCACATAGAAACCTTAATAGCACTAACCCTGATCTGCAGACCAAAGATGTCCTGACATCACTGAGACCATTAGCAGAGTAAATGAGGCATTTCCTTTAATGTCACCCGAAGGCAGTAGAACCAGCAACAACCCAAATGCACGAAGTGAGTCAACCCAGACCGAGGGATCATTTAACTAACAAGCCTGCTCTGTCTTTATGTGGGTCATTATACATCCAGTTGGCAGCTAATGGTGACATTAAAGGCTTATGCATGTGATCTCTTGACTGAGAGGTCGACTAACATTTCTAAAACCTTCATTACTGTGGAGAGCATCATACTCTAGTCTCTGAATCAGGTGATTTGGACTTTTGAAAGTGCTATGCACCCTGACTAAATGAGCATCCAAAACATGCACGGGTAAGAACGCGAACACAGATGCGCACGCACACACACACACACACACACACACACACACACACACACACACACACACACACACACACACACACACACACACACACACACACACACACACACACACACACACACACACACACAAGGTCTACTGTCGTTCCATTTTGTTTTACCACATGACTTATATAAAGAGTTCTCTGAAACCTTCTTGGCCACTTGAATTCTGAATCCAGTAGCAGACAGTATAGAGAACATTATCTACTTCTGGTGTGCTTCACAGTATAAGTGAGAACTCTTGAACAATCACGGAAAAATTCACTGACAAATGCCCCACTGTGTATCTTTTGGGCATTCTGCTTAAACATCTGTTGCACCTTTCCAGATGTGAAACAAAGCCCCACATGGTGAGGTAAAATGTCCTACTTTGGATGTTTCCAATAAAGAAAACCTGCACCATAACACAACTGTAGGCCCTATGTCCCAACCAACTGTGCATTGCAGTGCAGAAACTTTTCCCTTTATAGCTTACACCTTTCCATCACCTCAAGCAACTGCGAGAAACCCCTTTACACTACTAAAATATGATTCTGTATTGGAATAAAGATGTCAAAGAGCATGCAATCCAACAAGATAGTGTTGAATTCAGTGCTCCATAATGATCAGTCCTTTAAAAATAACTAATTTGTAACTGTACCATTTAGAAAATGGATGTTTTGATTCAAAAGGGCAGTGTGCAAACTTACAATGTGTACTCATGGGGAACAGAAGTATTTTCTTTAACCTCCTTGTCCTATATCGCCCACGCGATGACACTCAGAAAAACGTCCCTATGTTATTCACACATTGAAGCTGTTTCCATCATCTAAATTAAATAGAAGGTTTAGAACCAAACTCATATAGAAATCATTTCAAATAAAAACAATGAACCTATCAAATGTGTCTGTTTTTGAACTAGAGTCACCTCTTTGATGCTTTAAAGTTTTCTAATTAACACCCTTTTGAAATGGTAATTTGCTTATATATGCTCTTGGAATCAGCATGAGGACCAGTACTGGAATCTTGTTTGTACATATATCATGGCTTTTGTCTACTTAATTCCCAATATAACACAATGACAGCATTTAAAAGATAACATTGACATTCAGACCTATACGATCTTTCACATTTACATTCCTTACATTACATTTTTTTCACAGATTAATACATGACACATTGGTCAAGTTAAATGTGTTGGCAAATGCTCTGTCCATATATAGGACATCCCAATAATTACACTAAGTAGTCTACTGCACAAATTGTGGTTCTGTTTCAGTGGTTTTAGTACATAATGCACATACTACCTTTAAATATAATGTAGACACATAATATGCTCTGAGGAGCCGCTCATTATAAAGATATTTTCATAATGACTTAATAATAATCCCACAACTATTTTTACATTTTTACAGGATAGCATGTTTTGGCTGAGGCCATATACTATCTTGTTCAGATGGTGTATATGCTGCCATTGTCATATGTTATTCAGCCAAGCCTGTACTTTCTGGGAAGATATCTGAAACAAGAAGAGACCTAAATAGACCAGACAAGTCAACACTGAGCTGCAGCCTACAGAAGATGATCCCATGTAAACAACAGCAAAGCATTGGGAGAGTGCATCCAGAAATGTGTCATTCAATGTTCCTCTAAAAACCTACACGAAATTACAGACTTTTTTGCCTTTGTCTATGGAATTCATTCAATTGGCCACTCGTCTGTATGAAACATTAAGGAATAAGGGTAGTTATAAAAGTAGAAATAATAATAATAAAAAAGAATCATGTGGTGTGCCAAATATATTATAGTGAACTGCCTTTGATCATAGTAGGTAACATGCATACAGCACTCATCACTATATATTCATCTATGTTGTGAATATTTTTGTTGAACTCCTCGTTCTGTCCATGTATGAGGCAGCCACACATGTATGTGCTCACCTCCTAAAAAAGGCTACATAAAAAAAAAACTGAAATCGTCTCAGGGAGTAATGATTTGGTCCTTCGGGAGGCAAAGGGAGGAATCACTAAATAAGAAAATATTCATCAATACTTCCTGTTTTCTCAGAGGGTTTGCTTTAGGCTCTTTTTTGTAGTTTTGTCAGGGGCCTATCCTCATGTTTTGATTCTATTTTTGCATGTTCTTGAGCACAAATGTGTTGGATAAAAGCTTGCTGAGAAGTTGCCAGAGTTGCCTGAACACTTTCACAGTGGAAACTTTGTGGCAAATACAGCCTTGGGAAGGACCTGGGAAGTTGCATGATAATCATTAGTTTTTCTCCTAATGTACAAAGCTTCAAAGTTTGTAATATTTCAAAAATAACTCTTTTTGAAATGTTGCAGCGGGGAGCTTCATATAGAATCGCATTACAGAGTCAGAATTGACAATTTTCTCTATTGCTTATTGAGAAAATGTGCAATAGTTGCACGAAGACACCATTTAATTAAAAGAAAAAAATACTTTATTTGAGGTCGGTGACACGGGGAATGAAAATATATAAATGTTTTTAAGCCATAATGAATTATACATAATTGCTTAGTATAACAGTATTATAGAATCATGTAAGTGTTCTGAAAACCTGGTTCTTAGCGTGCTATATTTACCGATGTTATTATATATTTACCACATATTGATTGTGTATACAATGCAGAAAAAACTTCGAAAGTAGATATGAACCTTAATTAATAATATTTAAGACAACATTTTGCATATATTAATTTTAAGGTGCAATCTTTTCTTTCTTTTTTTGACAATTTCTAAGTGCACCTCTTTAAAATATTTTTTTATAAAATTGATGAAGTGAATACAATTAACGCAGGAAATATAAAACTTGTTGTTTCAAGTTGCTGCTACCATTTTAGCAGAAGAACCGATGAGAAGTCTTGAATGAAACAAATTAAAATAATTTTCTAGGCTAAATTACACTCAACTGGCAGATCAAAACATCATAGTGCCTTCACGTTTCCCTCAGGCTAGCTGTGGTTTGATACAATCATTTGATCTTACTAAATGTATAGTTCTTGGTTTGATTAAAGCTGCGCAATTTCATTCTCAACAAGACTCAAGAACCAGGACAGTGGACCGCATTGAATCGAACTCATCTACTGTGTTGGTTGGTTCCTCAACAACAACAAAATAGAAATTTAAGATAAACTTTTATTTAACTGGAATCAGGTTGGGTGTTCAATTTGTAATATTTGTGAACTACGTAAAAAATGTTTTATGTAATAATATAAATTATAATTTTTTGGGGATAGTACCTAAGGAGTGGCAGACCGGGGTGGTGGTTCCCCTGTTCAAAAAGGGGGACCGGAGAGTGTGTGCCAACTACAGAGGCATCACATTACTCAGCCTCCCCGGGAAAGTATACTCCAGGGTGCTGGAAAGGAGGGTTCAACCGATAGTCGAACCTCGGATTGAGGAGGAACAATGCAGTTTCCGGCCTGGTCGTGGAACAACGGACCAGCTTTTTACCCTCGCGAGGATCTTTGAGGGGGCCTGGGAGTATGCCAATCCGGTCTACACGTGTTTTGTGGATTTGGAGAAGGCGTATGATCGGGTTCCCGGGAGATACTGTGGTAAGGTGCTGCGAGAGTATGGGGTGAGGGGGTCTCTACTCAGGGCCATCCAATCTCTGTACTCCCAAAGCGAGAGCTGTGTCCGGGTCTTCGGCAGTAAGTCGGACTCGTTTCCGGTGAGGGTTGGCCTCCTCCAAGGCTGCGCTTTGTCACCTATCCTGTTTGTGATATTCATGGCCAGGATCTCACGGCGTAGCCGCGGGGGAGGGGGGCTGCGGGTTGGTGGGCAGAGGATTGTATCACTGCTTTTTGCAGATGATGTGGTCCTGATGGCATCATCAGTCTGCGACCTGCAGCACTCATTGGATCGGTTCGCAGCCGAGTGTGAAGCGGCTGGGATGAGGATCAGCACCTCCAAATCTGAGGCCATGGTTCTGAGCAGGAAACCGATGGATTGTCTACTCCAAGTAGGGAATGAGTCTTTACCCCAAGTGAAGGAGTTCAAGTATCTCGGGGTCTTGTTCTCGAGTGAGGGGAAAATGGAACGAGAGATGGGCCGGAGAATTGGAGCAGCAGGTGCGGTGTTGCAGTCGCTCTATCGCACCGTTGTGACGAAGAGAGAGCTGAGCCAGAAGACAAAGCTCTCAATCTACCGGTCTATCTTCGTTCCTACTCTCACCTATGGTCATGAAGGG
Organism: Galaxias olidus; assembly: GCA_026901105.3. NCBI lineage: Eukaryota > Metazoa > Chordata > Actinopteri > Galaxiiformes > Galaxiidae > Galaxias > Galaxias olidus. The sequence continues at coordinate 601,165 of JAPMUY010005764.1, read as the reverse complement.
TGGGTCATGACCGAAAGAACGAGATCGCGGATACAAGCGGCGGAAATGAGTTTCCTCCGGAGGGTGGCTGGCATCTCCCTTAGGGATTGGGTGAGAAGTTCAGCCATTCGTGAGGGACTCGGAGTAGAGCCGCTGCTTCTTTGCGTAGAAAGGAGCCAGTTGAGGTGGTTCGGGCATCTAGTAAGGATGCCACCTGGCCGCCTCCCTAGGGAGGTGTTCCAGGCACGTCCAGCTGGGCGGAGGCCGCGGGGCAGACCTAGGACCAGGTGGAGGGATTATATCTCCACACTGGCCTGGGAACGCCTTGGAATCCCCCAGTCAGAGCTGGTTAATGTGGCCCGGGAAAGGGAAGTTTGGGATGCCCTGCTGGAACTGCTACCTCCGCGACCCGACCCCGGACAAAGCGGATGAAGATGAAGATGCTGATAATTTTTTTTTTGTTATTAACCTTAAATACATTTTCACAGTGAACTTATTAGCGTGTTAACTGATGAATACAAAACAGAGTGAGTGACCTCTTTAGGACAGTATAGACAAGTGGCCCCACTTGTATCATATACGGTATTCCGAAGTGAAACAGCCCATGCCCTAAGAAAAACTTTATTAAAATAAATTTCACGCAGCATTTTAAAACATGTGTAGACAAGGCAAGTTTGATAACAAGTTCGACTGAGTGAATCGTGCCATCATCTAAGATGAGGAAAACATCTTGACTGTCACATTGTTGGTAGTTGTCATTCCGAATGGATTTGAAAACCATTTAAACGTATTTAGTGTGGGTAGCAGTGTAGGTGGCAAACTATTTCTGAAAAGATTATCTCTCTTCCTTTCCGTCAAACCTCGTTGTTTATAAAGACCTTGAGCTCCGAGATCAAGCGAAACATTGCTACTACACCGCCCTGCAAATTAATGCAATCACCCTTAGTGTGACCCACCAAATGTGTCATGTCACGTTTGTGATGTTACAGTAGCTTTAAAAAACGTAGGCTCTCTGTCACGTTTAGCATTATCATGGCCTGCTTACAACAAGAAGTATTCAAGGATGAGGTGTGTACAAAAATGGCCATTAAATGCTTAAATGCACTCTTTAGATATACATATGCCACTACATTAAGTAAATCTAGATTAGTGTGTTCAAATCTATTTTATGATGCAACTTTGCATTGAAAAGAGGGGGAGTGGGTACATATTATTATCAGCCCCCAATTGCCTAATAACTTGGCACAACAAGCTCATATTTTAGGTTTAAATTGACTTTTGTTCCCACACTAAAAAATAGATTCTAAAAGGAGATTTAAATGCTTAAAATCAGCAATCACACATTATCAAGCAAGGACGTAGGTTTGTATATGAATGGTAAGGGTGTGTCTGTGTGTTGGGGAGTTAAGTGATTTGTTGTATGGGTTGTTGTATCCCTACCAATGTTGAGACCAAACCCACGCCCTTGTTATCAAGATTGCTGGTTTGGCCTTCCTGGCTATTTTAATTAATGTGCTGTTTAAACTGTAAATAAAAATGCTAGTGTAATTAAATGTAACAGAGATCAAGAGAGCTTTTAGTTATTTTTGTCTCTCCCCTATGGAATCATGAGTTTCAAGAGAATAAATCATGAAGCTGACACAGTTTAGCCAAACTGATGAACAAATGTTAAGGTTATGGCATTTTTTACTTTGGCCTAAAAGCCTCACAGTAAAATATTATAGTGGAACATATCATTCTTGCTGAAGAAATTGAAAAAAAAAAAAACAGGACAGAAAAAGTATTACCAATTTAATCAATATATTTTTAGTCAGCAGCAACTGAAGTTTTTTCAAATATTATCCATATATTGAGAGTGGAAATGCATTTCCCTATGAAAATACAACTGTTAAAAATGTGCTCTAGAACCTATTTTGCTAGCAACAGGAACCATTGTTGTACAGATTGCTAAATTATTATGTTATAGTATTTATTTGTACAACTGCAAAGGTAAACAAAAATGCTAGGTAAAATGCCCAGTTTTCAATGTGAAATGTATTTTAAATATAAGGTCTGAACAATTAAAAATGAATGACATTAAACAAAAAGGTATGTCACAATGCTTTTGTTCTGTACTACAACAAACCTGTTTAATTTTAAGGCTTTTCAAGCATAGTACTAAAGTTAATGCAATTCTGAACTCCGCAGTTAGCAGTGCTCCTTATCCTTCACTCACAATTTAAAATAAAGAGCAAAAAGCAAAGCAATAGTGCTATTATCTTCACCCATTAGGCTTTCGTCTTTACAAAGATTTAAATAAACACAGTTGAGTGTTGTGTTCCTGGAAAATAATGTCATGGTGACCTCGCACAAACAGGCACAGTCTAATCTTGTTAAAAGGAATACATTCTGAATTAATGTGTTTGTTCTTATAAATTTTTTTCAATTGATAAGTGAATGAATTAATGCATGGATAGATAGACAAATGAATGAATGAATGAATGAATGAATTAATTAATTAATTAATGGATTCATGGATTTATGATAAGGTGCTTCGATCAATATGGATGGATTTCGAACCAGTTCAGCAACCCTAAAGATACGTTTATTCAGGACATTGACCAAACGTTCAGGGCAGCTCATCTCTGTAAGCACCTTTTTGGAAATGCAAATTGGACCAAAATCTCAGATAATTATTCTGTGGACCTCATTGTTCAAGACCATGGATGGCAAACAACTCACAAGTCAATGGTCACCGCTGTTCAGGGTCCTGAATTTGGAGCAAAACATAACAGAACTTCATGTTAAACCAAAAGATGTATTATGCAACAAATTTTTCGCCTGAAGCTATTGCATTTTATTTTGCATTACCAGAAAGTTAACCAATAAACCAACCATAGTTTTAACCATCTGCACTCCTTACTCATGAACCCCTCTTAAAATCCACCGTCTGTACTGAAAGTCAGTTTTTTTAAGATGGGAATTACCAGCATTTCCAACAGTCAACGGATATTTTGATGAGATGCACAAAATCAACTAAAAAATTTAATAAATTTTTTTTAAATGTCAAGGCCAACTGCTAGCACCCAATTTGGGGAGTTATCATTTACGAATGACAGGTCACTGTGACCTCCCCTGAGTCAGGGTCAGAAGGAGTGAAGAGTCATAATTGTTGATGCACGTAGAATGCTGCTTGACCCCACAGTTGCACAATGGAGCTATAACAATGGCAGCTGTTCATTAATCATTTATTTTAGTTCCATTTTGAGGCGTTGCTTGGCTTCATGGCGAAAACAACAAAATTATCCATCCATCCATTAACTTTTACCGCTCATCCTGTACAGGGTCACGGGGGGGGCTGGAGCCTATCCCAGCGGACACAGGGCGAGAGGCGGGGTACACCATGGACAGGTCGCCAGTCTATCCAACAAAATTATTATTATTATTATTATTATTATTATTATTATTATTATTATTATTATCATTATTATTATTAATAATAATATTATTTTATATAGGAAGTAACAGCCTGGCCTTTGTGATTTATAATGAGGAAATTCTGAAATATCAACTTAATATGGACTTTACCAATTAGGTAAACCTGACGTTTCTTTTTCTTCAGGAAAGCTTCTTGTCTGTAGAAACTGAGTTGTAATTGGATGACTCACACAATTTTTCCTTGACTTTGCAATTCAATTTTTTGTCACCTGCTTTACTGTTCTTGGTAAATCTAAACATATTACTGCTACCATGCCTTTATGTATTAGTGGCTATAATCAATCACTTTAGAAAACATCTTGCTGCGTTTCATCTTGCTGCGACCTGTGCACAGCACACCATTTTAATAACAGAGAGACTCATACACTGTGGAGGGATAAAGATAGATCAGTGTATATCAAGATGTTCCATGATTTGATTTATATAAGGTCTGAATGTATACTAAGTCATAGAGTCTTTGTTTCGCCTCAGGTGTATAGCTATAAAGATATATGGAAAGCATATTTGCTCAGATTCTCTTCTAAAATTGTCACCCTGTGGATTGTTACAGCAGACAAACTGATTTAAATGATGGCAAAAAATAGTTATTGACAAGATTAACACTAGAGTGGCACCGGGAACAAAACGTGGACGATAACATTAATGTTGACTAATGTAAAAATATTAGCAAATAATAAAAAAAAGTTTTACTGAAGCATGTACTACACTTATTTGTATTGCTAGGAGTGGGTCTGATAAAACATGCAAATCATTATATTGATCAAATCAAATAAAAACCAACACAATGGATTTACATCTTTCTAACTTTGTTAAATAACATTTCCAAACGTTTTCATTTGACAGCCTTAATCACAAATCCCTTAAAATACATGATAATCTATTTTGTTGCTAGCATTCAATGTGATTCTAATATTGTCTGCATGAGGTTGGAAAAACCCAGAGCTGTGGTAAGAAATGTCTTGTCTTTCAATACAGCTATCGAGAAAGGCCAGGGGATATAGAGAGAGCTGTCGATTCCAAACGCCACAGCATTGATCTGGATTTAAATGACTGTTTCATTAAGACTACCGGACACCACAGGTCATGCAACAAAAATGTTGTTTCATAAAATGTTTAATCTCTGTTATAACATACTGTGGCATGCTCGGTTGTGCTGAGGTTGTTGGTCGGGTTGTGAAAAGGGACTCCAAGGAGAACAAATCCAAGTGAACAAGTATTTTAAAGGTGAGGGAAGAAGAGTTGGGACCAAAGAATGAATTTAGGATTTTCCCAGACTGGGGTCTTCAATAGGTGGCTGAATCCAAGGATGGCGTCCTGTCCCTTTGCAGTCAACATCCACTCCTCACTAGGAGAGAGAGAGCTCCAAGGAAAAGAGAACAATTAGCTTTAGCAGACTTTGTTTAGCATAGGTGAAACTCTTATCTTTTATGGGCGGTCCTGTGGGCGGTCCTGTCTCTCCTTCTGTTCATACACCTTTGGGCTGTCTTTAGTATCTTTCCAGCTTTCCTTCATGTCACAAAACTCCTCTTAAACAGGGAGCTCCTAATGGATTTCAGGTAACGGAGTGGCCAGGAGCTCAGGATGTGTCGAAGGAGGTTCTATTCTTCAGTTACCTTACCCAGCCTTATAGCCTTCCCTTAAAAGGTCAGGCCTCACTGATCTGAGTGGGGAGCCTACCATAGGAAAGAAAGACATCCTACCAAAACAACACATCTTAACATTCCAGTTTCTGAAATATTAGAGAATACTAAGAACATCTATGGGATGAACATTTGTTAAGTGATTCTTGCCTTTTCTAGGCTATGTCAAATTGAAGAGCCTTGATGACTTCAAGAGCGCTTTAGATTTAGAGAATTTTTGACCCTCCCGTGCACGTGCTGAAACGACCGGCTCAGATCTCAGTGTTTACTCCAGGTAGATTATACCAAAAGCTGCTGCAGACAACAAGCGTTCCCTAGGCTGATACGGAATCAAGGAGCCCTGCTAATCTGCATGCTGACTTCACTGACAGAACACATTTCCTTTGTTCTCTAACAACTGCTACTCCCCCAAACCAACCAATACTCATTATAGAAACAAACACCTTTACTGCTGCAACAAGTCAGGACGTTGTACTGCCTGGTGATAGTGCATGTTCCACCGTGTTCCACCAATTGTTTTCTCAAAATGTGGGAGATTAGATACTTTGGTATCTACAGAGGTTACACTAAGTCAACAGGGCTTGGTCTTGATCAAATAAAAATGTTTTAGCTTGTAAGAGTCTAGTGCCAAAAGATAAAAGATGCTTTAAACAGACATTGTTACATTACTCAGATCAGATTTAACTGTGATTTCAATGCAGTAGCTTGTCTGACTGCATGGAGCATGTGCTTATGTGTGCCAGCAACATGTCAGGTTTTTTACCAAAGCTTACTTTAAAAGACATGACTCACCATATCTCCCACAGCAAATGTCAAATACATTAATAGAATTATGGAGTGATTAGGATACGGCCTAACCTAAAATTATTTTTACCCAATTATCCAATAATAAGAGGTTTGATTAAGCTGCCGAGCAAACTGTCCCATTTTTCAGTTGAGACACACTCTCCAATTACTGAAAAGTAATCTATTTTCTGACGTACACTACCGAATGAAGTAAATTATGTGAGTTCTCCTATGTCCATCAAAGGATAATACCATCCTTTGGGTGAAACGCAAATTTTGGTAGAAAAAAAGTAAAGTGGATCATCAATTTAAACCCCGCTGCTAGATTTTTTGTTTATTTTCAGATATATCTGTAATTACACCAACCAAATTATTACATTCCAGTTTTTAGCTACAACAGTATATATATATTATATATATATATATATATATATATATATATATATATATATATATATATATATATATATATATATATATATATATATATATATACAAAACATTTTATAATTGTGCTTAATAGATGAGGAATCAGTTGATTGAATCCATATAATCACTGTTTGAATATGGATGACAATGCCTTTCGGGCATCCATGTGGGCTTGGATCATAAAATATTCCCATAGCAAAAAAATTTGTTTTTTAAACTATGAACTTGCTCTGGAAATATAACTGTACAGCCAGCAAATCTATGAAGCAAATAAATGAAAAGGGTATAATGTTATTTGTATAGCAATGCAATTGAGTGTGGCCAAGATTGTCAGATTGTAAAAGCTTTTTTATTATCCTTATGGGAACCTGAAAAAAAACGAAACAATAACAACAACAATGGATCTCATACTTTTTGTGTTATAATCAATTCATGTTCTACCGCATCTTTATATAATGAACAAAAATCTCAAAATATCACGTGTGCGTGCTTTTTCTTTATTTCAACCCAGGGCAACCCAACATTTAACCCTCAAAGGTGCAAATCAGAGATCATGCAAAATGGCTGCTGAACTCTTTTCATTCTTTCACCATCCATTTGTAATTAGACCACATCAACATTCCAGGAAATGTATGTGAGAAGATTTGACTTGGTGCCATGAACTGGCTGAATGTGGTGTGACGGTCCCTTCATCTATACTGTTCATTTACAGTGTCCAGAGGCAGACGACTGTCACATATAGTTTACCCCTTCATCTATTCTAGGATAGAAAAGTCCAAGACACACACACACACACACACACAGAAGAGAGAGAGAGAAAGAGAGAGAGAGATACAAAATAATATGTGTTGCTGACAGAACAAAACAAAGATTAACACCAATGATAGCCTAGCATTAGAAATGTCTTCTGTACTTGTGGTGGCATTTTGCTGATTTTGCAGAGTATTTGACGATAGCTGAAGGGGCCTGGCCAACTGTCCTGCCCAGGAGGAGCTGATGACCCCTGACTCAACCATATCCATTTACTCCCGTGGTCAAACAAGTCTGGAAATCAGTGGGATCCTAGTGTAACTAGACATTAATAACTTGTTGAACAAATAAGTGTTCAGAACTATACGATAATAAATTAAACCTACCTGAAATGTTACTTCAAGATCCAATCATATGTTATCCAACAATATTATTATGTAAGATGGAACAATTCCACCAGTTGATTTTAGTTTTTGCCACCAAATAATAAAAAATATTTTTTAATAATTTGAGCAAGTAAAACAAACTGGATAAACGTGCAGTAGAAATGCAATGCATGTTCTAGGGATGTGCTCTCTTACAAGTACAATAAAAGAAACACAAGGTGGACTGAGATTTAGCTGTAAGATCCCAGACCATCTGGGGATCCAGCAGCAAAAAGTGCCATACATCACCATTATCTAACGGAATCATTACCTTTTAACAAAAGATTTATAAACATTATCAGCTCACAATTGAATAATACTGATATTAAACAATATGTGCTTGGTGTCAGACTTACTGCAAATTGTTAACTGCTCTCTCCAATCAGGCAACTTTCTAATGTCCCTGAAAACTACAGTTATTAAACCTCTAATAAAACAGCGGGGCCTGGAAACTACAGACCTATTTCAAACCTGCCATTTATAAGTAAAATCATCGAGAAAGTTGTTTTACAACAGCTAAATGACTTCTTAGTCACCACTGGGTGCTATGACACCTTCCAATCAGGATTAAGACCATACTTCATAGCACAGAAACTGCTCTCATTAAGGTTTTAAATGACATCCGTCACTGACGCTGGCAAGATTTCCATTTCGGTATTTTGGATCTTAGCGCTGCTTTTGATACTTGTTGACCATAAAATACTTCTAGAAGGATTGGATAAGTGGGTTGGACAATCCAGAACGGTCTTAAACTGGTTTAAGTCGTATATAGAAAACAGGAACTACTTTTTGTCCATTGGCAACTACGTATCTGAGCTCACTAATATGACATGTGGAGTCCCCCAGGGGTCACTTTTGGGGCCTTTTCTGTTCAACCTTTACATGCTCCCACTAGGTCAAATAACGCGTGATAACAATATCGCCTACCACAGTTATGCAGCCAACACTCAAATATACATAGCTTTTTCACCAAGTGACCACAGGGCTAAAGAATCACTGTGTCAGTGCATTGAGCAAGTCAGTGACTGGATGTGCCAGAACTTCCTTCAGCTAAATAAGGAAAAAACTGAGCTGATCGTCTTTGGTGCTAAAGAAGAAAGGCTAAATGTTAGCACACATCTTGAGTCCATGTCTCTGCAAACTAAGGACCAAGCAAGAAATCTTGGTGTCATTATTGACTCAGACCTACATTTCACCAGCCATATCAGCTTGGTAATAAAATCTGCATATTATCACCTCAAAAACATAGCAAGACTCAGAGGACTCATGTCCCAACAAGATTTAGAAAAAAGTTATTCATGCATTTATTACCAGTAGGCTGGAGTACTGTAATTGTCTTCTCTCGGGTATTCCTAAAACAAAAACGCTTAGACGTCAACAGCCTGTTCAGAATGCTGTCGCCAGACTTTTAACAAAAGCCAAAAAATATGAGCATATTACACCAATTCTGAAATCACTGCACTGGCTCCCTGTGTGTCAGAGAATTGACTTTAAAATACTGTTGCTCACCTACAAGTCACTACATAATTTGGGCCCAAAATACATTACCGACATGCTAATACAGTATGAACCGTCTAAACCCCTCAGGTCATCCAGAAGAGGTCTGCTAACCGTCCCCAGAGTTAAAACCAAAAAAGGCGAAGCAGTGTTTAGCTACTATGCTGCAAATAGCTGGAATCAATTTACAGAAGATCTGAGACTTGGTCCAAGCCTGACTACTTTTAAATCCAGATTAAAAACGTATTTGTTCTCTATTGCATATTAATGGGAATACTTCATCCAATGAGTTTTGTCACTTAGCAATTTTTTTCTAGTTTTATTTCCTGTTTCTTTTAATGGTATTTTGTTCTCTTCCTTGAATGTTTTTCTGCTTGCCATGTGTAGAGCACATTGAATTTCCTCTGTGTATGAAATGTGCTATATGTGGCACTATGATATAGATGAATACATGAAAATAGTTGCCCCCCTATTTTATTTTTTATGTTTAAGGTCACTTTCTATTGGTAGAACTACTGTTAATGTTTAGTTTGCTGTAGTGTAGAGTAATGTAGGTTTCGCCAGCACAGGGCACTTGGTACCTTATGCATCAGTAGCTGACGCCCCGGAAGAAGAAGTCTAGTCAGTACGTGATGATACAGTGTACAGACCACGCACCAAGTGCGCTCCTGTTGACCTGTGTTTTTCCATTTTTGCAGGTAAGCTGGGTTATAAATAATGTATCAGTGATAGACAGCAGTAGTGGTGGATCATGGGTGCCTTGGAGTGTAACAGATGTCGAGCTGAGGAGTGAACTCACAGGTTTCTGAGTTTGTAAGAGCGAATCACTTAAGTTTTGTACCTAAGATGGCTTTAGGTCCGCGGCGATTGCGTTCCTACAAAAATAAATATGTTTCACGGGAGATGAGTTGGCCCATCATTTTCTACAGTGTCACATATACAAATAAAATTGATTTGATTTTGATTTGAACACACTACATATTGGGACAAGTGTAGTATAAGTCTACAAATAGTTTGAAGCTACTGTAACTCATAACTTAACTTTGGTAACAATATGTCAGTTTGTAGGACTTTCTGTCTTGGTAAAACACAATTAGATAGAGGGCAAAACTCTCCCACTCCTTATGACCCTGTTTTATCCTCTAATTGTAAAGTCTTGCAATAACACAAAGTTGGAAATATTGCTTAAATCAAGGCTGCCATAGTGTGTCATCTTACAAAATTGCTTTTGTTCTCATTTGCTCAGGTCATATATCCCATTTGTCATACTTGTAGCTCCTGGCATTTACCTCCATTAGTAACCAGGGCTAAAACAGAACAAGGAAATGATATTATTTCCTAGTTCAACCTTGCTCAATCACACGTATGTTATCATTGCTATTGTAAATTGATTAAAAAGGGCCAGATTAGTTGTCAGTTTCTGCATTTAAAACATGAATATTCCAACTAGTAGGTGTTATGGACAATCTTGGACAGCTCAAACAAATACATGTTATTGAATGTCGGTAAACCTGCCTCCAAGCCATCAAAATCTGTCCAGACTCCCAAAAAAAAAAGAAGGAAATTACTACAGACAAAGCTGGTTGTTGACAGCTGCAAAGCAGAAATTCCACTTTAGGCCAGCCAGCTCTGTGTGAGGCTGTGGAGCATCATTCTGCTCTGCCAGTTCCATGTCTACTACTCTGAGTTTAGTAGAAGGCAGAGCCCAAATATGTCAGGTGTTTTCATATGCTGTCAGTATTTTTACTTGCTGGAGAAGAGCTGAAATAGTTGGCATTTGAGGCTACTAGTGCTGTGTAAGAGTAGGCAAAGGAATATTTTTCACTTACTGTTCTCTACTCTTTCTGTCATAAAGTAAATTATGTTTTTTTCAGTCAAGATGGGCTTGTTTCATTGCAGGTTGATTCTATATACATTGTTCACAAGCAAAACTTTAAACACAACTTCAACTGAAACTATAAACTATCCCAGCTTTTAGTATGCAATTCAAAAGATAGATTATTTTTTTTTGCACACACATTTGTATACTTCTACTACATATGTGATTTTGAGAATTTCATGAACTATCTAAATAATCCACTTTTCTTTCTTATGACCGCTTCTCCACCATACACTGTCTCAATACCATTATGTCCCAGTTCTTCAATGGCCTGCATGCCCACCACACATGGCACCCACTGAGCATTCTTGAAAGATTATTTGCCAGAGAATACGACAGAGTGGGCCATCTCTTGCCAATATCCATAAACTGCAAACAACATTCCATTGGCCACAATTGTTAACTTAATCAACTCAATGCAAAGACGGTGTATTGCCTTATAAGAGGTAGGGATTGTCAAACATAGCACCTCTCGATGACCCCACCTTATGCTTTGAAGCATTATGAACACTGCTGTGCGTAAACTGCAAATTAGATGGAGGAGTGAGTTTGCAGTGTGTATGCTAAGAAGTATAAGTAGTTGATCATCCTAAATTATTTACTATTAGTCTGTTCCAACTGCTGCCTAATTTAGCTTAGATATTAAACATACCATATTACCTTTGATGGTACAGCTATTGCGGCCCTGGACACAGCTTGGCAGTTACCATTACATTATTCTGTTTTGCCTTGTTTTGGTTGTTATCACGGAGGGACTAGTTTGCACTTAACCTGTGTGGGATAATTACAGATGTACACGCACAATTCTAACACCTCTTCCTCTGAACAAGGTCAACACTGCTACTTAAAATACATGTGCCTTGAATAGCCCCTGTAAAATGACAGATACCCCCAAGCTTAAATTGTCATGTGCAAATTGGGTCCACTTCTCTCAAGGTCTCATGATGTGTGAGGTCAGGACTAGTGACAAACGACTGAATTATAGCCTTCTTCCTCTTAAGCTAATAAGAAAAAAAACTAAAAAACCTGTATTATTTTTCTATTGTCATTATTGGTATCTATAAAAACTCAAACACTATACACAACAGTAAATACGGTGTCATAATATTGCTAGTCATTACAAGAAATATGTATCTAATGTGTGTAATTATTGCTTAAATTACACAATCCATCATTCTAGACACATTTTAGTAGCACAGGTTTGATTGGGAAATGTTAAGCTTTTCTGCTGATTTTTTAAAACCCACCTCTTTTACCCAGTTGCTATTAAGATGATTATGTGTATGCATAACAAAAGGTAACATAGTGAGGAGCAACATCCCCAAATCATGTAGAATAGAAATATGTAGAAGCATGGCAATCTCTGATGGAATGTGTTTTGTCTGTGTTTGTTCTAGTCCAGCCAGCAAAAGATACGAAGAGGACAATTCTTAAGAAGGTAACGATGCATTCTGATGCCACAAAGCAAAAAGTCATATTTCAACCTACTGTACATCTGCAGTATAACCTTCGAGCGTCAGACTGAAGGGACACATATATGAAATGTATTCAGGGTGGCTTGTGAGCATGATCAGTCTTCATGGTCTGTGCATGCCAGCTGTTGGCCTTAGGACAGAGGGAGGTGTGACTGAGCATTGGTTATGGCTTCACCGGGAGGTGTCGCAGAGTGAGAGACATGCCATGACAAGAGTGATTTATCACGCAGACAATCTTGTGATCCTTTCAAGATCCCAAATATGCTGTGTTGAATGGCTCTGATCTGTGGCTGCATATCTTACCAAAACTCAAGACACAATCATAACATGTGAAAGGCCGGTGAATACATGATACCACGAAGCCACAAAATGGCTGATTGCATATCAATGAAGGCCACACATATTATACTGGTAATTGTACTTTATAAAAATTCCTTGTTGGTGTTTGATTGGAGATGATTAATAGTGTTGTCTAATCGAATTGTTACAACTGGGTGTTTGGTTTCAACAGTCACTTAGCCCTTGATCTGAAGGAAAAAGGAAAATAATTGTTTCACATTCCTTTGAAAAGAGGTTCGACACCTGCTTCCCTTGAAGCTCAATAACTTTGCTGGCCGTTGTTCCCCTTTGTCAGGCTCAGGGACTTCGCAGCCTGCCTTTCATTCTCGGGTAGGAGGACATGATGAATGGAACAATCACACCGGACAATCAAAGGGAGGCTGAACAACAACAAAACCACAAACAACTTACCAACTGCTTACCATCGGTGCAAAGTAAGAATGTTCTTCTACATTTCTTTAACATTTATAACCACGAAGCCCAACTAGCCTAGGTATCTTTCTGTATGTGCTTTGCAGCTAGATTAGTCAATACCTAGTCAAACCCATTAGTCAATCTCCCACAGTATATTTGCTGTTTATTATTTAGCATTAAATTAGGTGGAAATAATTTTGATAAACATAATTGTTCAGTTAAAAGTTCACTGAAATTAGTGCAATATATATATATATATATATGTATATTATAATGATAACATTTGATTAATATATTGTACAAAAGTATGTACTTTACTAGTTCTATACTTTTATCTGTAACTTTATTGACATGTTTGCACAAAACAAGGAATTCTAGACAAGAAAAAAACTTTTTACCTGTTCCCATCATAGATTAAGGATAAAACAGAATTACTTTGTAAAATATTATCAGATTTATTTTGAAGGGATAGTTAAGATCCAATGTCAAGCTCTGACTCAATATGGCTTTTCTGATTTATGAGGTCATTAACACTTAATTTTGAAACGATCATTAGATTCCTAAAGTCTTAACTGCCAAAACTGAACGCAACCACTTCCCATCAAGCAAATCGTACTTCAAGGTATGATAGACTCATAACTTGTTTTAAATAACATTTCACACTCAGCTAAATGTTTTTTATTTGTGTTATTGTAATATTCTAAGAATGTCTCAAAAAACACATTCTGTAATTATTGGATTATTAAACATGGATTGAAATATGAAGGTGGGATCCAAGCAATGTTTTCTTAATCAACGTAGTTATTGCCAGGAGAAACTTCACCAGGCACTATCTACACCTCTGAAATTACAGTACACATTAAACTCGTTTTGTAAATGCCAACTAATCATTATTTATGTTCCTATAATTCATAATATCAAACAAAAATGGTAATTGCATGTTTAGGAACAAACAAGCTTTGGGAAGGATAAATATGTTTGAGGGTGACAGGATGTCAAGCTGAATTTATCCCTTTACCATACAGTAAAGCCAATAATCTTTTAGGGATACTTGCTTTTTCATTCCATTCTTTCCATCTTTAATAATTAATAGAGTAAGCAGACACAAAAGTGTTAGTCATGATGTGATATGAATTGTTTCGGAGTATAGAATATTCAGTGTAATTCAGCAATAATTTGTATTACTCAAAAGATACATTATAATGCAGCTGGGTAAGGGGAGTTGTAATTTGGATCCGATTGAACCTCCCCAATCTATCAGCCTCACCGTAGGTGGCAGCTGGGTGATAAGATGAATGCAGAGAAAGTAAGGTCCTCAGAGGAAAGAGGACAAGCAGAGCAGTTGGACTAAATCTATGGAGACCTGCCAAATGTTGCTTCTGGATTTCCCAAAGCTAAATCTGAAAAAAATCGTACATCTGATTGGTTTTCTCTTGTAAGACGCCATACTTCACATTAATGGTGTCTCAAGGGAAGGTGAGAGAACATAGACAAGAGATCGTCTTCATTATTCACAAGTTATATTCTGTTTTCAATTCACCCAGTTTTCACAAAAGGATAACAATTGTGCATGCGCTGCAGCCTTTTACCCATTGCCTAAGAAATCAATAAGCAATCTCAAAATATCAGTCATTGGCCTGGGTATGTTTATCTGTTTGTGACTTTGCAATGTATGCATTGAGTTTCAAAATAGAAGTGCAATAAGCTTCTTTTGTGTTCCGATACAATGGTCTCATTTGACTTAGCGTCATAAGCACCACCAAATCAAGATGGGAAATTCCCTGCATTTGTGTGATGTCAAAATAATGGTGAGGATCTTTCTTTTCTCTGTGCAGCTGACAGCCTGCCCATCACAGGCCGGTATGCGGTGCAGTAGCATCAGATAACTCCCCTGAGGAGACAGATCCTGTCAGTCATAACGCCCCAGAGATAGCCTTCGTCTTTGTGTTTGGACATAAACAGGGCTTCCCCATATCATCTGTTGACAGGTTGGTTGGGGTCAGCCGTACCAATGAATGAAACATGCTTGCTAATCAACTGGAGATACCATCTCTATGCTATAATCAAAATAAAGCGTATGTCAGCAATGCTTTTTGAAATGCCAATGTAATCAATTAACAATTGGGATTGCCAAAAGGGGAAGGTAGATCACAGTCAAGGATGTGCTCAATGATGAGTAACTAATAACTTTACTATCGATAAAAGCTGTTTATGCACTGTTGTTTTAAGCCACTGTCGACTTGAAATGTTCATCCTGTCCTTCAATGCTGCCAGTAATTACATAAGTACTATGTACTGTTGTTATTCTGAAAAAGAGATGACCTTTGCATTCACAAAGTCTCTTTTGTCCATGGGGGACATGCTACATATGCTCTGAAAACTGAACCAGTCTTGCATTGATATCTTTCTGATTTATGAGCTCTAACTTCATGCTGTTTTTAAGTACTTTATTCTTACAACCCTTCTTTTATCATGTTAAGGATACATGTATTACTTAATCCTTTGGTATACAATGTACAAAAATGTTAGAAACTATAAAATGTTTGATGGTCTGCACAGCAATTGATTGACAGCCATGCCAGGTCTTTAAAAACAGGTATATTATGTACCAGCGCTCAAAACAATTCTTAAAAAATATATTTCAGAGTAAAGAATTACATGGTAAATAAACATCCTTATGTTCTTTTTGAGTGTAAGGGATAAAGCACAAACAATTTCCATTTGTATAGGCTCTTAAAACATAGGAATTATTGAGATATATATATATATATAGTATGCTGTTTCCCATTGACAACATACATATCTTAAAATATTAAAACAACATTCAAGATAAAAGTACCTAAAAGCTTAGAGCCATATATTGCGCCTGCACATTTGTTTGAAGAAAAAGTTTCTAAATGTGTTTCTTCTAAAACGTACACATGATGCTTTCTAGTTTTAAGAACTCCCGAAGTCAAGTGACGATGACAGAAAAAGGCTCATGTGAGTTGCCAATTGAGAAAGTGTTTCTCCCCATTCAGGTATTCCAACATCTGGACTCTCCCCCGGACGGGTGGTGGGATCCAGATGTTTTCACTACACATCCAGATGATGGGCCACTGACTCAAGCAGTGTACCACACTGCCCCCAGGGTAGAGTCTGTTTCCTATTCACAAGCTTGTGAAAATAACCAGCACATAGTACACAAGTCTACCAATGTGCTGTTCTACTCAATGCCATTTAAACAGTTTTCTGTTATGGGATTCCTGATAGGGATTCCCTTTCCATGTTGAACATTTACCAAGGATCCTGGAATGTTTATTTGCTATTAAGGGAAATATGGTTAATTTGTTTTTCACTAAGTATTGAAGTGGTTTCTCAATTGTATTACGGCCATGGGAATGAAGATGAATTGGTGTTATCTGCCTGAGAAACAAAATGCCTGTTCAAACATGTATGAATATGTCATAGATTTCAATTGCCTCAGTAAAGTACAACATTCCCCAATCTTAGGGGATTTGTTTCTGCTTTAATTACTGTAAACTAATTTTCAATTTTGACAATATGCATAGAAAGTATGACAACTTAACGACAGCACCGGGAGGTAGGGACTGCCCTGAACTGCAGTGGACGTAGCCTCCAAGCAAAACTTCAGCTGTGTCTGTGTCCAGCTCAGCACAACACAGGAACAAATGGACCATTAAGCTAATGGAACCAACCAGACAAAGTACATGTTCAGCCTTCATCCTAACAACAACACACAGGGAGCCAATTACAGCTAAATCCCCCTTCACCATGCAAAGCCAACACTTTACTGTAAGCCACTAAATAGAGAGGAAAGTCTTGCTCTGTCAGGTTTATGCCACATACAAACACAAAACTGCTCTTTTCATCATGCCCAGATGACTCATCGTTTTCATTGAAAATTTGAAAGCACAAAGTTGTAGAGAATGTTGTTGTTTTTTCAACATTTTCAGGTCAAGTCCCCTGCCAGTCATTATACTAGGATACAAACACTGAGTAAGTTGTTACTGAATATTAAAATAAAGGAGGATGTTCACAATTTCCTAACACTAACCTTGAACGTCTTTCTTTAGCAATCATAGGAATGGAAATTACCCATTAGCCTTTAAGTCT
Organism: Galaxias olidus; assembly: GCA_026901105.3. NCBI lineage: Eukaryota > Metazoa > Chordata > Actinopteri > Galaxiiformes > Galaxiidae > Galaxias > Galaxias olidus. The sequence continues at coordinate 583,959 of JAPMUY010005764.1, read as the reverse complement.
GGGAGCTTTTTTCTCTTCAGTTTACAATCACATTCATTACCCTCCGCTGATTACGTTTCTCGACTTGTCTTCATTGAAACAGTGTCAGGTCCCATTGTTACCCATGGGGGTTTCCAGGGGTTACGAGGGCAGCTGAGCGTCTCCACTAAGCTAGAGACAGTCCTTGCCATAGGGAGCTGACAGAGTGACCCTCCTGGCAGCTATGATAGATACACAAGGACTGCAATGACCTCTTTGGCTGACATCTCCGCGCTCACTGGCCCTCGTCATCATCTCTTGGGTCGAGGTACAGGCCTGGGGATGGGGTTTTGAATCTGGTTTGCTTCTGTTGCATTCTCCAATCTCACTTGGAAACGGCAGCCCAACCGTCCCCTTGCCAACACTCTGTTTACTGGTAGGATTTGACGCAAGCTGAAAGTGGCTAACCTCAAATGCGTTCAAATGGCCTTAGAGGACCAGATGACTAAATAAATAACTTTCACATTCTAACTAACTTTATACTGTAGTGCCCACAGCACAGCACAATACATTTTTCAAACATACTATGTTGACTATTAGTGCTCTGTTTTTTTTGCCCGTTTTAAATAATTGCATTGGGAAGCATCTGTAAACACGAGCCACGCATACCCAAACCGAATTGAGAAAGTCACATTGCTGAGTTTCCCTTTGAATGAATCCAAATGAGTGTAAAGTAGAGTAAGCCATGATATTAGACCCTGGACAGGAATTTTGTTAAATTGACTGTGGAACAAGTCTGACTGCATTACATTAGCAATTAAAACAAATGTATTAGTTGTAATTATAGTAATTTCAGTTTATTTTTTCCTATCAATATAAAATAAATGCAAAGGATTAAGAGCTTGGACCACATGTCAACATAGTCAATACTGTCTCATTTAAAAAAACACAGACAGAAAAATCAATTTCATTTATTCCAGCAATAACACATTAAATTGAGCATTTACAACATCTAACACTACTGACTCAGTCTTGTCTCTGTCAGTGTCTTGCGGTCTTGAGGGAGGGCTGCATTTGCATGGTTGGGTAATTTCTTAATGAACTATAGAAATACCAGCTTAGTTAATTGACTAGCAGTATTGGCTTCTTTAAATTGAATTATGTTCTGCCTGACTAAAGATGTAAGGGATACATTGCTGAAGAATGGACTAATGCAAAAGGACAATTTATGTGTATTCAGCAACGCACTACTACAGAAATGTGGCATCCTTTCCACACAACTGCAACACTTCTGAGCAAGCCGCTGCCTAAGTATCTTTGTCACAGCAAAGTGAAATGCCTGTTCACTGTCCATGTGATGTGAATGCATTGCTTCATTAGAACACAGTTGTGCTGCAGGGTAAGTTTCTGATGCCATGCGAGACAGTTACTTACAAAGCAGCAGTGGCTGGCCTGAGCTCCGTATCAGTTGTGCTGATATAGTAACACATTATTTCTAAGTAAAGTTTGAATGGGAAACTTATAAAATGAAGCTTGTGAAAAGAATGTTTTTTTTTGCATGTACATAATCTTAACAAACAATGGGGTTATTGTAGTTATATGTTATTGCATACTGTCCACTGATCATAATGTTAGACCAAAAGCGTTAGCATTATATTCTTTATAATAGAAGTCCAAAAAAGGCAATGCTAATGTTTACCTTAAAGGTTAGACGTAGTCTTGATTGAAACAGTTCACTTGGTAAGGAAGCAGACCAGATTCTATGTGTAATTAACGGATTATGACTCAGGCTCTTTATTATAGAGATGACATTTGCATTTAATCATTTTTCAACATGGAGGGTCATAAAGATTGACATTTAAGCTGTCTCAATGCATGGCACTGGTGATGGATATATCCCTCTGAAAGAAGACAGTACTCTCGTTTTTTATTGCCATTACATATATCTTCTCCATAAACATGCCTCCTACATGTGTGTGGTGTCATATAACACGGACGGACCTCTATTTTTTATCCTAAGCCTTTATACTCTAGCCACTTCTTATTTTATGTATTTTATTTAATCAGTTTAGATAGTCAGTAAAAAACAATATGAAGTTGATTTCATGCATGAAACGTTTTTTAATTGTTACCATAACATATAGTCTAATGCGTGTGCTTTTCTCAGCTAAAAGATGAGATATATAATATTCCTTTTAAGATGTATTCTAGGTTCTATAATGCATTAAAATATTAGGTCAGGGCTGTCTGAGTTATTAAGCCAATAAATAATGTACATTGACTGCACAAGTTGAAGGTTTCTCAGTTTGAAGCATCAACCTCCCTCTCTAAGGCTGTTGGCAGACGGATTGATTTCAACAAGCTGAGTCAAAAGTCATTGGTAGGCAGGAGAGTGTGTGCCAAAACTGTCTGCCCCCCATCAATGGCTTGACTGCCCGGATGTCAGTGAACCAATGGGGTGATTCTTTTTTTACTGGAAAGGTTCATGACTCTGCTGAAACTTCAGTAGTTCTCTCTTCTGCATGAGCAAACTGACATAGATTGAGAGTTTTCAGGTAAACCCCATTTCTGAACCACTAGGATTTCAATGAAATGTACCACGTTACAGTGTCCACTAACTTCTTGAAACCCATAGCAGAACAGCCAGCAGACCAGCAAGATTGTAACGATAACCTATGATGCTTACAAGCTTTTCCTCTCCTATATACAGTAATACCAAATGACTGTGTGTGTTGCGTTAACGGAAACAGAGTAGTTTGGTTAAGTATAGATTACATTACGGTTATTTAGCAGACACTTTTATGCAAAGCGACGTACAATGAAATTACAGGGGCAATCACCCTAGAGCAACTTGGGTTAAGTGTCTTGCTCAAAGGCACACTAGTGGTGGTGTCTCCAGGGGGGCTTGAACTCATGACAGATAGCAATTAGATCACCACTGTCCCTATGGATATTGTAAAGCTATGTAAAAAGGGTATCTGGATGTCAATCCAATTATCTACAAACATCTCAAGTCACTCTCATGGCTTTTCACGTTCCATTACACATTATACAATACTTAATCATTAGAATCAACAACAATAAAAAGAACAGTATGAACGTGCAAGAATAAGCCTATAAGACTAGCCTATTGCATACTGTACATGTGTGGATGGAAGTAAAAATATAAAGAAAATAGTATTTTGTCTGGTGTGCTGTGACTTAAACCAATACTAATTTACTGTTTGCACAACCTGTCACTTTAATATACCAAATCAAATATACATATGGGAATGTAGCACATAAACAGTAAGACAAGAAGTATATACAGTATTATGTATTATACTGTATTGTATACTGCAACTATACTGTGCCACATGAGCAAAAAGGAGCATTCATAGGAACGTACAGTGACACATTGCTAGCAAACTCTAACAGTGTTGGCTAAAAATAGAGGGCTTACAAGTGCTGCTGGTCTGTAGTGACCGAGGGAATAGGAGAGTCAAGGAGACCTGTGTGATGAAAAATAGGTTTGCAGTTGATTGTGATTGTTGACAGGCAGTTCATATTAGATGGTGGCATTGAAGTTGAAGATAAAAAATCTGCGAAAACCGACACTTTATAAAGTAGGAGGTTCTGTATCCTCACTGCAAAGCATTCAATTATTTAGAACTATAAGCAGGCCTCAACTGGAGCCCACATTGTATGTTCATACTATTTTGGTTCATTTTAAAGGTATATGCATACTTTTGTGTATACAGGCTTAACTTAATGCAGATAATAGATTTTGGCACACAGTCAAAACTGGCAGAGAGTTTGTGTCTGTAATAGTCTCTATACTGGAAACCGTCTGATGACAAACCTCTTTGGATGGAAACCTACTTCTACTATTTATCTGTTCAATATTCCATTTACTTCATTTTAATTATTTAGTTATTTTTCCTTTGACAAGTTGTGGTAGTGCAGGTCCTGTATGGCACAATGAATGATTAATTATTACAACCCTGTCCCCTCTCTCTGTATAATGCAGGTTCACTTTTATGATGAGTTTTTTTAGAGAACTTTTTGAAGAACCTGATCTTTATAAAAGTTGGAATTACAAACCAGGTCTCAATTCGAATCAAACATATTGTTGCTATAACCCATGTAAAAATTTTTTTTTTAAAAATCAGAAATTATTGTACATTCAATCTAACAATGCTTTATCTTAAGATTCACATTTGAGATACAACTTTTATTTTAATTCTCAGTGGTGATAAGTTTCTGAATCCACATTTACAAAGAAATACACTTTATCTAACATTGAATAAATACACTGCCTTAGTTATTAGCAAGCCTTGGCACGACCCTGAGGATCATGGTATTGTTATGATAAAAAGCCATTTGAACAGTAAATTGCTTTCCTTGCTTCTTAGTTTTTTCAATTAGTCACCCTGCTAAGATCGCTGATGCATATCGTCAAATGAGCCCAATCCTTTTGTACAGAGAAAACCGGTACAAAAGGTAGAGGGAAAAGGAATAACACAGCGTTTATCTATAGGTTTGGGACTGTGTTGACAGCATGAGCCCTGGCACTCTATTAGCACATCTACCAGAAGTAAAAATTGGTGAAGAGTTCACCTCAGCTGTCTTTCCTACGGTGTCCCACTCAACAAAAATAAACCTCACTGCCCTGTGGAGAATGTCGACCTGCACAGGTCTCCCGTCTACCATTACAGCCAACATGCCAAATCAGCTGCTAAAGAGACTGATCAGTATACAATGATAATATATCTGTAAAGCACTTGATACATAATTATTTCACACAATACACTGTAATGCAAATATATTGACGACAATCATAAATATGTTGAATGTTAATACTATCAGTATGATGAGCCATGAGATCATGCTCATCAATACAGAAACATACACATACAAATACAAATACACATACAATAAACAAAGACCTATACCGATACATTCATGTAAAATGTGTATCTTGCACAGTAAAGAACGAATCTATGAAGCAAAACATCTTTCAGCAAATATCTTATTTTCTGATCTTTGATCCTACTGCAAAGATTCCATCATTTTCTTTTGATTAAGAAAATCTGGTTGTGCTGTATTCCTTATGAAAAGCACAGAACAACTGCCACTATATCACTATGGGTGTGTCTTGTCAATTGACAGACAAAGTGAGGAGAAGTAGCAGTGAGTATCTAGCTGGTCTTCCATGTGAAACCCCTTGAGTGCATTTATCTTTCTACAGCATCACCACTTTGGGCTGTTCTAAATGTCAAGGCCTTTTAAACCTGTATGGAGCACTACCACCACCACTCTTGTGAGCAGAAAACATACAACAGGCAAGCATGTGCGTATTTACAGAATAGAAAAGGCTGTGGACACTTTCATGTGATGGCATAATATTGAATTATGAGCCTTGTTTATAATGTTTACTCGTTGTTCTACTGTAATTCCTTTGAGCTTCCCCCGACCCCTTTAAAAAAACATTCCCGCTCTGAATCAAATCACCACTGGGAATGATAAACAACGTGCTCAGCTTGAACTTCAAATTGATGAATACCCCCACAATTTTCCAGTACCTCAACCTCTTGCGGGCTTATATGCAGACTAAAGCATCAAACTGACTTCAGTGTGAAACCACTTAGGTTTAGAGTGCTCCCTAAATGAGGAGCATACATTAATAATGTGCTTCTCAATTATTGAGCCTTGGCAAAGAGTATAAAACTAACCAACCTCTGTATCGTTGCTCTCACCCATTTGTTTACGATGCAGCCCAAAAGAAAATGGCTGAATCCCAAAGCAGTGTGTAAAGTGGACATCATTAATGGAGCGAATCTGCTGTTCATTCTAACACATCTCACGACTTCACTGCCTGTCTTCTATCCCTATGGCCCCATATTGACTGACCCTGATGTGAATTATAGTGGGCAATCAACGATTTGAGAAGCTTTTTAATTGCTACTATTTTCTTTCCAATGTGGAAGGACTCCAGGGTTGACAGGTGTGCAGATGGCATACAGAATGTAGGTGAGGCGTTACTCCAGTGTTACAGCAACAGCTGTTGTAAAATAGCCACACCAGTAATATTAATTACAGAGGCGGAAAAATACCAAATTTGTCTAAATGTTAACTATAGATATTCAAGTCTGGAAGATGTGTGTGTGTGTGTGTGTGTGTGTGTGTGTGTGTGTGTGTGTGTGTGTGTGTGTGTGTGTGTGTGTGTGTGTGTGTGTGTGTGTGTGTGGGGGGTATGTGTGTTTGTACTTGTAATTCTGTTTGTGTGTGTGTTTGTGTGTGAGAAATCATACATAAGAACCAAGGTGACTAAGGTGTGTGAGCCAGGGTTAGAGATCAATCGTGCCTTGTTTTTACATCCTTTGTGGATGAAAGCAATTGCATTTCATGGACAGGAGACTCCAAAGAGGATTTTATTGAAACACAAATATATTTGAGTGAAGCTTGGAACAGTCATATGGTCAATGCTCAAGGGGAAATCAATTACTATGTTTACATTTCTGGCTGAGCTACAGTGTGAAGTGACCTTGAGGAAAGGCTCGACACTATGTGCAGTCTCCAACTAAACTCCTTGAAATTACATAATTTAAATGGAAATTACTCCTTCCTTTTCCTCAGTCAGCAGAGACTTGAACTGAACTCTGAGGACTAAAAGGAGCAGATCTAACTACTGTAATGTGAAGGAGAAAAATTGCCAGAGCACTATCTTCTCAAGGAGCCGGTGCCGTAATTATCCATTTGGAACAAATACATGATTTTCTACAGACATTTTCGAGCGATACCCACATCGAGCTAAGATTGTTTTACACACTACAGTGATCACAACCGCCGTTAAAATCCTTCTGTACTTCCATTGAAGAGGGAAGAGAGCATTTGGCTAACAGAGGACAGAGGCGGCAGAGGCAAGAGTGAAACCTTTCATTAGTGAGCCATGGGGCCCTGGGAGCTGTTTAACTTGCAGGTGACACTGACCTCAGCACTCCGTTACTGCTGCACAAGTCTATTGGTTAAGTCCAACCATAGCTGCATATTTAACTTTTTTCCCACTAAAAACTGCGCATACAGTGTTCGCAATAGCTGCAAAATGTCTGTAAGGGCAAGGCCAGCCAGGTAAGTGTGTATATACACATACAGGGAACTCGTACTGACAACCTACATTAGGTGCAGATGAAGAGTATGTGTCATCATAATATTTTGTCATAATAATGTGTGTCTTTATGAACCAAGATTAACAGCTAGCAAAAAACTTTGAGTAGCTCTGAATGGGAATCAAGTGGAAATTGTGTCCAAACCTTTAACTGACACTATATTTATTTGTATATTTTTTGCAAATGTGGATTCCAGAAATGTAACTGGTAAAATACATTCTGTATGGGTGCATTTCATACCTGCGTATAGTTCTTTTATTGCGATAAATGGAAATCGTGTGATTTAATGATGCAAAACAATTATAAGTAGTTATTTTTCAATGATAATTAGAAGTCCCACAAAAAATTTATAATAATAATTGATAATTGATGATATCTCGCTCACTTCACAAAGTTGGGTATATGTTCCAACAAGCCAAAGACAGTGAGAACCTGTGCTTCTGGGTATTTGTTCTCATTAATAGTAATATCTATACTCGGGGGAGACTTATTAGAATAATGAAAAGAATGGAGGTTTATTTTACAATGGGCACAAGCCCTGAAGCCTCGCCTTTCAAATAGGTAAGAGCACCAACATAACTGAATGGAATTGAACAAACAAGCAGGGGCTATGCCTATTAAAGTGGCTGAGATTTCTTTGCTCCTTCCAAGATGAAAGGCAACACTGTCCCAAATGGGTAACTTTCCCTTTGAATAATGAGGGAATACAATTGTATTCTTTTATCTTCAATAATCTGTGAAATAACGTGTTCTAAGCATTAATAAAACATTTGATTTAGGCAGAGTCAGATCAAAAGGAGAGCTAATTACGTTGTACTGCCTAAAAGCCTTGGTGTTTTATTAAACAGGAAAAAAGTTACCTTTTCGTGGGAGATTACCATTGCAGAAGGCATGTTAAACTCTTCAGAAGTATGCAATCGAATAGACATTAACATTTCAGATGATGTCCATTTTTGTGTTATTATATCTCAAAGAGTGTCTGACAGTCTCATGGTTGCCCTAATTTAAGATCATACCATGTAAGCTGTTCCTAGCATCTTTGTCCCAGTTTCTAACACACACACACACACACACACACACACACACACACTTAGAGTTACCTATCAGCTTCAAACAGGTGACCATATTTCATAATATATTTTACACTAAACCTGGGTTTCTTTGTTAAGATTCTGGAGGCAGAGACTCCATCACTCTTCTATTTTGGTGACAAACAGGGACTTCTCCTGACATGCCATCTGTGCTGTATTAGGGTGCTCTAGAGGGTATCATTCTTGATAAAGTTGGTAACGGCAACACCCATTTCAAATCTCTGTCTGGCGCTGGGTTTAAAGAGATTAAAAGAGTGATGTACTGCCACTCTGGTTCTTAGCATATGACTGGAGGGCAGCTTCAGAGGGGGTGCAACAAACCCAACTCAGACATAGGTGAGGATGACAATTTGCCTCACACACATTAATGGCATCAGGGAGTTTGTATGCAGATATTTTTCCTTTTCTGCTACATGGTTCATATCCGCAGAAGAAGTTGGTCCCCCATCCTAATGGTATTATGATATTACAAATATGCTTCACTGTGTGAAGCCGTTGGGACTTTGAAAACATGCTATGCTCAGACCAATCACATTACAGTCCCATGGCAAGCATTTTAGACCTTAATTACTTTCTGAAAGTATATGCAAGTAGATATAGGTTTATGAAACACTAGAAATCAACTTATATTTCTGACAAACAAATGTATTATCATGTATCTACACCCACCCACCTTCCCACCCTCCCGCCTGCCTGCCTGCCCGCCTGCCCGCCGGCCCGCCGGCCCGCCTGCCCGCCTGCCCGCCTGCCCGCCTGCCTGCCAGCCAGCCAGCCAGCCAGCGAGCCAGCCAGCCAACCTACACCCTACTTTCCTTTCACTAATTTAATGAGGAAAAGCCTGACGAAAAAAAAATTCACATTTATCCATAGATTTAGGGGGGTTGGAGATGCTGGGTCTTGTGGCCATAGAAGTGTTGTGGTTATTTTTGCACTATTTAATTGACTATTTACGCAATAAGGGTCATAAACGTAACCCTAAGACAGACCCATTCTGCTCCATGATGCACATCTATAGCAACAGAAGTAATGAGAGAAACCCACAAACAGCAACAATACACTGGATGCAAGACAATTGCTGTTCATGAAATGTTTACTATGCCTTGTACATTCCTAAGTATTGGTTGCAACACTCTTCTGTTCTTCTCAAACTTCTTCTTGGCATTGTTTTTTCTTTGTCACAAGTCTTTGATGTTTGCTGAAGTTCTTCAAGTCACTGATGTTACCAACCAAATCCTGGGACTTCGGTGATGTAGGTCAATCTCTTGCTGAGCACCAAGGTTAGAGAGGTTTGCCGTCTCAAAGAAGCAGCCATTGTGCTATGGCGGGCTTCTTCACTTTTATCTATAGATTAGTGTTAAGCCAGGTGATTCCCAAGCCTAATTCTTATTCAAGGTCAAAAGCCTTTTAGGGGCAACCTCTGATGATTGCAACACAAAGTAACTGACATCTGTTTATGTAAACCATGATGATAAAAAAGAAAAATATGTACACACAGTATATGTGTATGTATATTATGTATACATTACTGTGCATACGTTGTAGGCAGGGGATGCTGTTTTGAAGGCAAATGGGGGGTCACACCAAATATATTTAATTAATTGATCAAAATAAGTAAAAAAAATATAAATAAGAATGCCTTTCTTTTCTTGGAATTTTTTTAAATACAAAGTGATTGAATATATATACACTGCATATACCCTCATTTATCTATCTATCTATCTATCTATCTGTCTGTCTGTCTGTCTGTCTATAGATATATATATATACTGTATATACAGTATGATACATGTTTCGGATGTACTCATCGCAGTTCATGAAGTTTAATGACAAATGCAACAATTAATAGAAAAAACTTTTTTGTCCGATGTATTGATAAATCATTAAGTTCATGAGTATTCTGGATTCAATGCACATCCCTGTACACTAAATAGAAGTCTCAGTGGAATCCTCCCACCCCATCCAAACTTGCCTTTAGTACAACCATAACTGATTTGCCCTGTGATAACATATCCATCACAACGATATCCCAGAGAAAAATAAACAAAGTAATCTCATTTTTAACATTTATATTAACAATCATGATGCATTTATTTCTAAAGTGAATGTTGTGCACACTAGTATAAAGGTCAGTGACAGCTGTTTCTACTGGGACCTTCCCTGAGGGTACAGAAGCCACCAGCTGTCATACCTTGTGGAGAAAACGAATCTGTAAGAATTAAGCGATAGAGGAGACAGACACTGTATCAGACCACAGCTGCCTTTTGACTGAGAAGGTGGTCAACTAAAATCAGCTCCTTTTAGAATTTTTTTTTTCTATGAATGAAGGTGTTTTTCTCCACCCAGGACTCGAATTGCAATGCATTTTACAATGTTGTTGAGCAAGAGCATAATTAAATCGACCATTTAAATGTCCTTATATTGTCGTTTTTAAGAACGCTATCAATAGCAAAATTAAACAGTAAGTGCACTTTGTGTGCAGTAGAGACTCCAATGCTTAAAATGCATCATGTGTTGCTGTTAGGTTTTGTTAAGTGATGTCAAAGTTCAGTTTTTCAGTGTGTGTCACTACCGTATCCATGTTGGCCTTCAAGTGTTTCACACTTTTATAAAGAAGATAAAATAAAGTAAAAATGTTAACACAAATAACAAGACTTAAAGAGCATGTGTTGTATTTTATAAATTTGTGGACTCTGCAAGGACTTTCCAGTTTTCAAAGAGGCAGCATAAGCCAAGAGACCATGTCTGGGTTCTAAGTATTTGTGTTTTTGAAAGAAAAATTAAGACTACTATAGTAAACAACTCAGCAAAGCCAACATTTCACGTTATTTTTCAATTAAACTTAAGCTATCTGAATCATTCTTTCAACATGTATTTACTGAAGAGGTTGTTGGAGTCCTTTAAAAATGTGGTTACTTGATATGAATAATGACAAAACATGTAATTACATTACAGAGGAGTCCTGGGGCATGCTTTCCTTGTGTAAGAATTAATACCCGTGGTACCCGTTGGTTGACCTTTTCTGTGAGGACACCCATGATTGCAAGGTGGAGGGAACCCATAGGGAGGGCAACGCACAACCCAATACCCACCTCTCCACCCCCCACCTCACTGCTTTGCCTTGCTTCAGCACGCATCCTTATAGTACCGGTCGTAGTGAAGAACCCCAAGGTTATTATTTTCCTTGTGTGTTGAAGAAAGCTGAAGCTAGTTCAATTAATCATTGTGGAGATACACTGGTTCACGAGTTAAGACAACAGCAGCTCCCACCTTCTTCAAATCCAGCAAGGTTAATTAGCATCACTGTTTCCCTCTCAAATAATTAGATCACCACTTCCTACGGAGCTAGATAGGATTAATCATCAGGATCCGTGACTCAAGCAATGGCTTTGTATTAAATCATCAATGAGGATGAAGAAAACCATGTAATCATGGGGTTATAATGCTGATAATAATCATGGACATATAACTAGAACAGCAGTAAACAGTCCACTTAGAACAAAGCAAGTGTAAAATACAACAAATTAAATACTTTAGAGGTGTGTATTGGATTACCCCCACCACTCCACTGCCCACCTCCCAACAGCCAACACACTTTCAAAACCATCACCCCTTCAAGAACATCGACTTGATTCCAAGGATAGCAATATTTGGCTAAATGAATTTATTTTGATTGCAACTCTTTTTCTAAAGGAACACTCTACTCAATGTGTTTCAAACATGGCCACGGCTTCCTTCTTTTTTGAGGACAGAGGAAAGCATAACCACAACACCTAGTTTTTAGAATCTTAATCTTAGTTAAATGTGACTGTTGGCAGCTGCCTGGTCTAAAAATAAGCTGTGCTTGTTCCCGGACTGTTTCTTATTGCTACCACTTTCCATAATAATTAATCAAGCCTGGCTGATCCATGCTCAAATTAAGGTTTCAAATCCCATGGTATCAAAGTGACAAAACTGTTTGTTGGGAAATCCAATTGTGTCTTGAGAAATGTCCATATCCTCACTTCAGCAAATACATGTGATTTATGTAAGAACGTAAGCACAAATTGCTCTTTTTTACAATTGAATGTTAGCTTCAAACAATTTTCAACTCCTAGGATATGCATACTATAACCTCAACACATACGAGTTTGGTACTTGTTTTGAATAAGTTTACCGTAATTCAGTTAGTGCGAAATTTAGTAAGACACCACAGCACAACAAATGCAGTCATATCATAGTTAATGTAGCATTTTGTTTTAGCTTGAGATAAAGATTACATAGCATACTTCGTAAGCATGCATGAAATAGAAATAAAAGAGAATTGTTGTTAACAAAAAGAAAAGAGTAGTGTCTTAGGTGAGATTATGGTTAAACCAAACCATGTTTGATCCACAGACGTTTAAACACTAAATTTAGACTGTTGGCGAACATCTTTGTGAACTGGCAATATCCATTAAGCACTTATCTGTATACTGGAAATATACGTCTTCAGACCACTCAAAACACTCTACAGTCCTTTTATGTCCATTTTAATGTTTTAAAATTGTTTCTGTATATTCAGAAAGAGAGAATGTTGTAAAAGTATGATGAAAAATCATCCGTTTCACCAGTTGAATAATAAAAAATACCAAGAATAAATGTAAAATATTAATCATTTAGAGCAATGCCATTTTGAAAATGAAATAAATGCATCTGTTTGGAAACTGGAGAGTGGATTCTGCATCAATGAGTTTGAGACCTTGGATTTCATCAAAGCTACATACAATATAGATGTGGAAATGGTAAACCAGAAAGTTGGAAATATCTTTAAAATCTAATAGACCTTTAAAATGGAACCAACGGACAAATGAAAGGATCTCTTCCATCACACAGAAAAAAAAGATGTTTTTTTAGCAAGTAAAGACGCTTGTGTAACATTGTATTATGAACTCTGGTGAATGTTTACATTTTTACCCTATTTCTTTTGGAGATGCTTGTGGATGAAATACGTTATTTCGTCTCATCTAAGATAGATACTTGGAGACAAAAGAGAATCTGCACTACTGGCCTAGCTCTCTGGGTAAATTCTAAGCTCATGAAATTTGTGTTAGCATTGAATATAGAAGATTGTCAGGCTTTTTCCTTGTGACAAAAACAATTGTTTTGTGTTTTTGTTGTTGTTTTCTATGATCTTTCCAAATAATTAGGTTAAATGACAGGAGGTTTAGCCTTCACTTGCTGTGCCACACAACTATTCTGAGCCCCATTACCACTAACATTTGACAGACACCTGGCATTTATCAGTGTTCCTGCTTGAAAAGGAATGGACAATTACAATATATCTTTAAAAGTACTTGGGATTTCTGGTCTTTGAACAACAATACACATGTTTGGGAATATTATTTACAACAGTTTCTTTTGCAATGATATACAAATCTTGAAATCTAAATGTTCTCCTAACTTATCAACTAAAACTATATATTTGACCAAAAACATTTGAAGAATGCTTTTTTATTTATTTAAATTTTGTTTGTTATGTCATTTAAATTATCTCAAATTGTCTTTTTTTTACTATTTTCATTGGACCTTGTTTGAGGATGACAACAATTGTAGTCCATAAACTAATCACCTTGCTGTAGTCATCTTATTTTCTTTCTTAGTATGGAGTAAGGTCTACCTACTAGTAGCCTCACTGCCTTAAAATAGTATCCTCCAATACAGATTAATCAGTATGACATTATCAGTGCTACTCTTTTGGTAGTGGACATTTAGAACACATGTGGATTAATCACATTATTAGACATACAATTAAACGTTTTGGGTTTAATTGTTCTTCGATATTTACAAAATGGTAAAGTTTTGTTTTTGTTTTATTCCTAAAGGATAATAAACTTGCTTTACACTGAAAACCTGATCACAAAAGATAAAACATCATTCTTTAATCACTTTACTCCATGGGTAGTGACAGTAATTCAACAACACTGCATCACTCTCGCAGTAAGGATTACCAATAGAAGTGGACATGACAGCTTAGAAAACAACCCAGGCAGCTCACTGAACTTAACAGTGGAACTGAGCACAATTGAGATGAATCAAGATGTCTACTGAAATGATTTGGCTAAGATTGGATATGGAGGTATGTTTCACAAAAGGGTATACTATCATCAACGTTTACTGTTGAAATGGGTAGAAAATGGGATGGAAATGACCCAGCAGTCAGAAATATCCAGTGAATTTAGTTTGATATCCTTTCCAGGATCCCAAATCTATAAAGCAGCTTTTTTTTGGCATTGGCATAGAACACCTATTTGCTGTGATTGAAACTATCCAGCTGAATCTTCTACAGGCAGTGCTTTCGCACTCGGAAGAGCCAACGCTGTTTTGCAATCTCAGACATGATTTGCAGAAATATTTTGGAGGAAAAAACAATCTGCATATAAACTATAAAAGGCACATGAGGCCTTTTTCTAGTGAGGATAGGTGACACATATTCATGGTATTCTGGATGTTGTTGATGGCAAACATCTTGTTTGGAAAAAGCCACATTCACACTTTTTACCGTCAAACACATTGCAGCTATAATGAATGCTCAAGCCATAAAAGCTAGGGTAGGTGATTATGAATATTGACATGACCATTTCCTATGTGCTTCCTCCCTTGGAGCATACTGAAAGCCGCTTACTGATTAAAGACGTAATCCACATAGCATGTTCATATGATTGAAAATTTATCTAAGAGACCAATCAGGCACAGTGCAATTTTTAAACTTTGATCTATAGGCACAGCCGAGGAGAACATATATGTTACACATCATTATAAATGATAATGGATATTGTATAATAACAATACGAACACATTATATTTGAATTAATTATAGTGTTATTTGATTTAAATTAGCCATCCCACATTTAAATATATTGAAACATGTGTAAAAATATTTTCAAGGTGTATTTAAATTGATCTATTGCAAGGGTTGACTAAATTATATGACAATTATACCACTAACATTGCTTGATGCATATTTTAAGAAACCATTAAGCGCAAATGAGGCGACGGCTCAGCATAGCTAGGTCAGGTGGGCAACTCAGTCAACAGTATTTATTTACGTCACACCCACCAGCCAATCGCATATGCTCAACAGTTTAACACGGTCTATTAAAACTGCAAGTCACTCATCACATTTGTCCCATACAAACATTACTAGGCTCACACACCACGTACTATACTATACCAAGCCTGCTCTTATTGTTAAGCACCCACCTCCACCCCAGCTTCCACCTACTTGTGTGTCTGTTGTTGTTTAGTATCTGTCAGGGGAATCTGCAGATATCTGCTCCCTAGCTAAGGTTTCACAGAGCACTGAACATGACCTTGGGTGGAAAGTCATTCAGAATAGTGGACCTCTGACGCCAACTTTCAATGTGGTAAACAGTTTAAACATAAGATGTTCTGACTGAATTCTATTCAACCTGAAAATAAAATAAATGTATATTATATTTATATATATATAATTTATATTATTATACAATAAAAATCCATAGCCAGCACAAAACTGTTGCAGAATAAATCACATCACAAAAAAGCTTTGGATGAAAAAAATAATGAAAACAGCATGAATGAAAAAAGCAATATTTAGAATATATCAATCATGGGAATAACAACTTAAAAAGCCTTCGCTTTGATTACAAAACTAAACAAAGATATTAAATGCACTTTCCCTGCAATCATTTTTTATTCCTGTTTTTGAGGTGCCAACATTTTGTTCTTCAACACTTGACTTAACTGGGTCATCCAAATTAGCTATGAAGTGTTAATGTCTACATACAAAGTGCAGAAGGAACAAACACATTTATTTCCCCCTTGTCCAATGCAAAGGCTTCAGACTGGTATTGCCTATTTTCAGAGGGGATACCTATGAACACAGAATCACTGTATAATCTGCACTCTGTCCCAATCCATTGGCATAACACTGATTATAAGAAAGAATATTACAGAATACATGTTATGGCCTGTATTAATCAGATTAACACATCTCCAAGTGATTTGTCTTCTCTAGTTGGATCAGTCATTTCCAAATCCTCTCCACCAAGCAAAGAACATGACAGGTTTGAGCTCCTAATAATCGTCTCTCCAATAATCTCACACAGTGACCACAGTGGATTTTGAGGTAAATATTGCAGTCTGAAAAACTGCTCTGTTCCTTTGGTTATCTGAATTGGCAGCTTAACCTCTTTCATTTAGTAAAAGGATTACATATTGCTAACTGAGACCTCTAACTTTTACTCTAAGTGTTTGAAGTCTTATCCTGTAAATGTTCAGATGTGTACAGACAAAGAAATACAAAAATAGCATATGTATATTAGTTATGAGTTATAATGAAGATCATGTTAATAGTTTAGCGACTAAAACCATATCAGTATACCTTCAATATAATACATGGATAAATGGTTTCATGTCTGTTTATTGCAGTTGAATAAGCAACCTATCCCATACCTTACCAAGCTAGATTATATAGAACATAGTCTCAGAAAATGCTTTGTATTGTACGTGTGAGTATGTTCATGTGTATAGTCGTATGACCAGCTTCCATTGCGTTTCTAAATTGTTACAAGGATTTTAACTTCTGCTCTGCATGAAGTACTGCCATATATTGATCCAAGCGAACCACGCTGTTTGTGCCATTTTACAAACTCCTATTAACCTGGTGGGTTTTATTTGTTTACTACCACTCACGGGTGGGAGGTGGTGATGCTCTAACTCTTTGTGTGTCCTATAAAGATGTGTGTAAGCCCCACAGCTACTCAGGTATCAAGCTGAAGAAACAGGTCAGCCCTGGCAAAAAGGTTCATTACTCAGCCTATTGTGGGCTGGGACACAACACCATGGGAGCAGATGAGTGCAGAATATCCAAGTCTCCACCTAGGCGAAAGCATCATTTACAGAGAACCCCCCTCACTCCTTGAGCCCACACACACACACAGACACACACACACTGTTTCTACAGCAAATGTACAAGAGTAGAGGTTTGAAGATTAGTAACTCATCACTAAGAAAAATGTCATTTGAAGTTATACAACAAATTTTGCTCCTCGTCACATCGCCGTGGCGGCAGAGGAGGCTATATTAATCCATTAGCCAGACAGTTGTATGTACTATTGGCGAGTTGAATGTGTATAAAATGGAATCAACTTCAACATTGATCCAGTAGTCCACATCGCAGTGTTATACTATTGACTGAAAAGTACAGAATGCTAAATGCGCCATCACTGTCACAAAAAAAATGACAATATCCGTTTAATCAGCTGACTTTGGATGGCAGGCACAGATAAGGGTACCGATTTCAAATCAATCCTCTGCCTGGCTAAAATGCAAACCTCAAACAAATAGGCTCACCATAAGCCTGCATGGATTGGAATGGCTGCAGTATATCCTATAGGTTTACGATTAAGATAATTTTATGAGATTTGTGTAAAATCAGTGCGTTATCTTCCAGATATTTTTGAAAGTCAAAACACTTTAACAGTTTTTTGTTTTTTTTACCTAAATAAGGATGCTGTTTATCAGTTTATGAACTCGAAGGTTAAAATACATTTAGCACTAATACATAACACCATGTTGTGGGCATTAAAAGCCGAGAAACATAGGAGGAAATCATGATGTGGTTACTGAAATCAAATTTTAGGATCCGAATTGAAATTTGAACACAATTGATATTTGTGGCACTACTCACACAGATCTTGAAGTTACACGTAATACTTCGAATGTAATTGAAAGCTCCTGGTGTGAAGTTCTGCCTCATTTATTTTTTGATGAATTCATCACCCATTTTGTGGCTTGCTGCCACATCCCTGAATTTCTAAGCAGGAGGCATTAGCATTAATCTGCATAGGAACTTTAAAGATCTCCCTCTGAACAGCACACTTAAGAGCCTGTAATGAAACATATTCTTATCAGTAGACTAGACAAAGTTTTACTGCAGCCAGATATTAAAGATCCGCCTTTTATCAAATATCACAAAGATTAGAGGCATTAAATGCCCTTTGCCCCCCCCCCCCCCCCCCAGCCTTCGTACCTTGCATATTAGTTACAAACGAATACAACGAAATTAACAAATGAAACATTCTGCTTAATAATATACAGTATGTACCTAATTAAAATATTCCTACATCTGAAGCAAAAACAAATACTATGTACAGCCTTGTAGTAGCTAAACAACTTTTCAATTGCCAGTGGGCATGCATTCCATGCTTGTAAGCTAGCCAAACCTTTGTTCAATGCCAATCAATGTAAAAAATGTGTCATCCAATATAAATTTAGTTCAGAAACCAACATGTCTTGTTTTGAGTTTTGGCAGAATACATGGCAGATGTTTTATCCATAGCTGAAAGTGTAAACAATGATTTTGTGCCAATTTCTGGTAGATTTGAATATTTGGAATTTTTATTAACTTTATAAAATTAAATATATTCTCTTTGAATTAAATGTCAAGCTACTTTACTAAAATATATATATACATAACCACAAACATTTAAGATTCCTGTGAGCATTCTTACTATATGGCTCTCAAATTAATTCACATGCTCATCCATCTACTGTATAATCCATGAACGATGGGCAGGGAACCTAATGGGAAATGAAAAACACCAACAAGCGCAAGGTTATATGTTGGAACCCTTCCTAAAAGGTCTAAAGGGCTTTTTATCTCTAGTTGTTCCAGGGTCCTGATGTATAGTCAGCTAAGATTGTTTGCCATATGTGAGTGTGAAACATGTCATTCAACACTCTAAATGGAGCCTACACCATTTCTCCAACAGACCCATATCTCTCATGTTACCTGGCTGTCTAAAGCAAGGCTTTATAAGTGTGGTTGGGGGCTTCCCAGGTCTCAAAAGCCACAGCAGAGCAGATCCCATTGCTTTCATGGGGCCGAGAGGTTCAAGAAGCAGCCCTTGTTATCTCTGTATAAGAGAGGAGTGCAGCAGGACATGGTCCTCTGAGAGGATGTGGCTGCCATTATCTCTGTCACCTGACACAGCGGCCACACAAACCAGGCCATGTTGGATCTTTGCTCCCTTCTTTTGTTTCTCGTGCAATATTGGGGCTCCACTGACCCTGAACAGGCCAATTTTGGAATCGCAAGGACCTATCACCCACAATAGTAAAAAAAAACACAACCACACAACAGCCTTTATATGCCTAATATGACATATAATATTTTTTTTTTTTGTCATATTATTTCATGATCTCTTCCCAACTAGAACATATGAATGTATGATACATTATTAGGTGGTTCCATAATACAAAGTATTGCCAGGACTAGTTCAGCACTGTAATCTTCAAGCTTTATCTCTTCTGGTCAGGAGCTGTGACTCTAGAGGTTACAGTCTGTCCCTGAGATGATGGCTCATTAAGCAGCAGTACATGGCTGCTTCTTCGCATGACTAACTCACCCCCCTGCAGGTAAGGAGCTCTGTCCCATCAGCAGAGATAAGATGGAAGCAACTCCACTAGAATTCACTACACATTTTAGAGCAAAACACCATGTTGTTTCTCTGACATTCTGAAGACTGCTCTACTTCTTTGTTGTAATTTGAGATATATTTTTAATTGCAATGGTTTCTTTGTTCCCGCATAGCTTCATTCTGTTGATAGTAGCTGAAATAAATAGTTTGACATAAACTGTTGTATTTTTGGAGTTACTAAATATTTGACACCAATCTTAGCCTGAGGGATTGCAATTAGTTTAAATTCTTGAGTGGTTTGCTATGAGCTCCGCACAAGGAAGGTTAACACTATAGAAAGGTGGGAAATCAAGGGTTTTTACTGGGTTTGTGGTTGTCATTGCCATTGGTTGATTCTGTTTGACTGGGAATTACTTGAACTTTGTGGCCTGAGACAGTTGGAAAAGGAAACATCCAATGCATGTAAGCGTAGCTAGGGGGCTGATCATGCACCAGCTGCTGTCAGGTCTGTCAAAGTAAACGTTTGGTTTTCACTAAGATTAAGTGGTGGCATGCTCCCAATAGGCTTAGAAACATTTGCATGTGTGTGCAAAACCATACACTTTGATGAACAAAAGAACAAGCTTTTATGCACACACACACAACCCACGGTCAGTGTGATGGCAGTTCCACAAGGTCACTGGATGTGAACCCTTTGACACCAAATGTTTCCTGAATAATTGTATTAAGCGATGACTTAGGAAACAGCCATTATTTTGAATAGAATGGCAAATAAAATCTGATAGGCCTTTTGTACAGTTCCAAAAGTGAGATAGCACATTGCTATCAGATTAACAGACGGAAGATAGAGATTGCCTTGTAGGATTAATCCTAGCAGAAAATCCATTATCATCACTCCCATCGATCAGTGGCTCAATGGTTGTCATGGAGAAAGCCCAGTTGTCAAAACACTGCAAATGTAACGATAACATATGAGACTACATAAAACAATTCTTTCAAGCCCATACCATACAGAGTCCTATACAGTAGAAGAGAGCTACACAGTGCAGAAAAGGTAATCAAGTAAGGGCTGCAAGAACTGCCCTCATGCATTGCAACACCTGGGAGCAGCAGGGGAACTCTAAACAGTATGATTTACAACTGTGTGAATTACAATGCTCTGCTGCAGGCTCCCGTTATTTTTACTTTTTAAAGAATCCCACACATCTCAGATCGGAATCACACCTGTGGCAATCTAATCTAACCATCTAATCGGTAGCATGGTGAAGTAAATATTTGGTTTAATTACTTTCTGGCAAACCATTTCTGTTGTCAATGAATGTACATGTAAAATAAATAGTTTTACATTTTAATTGTCTATTTAAGACAAAATACTTAAAAAGGTGTATGAGTAAATGAAAGAGACTTGATGTTATGAAGGAACACAACTTTGTTAAGTCGACAATCTTTTTTCATTTACAAGCATTGTCATAATTTGTAAAATCCCGGCTAATATTTTTGGATACTTTCTTAAAATAAAAACCAAAAAATGCCTAAGAAGAAACTGGTTGAAGTTACTGTAATAGAATTTCTAGCACCTTATCGAAAAAGAAAAAAAAAGATGCAATTTATTAAGTACTGTAGGAAACGGCAGCATATAAGTGACAGTGCTGTGGAGCACCAAAACAAAATATGCTTCTCAGTGTGCTATGTTGCCTGTTGAAGAAAATGATGTGGCAATGAAGACAATCATGAATAAAGGCTGAAGTGGAAATTAACGTGAACATTATTAGATTTCTGATTTGTTGAGTGATGTTGTGTACCAGATGGCCAGTAAATTATATGCTGCCACCCAGGCATTCTTCTTTACTCACATCAAGCAGATCACTGCTCGGGTAAACATAGTACTGTACATAATGACTTGTTCTTTTTCTGTGAACATTCGGTAGGGTAGGTAAGGCAATGTGGGAACAAAAACAATATGATGACCAGATGCGGCATTGCCCAATTTGGCACCTGTAACAATTTGTATAATAATTGACTGATAATGATGTTACGTAATGAAGGAGCTAAAGCATATAATCTTGCAAAAAGCGTTATGGCTATGGGAGAATGACACAACTAACATTTGATGATTCTTTGGATCTTTGTTTCCACCATGTAATTTTGTCTGCCACCTGGCAGGATCTCCCTTGAAAATGACTGGAAAATGTAAGCATTGCTTTGTGGCACATAAGCCCTGCATCATCAAAACAGGGGTGGATTTTGCTTGTAGTTGGCATATGTTTGCTATGGTTGTCTGCCTGTGTGTGCTTCACTATACTGCACTGTTGCTTACTGAGTCTATTTGCTATACAGTCAAGAAACTTGTCACTAAATGCACACAAGAGCAATGAACGTTTGTACTGTTACAACAGCAACAACATTGTTACATTTATGTCAGAACATTTCCTTGCGTTAAAATAAACAAAGCTATCCTTACCTCTGTAACGGTCGGTATTCACGTAAATGTTAATGCTATTCCTCTATATAACCAAGAATCTGTGTTTATAGATTAGCATACTTCTGAAGTATGTTCTGAAGCTAATCTGATCTATTTGTGCCACGAGCTGGGTTTTGAAGGCCTGGTATTGTAACACAAGTCTGCAAAGCTTTACATTCCAACAATACCTTCACATCCACGTCTTTCTCCGTGTCTGCAGGATTTCGAAACCCAATCAAAGCCAAACCAACAAACATCATAAAGAAACCTACGTATGATAGAAATCATAAGTAAAAAAAAAGTAAATAACTATTTTACACGGCAATGCCCTCAGCCAGAGAGATTGCCTTGACAACTGTCAAAGAAGCGTTGACAGTAAATGTGCTGGCATGTAAAAAAAATAAAAATAGAAATATGAACATTAAGTGCATTCATGCAAATTAAGACACTTGGTTAACACATTGGCAAGGAAGGACCAGCAGTAGCATAATCAAGCATGTAAGGTCATGAAAAATGATGGAGCAGCAATTCTCTCAGCACCCAGAGGATCGAGTGTGCCACCTGGCCCATCTATCACGGCTGGAACTGCTGAGACTGTGAATGCTGCCAATAACAAATCCTCACAAAAATGGAGCACACCGAAAATCCACTTATATGGCAAGAGATATGTGGGGGTAGGGGTGTCAGAAGAGGTGGAGAACGAGAAGGAGGGCTACCTTGAATTCCTTTATATTTCATGCAGCTATAATACATATGTTATGATCGTCTACAGTACATACGTTTCTTTTACCCATGTGAATTCTAGAATAGTATATGAAAAAATAATATTACAAAATAACAAAATGTAAAACAAAAAAATGCAATCAATACATTTACAATCAATACAAGATAAATCCTTAATTATTTTGAAACCAACAAAATCCACCATCATATGAAAGAGAGTAATGTATTAATGCAGATGAATATTCATGGTCACCGTGTAAACCTATTACATGATTTTCAGCCACTAGACATTTGAGTTCAGTTAGCTACACAAAAATGCAAGCTTTAATCTTGATATTGCCAGGTTTTGATGAAGAAACGGAAAACAAATTGATGAACACCGGTTAACTAAAACCAAAGGTCCAAATAAATGTGCCGTTCAAGCTATATCTTTTTGTTGCAAATTGTAAGTGGACTCTAAAGTTTCTACAAACAAAAGCATCTCTCAGTCACAATACTGTTCCTTTGGTAAGGGTCATAATGTAATCAGAGATCTTTGTTCTTCAAATGGAGGCAATCTTAGTAAGAACATTCTCAGAGTCTCATCAGGGGGGAGAGAGACCAAAACAAATGCCTGAGTTTGATGGCGGCAGTCAGGGTTGATCGAGATCAAAGTGTTTGTAGTGAAACGGCTAGTTGAAAGAAAACAGAGCACCCTTATCACGTATGCATTTGTAGATTATAAAACTTTTAAAGCTTTTCGTAGCTTAGCACGTTTTAGGCTTTGCTATGAAAGAGAAATCCAAATATTCCCTATCAAACGGACTCATTTTTAGATATATAAATTAAAACTAATAGTATATTAATCCATACAAATACATTTATTGCACACTCAAGTCCCCCTTTGTTTTATTTTCACACTGCTGAAACTTTCAACAGAACACCAAATTCTACACAAGAACAATACTAGTGTATATTTACAGTATATACAGTGTTTAAAAACATGATAAACATCAACATTATGTAATAAAGGCACTACAAGGACTGCTGCATTGGATTGTGATGGCAAAGATACTTTTCACACATAATGCAATATGAGTCTTTTCCCAATTAGTGCAGCTGCTGCTGCAAATCAATATGTTTAAATTATAGATGACGTTGTTAATTGATTTTGCTGCAAAGTGTAAGGAGTGTGTCTAGTTTCATTTGAAATCCAGATGAAATCACAAGGTCTTCACTGTAGAGAAATCTCCCCTACAGTTCAATTGTAATCCTTTAA
The DNA here is from genome assembly GCA_026901105.3 of Galaxias olidus. NCBI lineage: Eukaryota > Metazoa > Chordata > Actinopteri > Galaxiiformes > Galaxiidae > Galaxias > Galaxias olidus. The sequence goes on along the minus strand of JAPMUY010005764.1, from coordinate 559,900 downwards.
AAATAAAATATTGAACACAAACCAATGTTTCCCCCTCTCTATCTAATTCAGTATTTTTGTTCCCACCCTGTTCCACCCTTGACGATAAGTAAGTTCTTAAAAAATATCCAGCCTGTTATTATGTGTGCTACGGAATTACCTGTACATAGGTCAAAATTGGCTAATTTCCCCTTTTTTAAATATTTCAGAAGATGCTGGGATGCTTGATAGACACCAAACTACAGAAAATAAAGATCTACTGCTCTTGGTGTGTTTTCATTGATCTTCTTCAGGCTTCCAAAGTGTTTTTATGCCAAACATTTGACATGCCAACTATTTTCTGTCCCGTTCCCTCTTCCCTTCATCAACCACCCGAGGGAATGATGGGTTCATCCACATGGATCACCTAATGCTCCCTTTCTCTGTAGACCTATGTGAGACTCCATGCTGTCTTGTGACAGAAGTACATCTGAGGTTTTTCCTGCCTCATCTTGGTTTCCATGAGCTGCTCCCTGATCACAACTTGACCTCTCAGTCAAAGAGGACCGTCTGGGACTTGTATCTCACTCTGCTACATTATAGCCCGTCACAACCAATGCTTGTATTCCTTGTACCCTCAGTGGTATCATACCCCACTGGCCATGAAGGAAAGTAGGCTAGCACAAAGTCTTGACAAGCATACCAAGATGAGCCAACAACTTTGAGCCTTGTTTGTGTGATATCACTTATCTACAAATTGTTTTTGCCAAATCTGAATCTTCACTGATTGAGACACCTTTTTTTTTCGTAGAGCATTTTAGCTTGTTCCTTAGCTTGTTAATATGCCTTTCTGGATCCTAATGTCAAGGGATAATTATAAGGATAGTCCTGGCACTTCTATTTCACCAAACTAATGGTACACATTTCATCTCACCTCTCATCCCTTGTCCGCAGAGGCTAAAAGCTGTCATTTTCTGTTCCACCATCTCACTGTATCACAAGGGGGAAAGAAAACAAGTCAGGAAATGGAGCATAAGAGAGGAGAGCCGGTGAGAGAGTATCCAGCGGCCTACACTAGCAGTGATGAAGCCTCTGTTTGATACAGGGGCCCAGGGACCGATTATCCCATTTTCTACCTTCCCAAAGGGCCTTCTCACCCTAAATCAGCATGGCATTGTCATCGGCAGAGAGGAACTAAATTGACATGGCTCTACAGATGAACAAAAAACGTTATAAAGGATACAAGTTCATTGCCCTGGAGAAGGGCTATAGAACATGGTATTTGCCCTTTTGAATGGATGACCTCAGTCTTTTTCCACTTTTCAATTCTACAGTCAATCTGATTAATATTTCCATATAGTGCTTCAAATGATGGATCAAAGCCATACATTTGGATTAATTTAATTCAATAAATCAATGATCTCGGTCAGTTACACTTGGAAGCGTCTTGTATAATTGAAGTTGTATAAACAGCAAGCACATTTGAAAAAAACAAACTCATTTGAAACTTTCATCCATGCTAAAACTGGCAAGACATATGGCCCAGTTTTCATACTTGGCAAAAAGTATTTCAGACTGTCTGCACACACAGTCCTACTCATTTGAATGAATTTCAATTCAATAGTTATTTTTGCAATAATTTTATTATCTGCATATTCCTTGCTTAACCCCCTCCTTAACCCACTTCCTCCCAACGCTCTCCGTCTCATATTTGATCTAGATAATACATTGCTCATCGTAAGCACAATTTATTTTTATTTTTTTACTGCATTTCAATAAATCGTGCCAGAAATACACATGGCCTGACATTGGCATTCAATACAGTAGATAGTTTTACCTTGCAATCTGGCTTCAATCCCCTCATTGTTAAATTTGTTTGACATTGATCAGCATTGTTGTAAATACTCTCATTTACTTCTATTCCAACAATCCCCATCGGGACATCATGTTAATGAACACGGCCTAGTCAATACACAGATTGCAGGACTTACGTCTGCTCTATGGTTAATTAAAGAAGCTACTGTACATGTACTTAATGAGAAATATGTCCTTCACCCAGTCAGTGAACATACAAAAGAGATTCCACACATTATAATTATTACGTGTTTGACCTTCCCAATGGGAGCTCCCCAACAACACACATGAACCCAATAACACTGTACAGACTAACAATTGTAAGAAGTTCAAGGTCTTACTGATATGAACATGTTAAGATTGCCATCTTGTCCTGTGCTTTTGTACAATTAATAGAGTACAATTGCAGGACCACCCTGATAGATTACAAAATTGGGTAAATGATTGTCACTTCTACTGGGGGCATCTTTCAGGGTGTCATTGTTGATTTCATAATACTAGGATTAAGGAGTACATTCTTAAATTTCTTGAAAAGTCTTAGGGAATCATTTTTAATATTATTGTATAGAAAGCTTTTTGGGACATTTCAGTATAAACAATGGCTTGATGACTGAAGTTCGGTATCTGGTTCACCCTGGAACCTGGAATGACATTTCAAACAGTAACTCTATGTAAAGTCAAAGGACCCTTTAGATGATTCTCCTGAGCATCTGAGTTGAGGATAGAAATTGTGCTTCCGGCACCTCAATGACACATAACACATTCCTAAATATTAGTTTAAATTCAAATTGTTGTCGGAGATTATTACAGGAACCTGTGTGATGAGAAGCATGGAGGCAAGCTAGCATAGGAAATAATAATAAAAAAAAAAATAGAATGGCTAATATTGACAGTTAAAATAAGGTTAGCTGGGCCCTAAAGTGGGGCTTTTGTGGTGAATCAGTGACCCTAAGCAGTATGATTGGCCCTGAATACCCAAAAGGGTTTGACTTAAGTTGTCCATATGAGTTTCCTGAAGCATGTTTCTGGTCTCGGTATGATGGGCCCTAAATACCATACATGGTTGGTTTGAGTTGTCTAGAGGAACATCCTGAAGCATGTTTCTCGTTGACTGACACCACCATCTAGTTTATCAGAATCCAATTCTATGTGACAGCTGGTGAGGCTCCTACAGCTGTCAGTTATGTAGAGATTTGGCCTCTAGCCATTTGAGAGTAGAGAATGACTACATGAGGAACAGAAACAGATGACCTTTACTAAAACATGCCTTGCTTGAGTGATGACCTGTAAGTGTAGAGCATCCAGAGGCTGTAAAGCAAAGGATGGTGATATCAGTATGCTCAGCTGATAACCACTGAGCTAAAGAATGTTTAAAGCTAGTTTATTCACATGTCAAATACTTATTATACACGACTCAAAAACTCAATACATACTGTACATAGAACGAATTACATTATTGATCAAATGTGTATTGCTCTGCTCTCACCAATTCAGTTTCACCAGCAATGCTGTCCCAGAAGTGAACATTGCATAGCAACAGTAAAGCTTCCTACTGGTGTGAAAGGGTGTGGCAAATGGAAAAAATAAATAAATAGGTTGACAAAAATGGACATCTATCGTTCACCTGGCGTCGCCCTTTGGTAATAATGTTTTTGTCCAAGTGCAGTAGCAAGGCTGATTGATGATCCAGGGTGATTGTTTTCATCCATCATGTCTTGAGAGCCCTGGTAAAGAGCCAGGCAGGGCGAGCGGAGAAATCACAGGCTAAGCCCATGATTGAACATCGTGGGGGCTGCCAGGTTCAAACCGCCACTCCGAGGATGGAGCCTAGCTTGATGTGGCTGCTGCGATAACTTGTGATCACGCTCTTGAGAAAAGGAGGGATGCGCCGTGACTTTCTAATCTTCCAGCCTTGTTTTTCCATCTTGAATGGTCATATATTTATCTCTTTTCTGAATCCTCTCCAAGTTCAATTTTATGCACAAAAAGATTACCATTGGAATCAGCTCAGCATGTGGTGTGCCCACAACTGTGTGGTGCCCACAGTAAAAGACATGATAGGAACGTGTATTTTAGCTTTAGCTTTGCTGTAGTAGCTTAATCTATGGTATAATGTTTTTACGGTAACTGTCCAGGGTAACGAATGGGACACCAACATTTACAGTGCAATTAATAGTTAAAATAATATTTTGATACTTTGACACATTACTCCCAATAAAATTAAACAAGGTACATGATAAAGTTACTTTCTTTACTTTGATAAGTACTGCACTAGAGTATATAGGTATTGCAATACATTCATAATTAAGATTGCTTGTGTATTTGCTTAAATTTCAGTGCAGCAGCCACTGTAGTCACAAAAAAAAACTCCATCAACCTACCAACTCAAAAAAAAATAATAGACCCTCACATTTAGAGGCTGGTCAAGCTGCTTCTTTTAAACTGTCACACTACTTGGATTATAAACATCTCTTTGGCACATGCTAATAACCTGAACTGTAAAATAAGATAGAGGTTATACTCTGGCAATTGTAAAGTATATTTCAATGACATTTATAATATATATTTTTCTTACACTTTTCTGACCTTTAAACAACCCACCTTGCATGGACACTCGTACCTACACTGTTGTTGTCAAGTGTTTAGTGTTAGGTATTATCTATCTATCCATCAATCCATCCCTCCATCCATGTAACTCAATTGACAATAGACTAGAGATCAGCGCCAAAGGTAGTTAATTTTAAATATTTCCTTAAAAACATATATTTTGGGGGCTGAGAGAGAAAGTGATTAAGTAAAGTGTAACGTGGAGATGTACATTACTGTGCTTGAGTTTTAGGCAGGGGATGCTCTTCTGAATGCAAAGGGTGGTCACACCACAAATTGGTTTGAAATAGATTTAATTTTCACTCACTTTGTTTAATTTGATTAATTCAATACATTTTCATTTAATTTAAATTTTATTAATTCAATAAAATTAACAATTAACATTCCTATTTTTTTTTTCAAGAATTCTTAGTTCATAGCATGCTTTTCACACCTGCCTAAAACTTTTGCACAGTACTGTGTAATATACTGTAGGTACTTACAATGGACAACTATTGCGTTACTTGTTACCCCTGGGCACCCCATATCTATAAGCGCTAATGCCAATGAACAGTAGAAACGTAGTTGTGTTCACTACTATTATTGTCTTTTCAAGTTACCTCGGACCTTTAAAAAAATGTTTCAATCACATAATTTCAGATACATTCCATATTTCCTAACATTTATGAAAATATTTAACCCAGGCTTGCAGTGTTGTGCTATAAAGATCAAGACACAATAAGTGTTTCCTGTCTGTGAAATGCTAGTGTCAAATGTGATGACACGGCAACTTGGCCGTTACCACAGACACCTCAATTGGCTGACTCATGAACCAATGAAATTGCCATAAAATGCATTTATTGAACAATTATTGTGTGGATAAACACAGTTGTATGATCAGACTATTTTGTATTTAACTAGGGAATCTTTTATGGGCACATAAGATTGAGAAGGTACTTGCATGAATGAATATCTCTAAAACTTAGTATATTCTATTTGAATTAAATATTTAAAAGGCTTTAAGCACATTACAAAATCATTGCAACAGGGGGATAGGTTGGTAATTACACAATTAATCAATTACAATGCATTACTTCTCGAAGCACAGTTAAAGTGAAGTCTTGGGAAAAAAATACCTGTCAAGTTGTTTATGCATACAAACAACGAGATTAATTGCCCCATTTTCTGCAACAAGGGCATCCGTAATTCAATTTGAAATATGCTCAACCATTGACGATGCAGAGGTGCGTTGCCCTACTTCATCAATGTAACTTAAAATTGAGTGCTGAGACAATACATCAATATAAAGCACCAATGGATATGATGGTAGGACATTGTGTTAAATCATCTGTTTCAGGGACTATTTGTTATGGACTGTGCATAAGGATTCTTTTCAATATGTCACTGCCAGTATCTTGCTCCAGCACTAGATCTTTATCTCTTTTCTTTAATAGCTTGATGATAACAGAAACAATTTAATAGCCATATCTGGAATAATTCCATATGATTTTCAACAATACATCTTATAATTAAGTGATTCTATGTTACTTTCAATCGATGAATGAATCAATAATCATTGATCACCGCCTGTCAACAACTATTATGATAAGGGGGGGGGGGGGGGGTACGATACTGACTGAACAAGAATACATACGCTTTCAGAACTGTGCTTTGTTAAGTCAAACTCATCATTCCTCTTGAAAGATGTACATTACATGTTATAAATGTAATCAATCGATGTAATCAACATTTAATGTAATTGTATGCTATAACGTAATGATGTGATGTAAGACATCCATTGCCAGAACTTTGTATTGATGGTAATAATATGGTTTGATTGCTGAATCTCTTTTACACTCAAAACATATTATTTTGGGGGAGATGAATCACTTCAAGGTCTTAACTTCAGTGATTACTTCAGCGGATAAAATTAGCTGGAACTGATTGTTTAGAACAACAGCATTTGTTCAAACTCCTGTTACTTAAAAAGGTAACAGTTTACAATGATGGCTAAATCAAGTGGTTTCAGAAATAATTTGTAATACAATAGTGATATTTAATGTATGCCCTTGTCTCATAGACATGTGAAAGGTTAGGTAGTTAAAATAGTTAATCACACTTCATTAAAAGTACAAATAATAATTGCTTTGTCCCTCAAGAAAACTCTGTTTTATGGGTTTGCTACAGAAAACTGGAATTAAGTTTAGTTTCTTATTTTCAATGCACCTTTGGCTTCTGGGTGTGCCCCTTTACCTTGTGGTATGTCAGTGGTCCTACTGGTCATTCCCTCAGGCTTTTCTCTTCACATGCTGGCCGGAAATGCAACCTTCAAAGAATGGACCTGCAACAGTCCGATCAAGCCAAGGGCAGAATCGACTCCTCATTAAACCTGAAAGGCTGTAAAAACCCAGGGGTACTTCAGGACTGACCAAGGACTGCCTTTACGGTATAGCTCAACCTTATTTAATTCTCCTGCTCTACCATCAGAGTAGCCATAATTAAATGGCACTGCGCCTTATGAATCCATCCCACCATATGCGTATATTTCACTGACATGGCTTTGGGTTTACAAGAGCACTTAGAGGACAAAGCATCAGTCAAATGCACTGTAATAAAAGTGTGTTGGCACAATTTCAAATTACCTTTGTTCATGGGCCAAACAACATAATATCCAACATAAATTCTTTAGGATTAGGCTTAGACCTTCAGACGTCCATAAACAAAGATCATATCTCAAATGTATCTATCCATTGTACATTGTTTTCCTAATGATTTTAGTTAAAGTCAATTTTGAGGCACCATTGATAAAAGTTACAGTTTCACAATGCAAAGCTTTTGTAATAATAGTATATATTTTTGTAATATATAGTATAATAGTATATAAGTCCAGGTCTGTAAAGTTTATTAAGGGGTGTACTGTATATTTTACAAGTTAGTAATATTACATTTCCCATCGTTCTTTACCCCTTGACCTTGAAACTGAAGTATTGGTGCTGAAGAAAATTTAGCATAATCATGGCACTCCAAATGCCAACAGAAGTAAGCAGATCTACTACAGTAGCTAATAAAGGGCCAAGATAGTTCACGTTCTTTCGGTAGAGCTTCCCTTCCCCTTTTTCCATGTTCTTAAGTGATAACGGCAACAGCCAATGTTCACGCTTCATTTCATTTCATTATCGCATCCCGTTTGCCTCATCGCTTCAGTTCCCAGGCTACCCTTTCATCTCTGCATGCAGGCAATCAGTCATAGACAGCAGCCATAATGGGGGACTCCTAATCCATGGTTTGTGAAACCAATTTAGTCTGCCCCTAAAGAATTTGCAAGGGAAAGAACATTTATGAAGTACGTACAGTATGCTAACTGTATATGCTTTCATGGCAGTTATTTCAACACTACCATATATGTTTATATGTTTGAGAAATATAAAGAACACTTGTGTCCTCTCTGTGTGAAGCAATGCAACTGTTTTGGCATGGCAAGATAGGAAGGAAATAGAGAAAAGCACGACCAGATGGTATAACCTATGAAGGTCATTTCTTCTTTGGCCTCTCATATCTCATCATTTGTGGGTTTCATTGAATGTCACCCGGTCAGATGGAGCATGGGTAGTTTTTCCTACACTGGACCTTAGAAGATGAATGGTTCAGGCCCTTGATCAATAACATTTAGCCTACAGACCACACCGCTTCTTGTCTTCAAATTTTCCTCTGACCTTGATGAAGCTACCATAAAAAAGAAATGTAATATCTCAAAATATAACTTTGTTACAGTTTCGCATCTTGGTGTATCTGAGCACTTTATTGAGACAATTTACAACCCAACTGTTGCTGGTTTAAATACATGTAACAGAGATTGGTGAAATTGATCAAATGTAACTGAAAAACAAAGGTTTAGCCAGTGATGCATGTGTCTGTGGTTTATTTTTATGGTGGTGGTCCTATTTATACGATAAATCACACTGCTTGATGCAACAATGGCGGAGCTAGCTCGCTGTTATTTCAAGGTGTGACTTCTCCCCTAAAAGCACGGTGAAATTGATCTGGCACAGACTGACGGCCATGAGAACAGTCGACTGATTAAAGGAGACAACGAATCCCTCCCCTTGACCCTTCCTGCCAACCCCCTAGAACTATTTCTTATAGCGGTCATTGCCACTAGTCTAATAGTACATGGCATTGTTCACTAGGAGCTTTCCAGGACCCTCACAAGTCATGGGTGTCTGACAGAATGGAAACTACTTTACCTTCAACTCAGAGCAACTTTATAATTCCAGGGGTGTATCTTCTATATTGATCAAAGGTGTGAAATATTCTGGCTGCAATATTGATGGCAACTATTAAATATTTGGAGGAGAAAAGATTGATGTTAGATGCCCCAGGTCTGAGATTTTCAAGCCAAAAAAAAAAGACTTACTACCTTCAATACTTAGGAAAAAAGAAACGGTAATGATGTGACGGTTAAAAGAAAACCTCTGGGGAAAGGCCAAGCCTTATACAATTAGAGGAGCCTATTCATGCCCATCCTTTTGAGAACACACCAAAACTTTTAAATAAACCAGTCAGTGAGCAATGTGCTCCACTTTACTTGGTTGGGCTAATTATTCATGTCCTGTCAAAATTGCATCCGAGCATACAGCTCTGACCCTCACCGTACTCTTTAAGCACACTTCAGCTATTTTAATTTAACACTGAGCTTCTCAGTCTAGGAAAGAAGTGGCATGACAACAATTATGCACAGTATTTTACAAAGCAACTCAAAGATTTAGTGTAATAATTTGGGATTTTGGAAAGAGGGAAGCTAGCATTAACATCTATAATACAATGTCCACTGAATGCTGGTAAAATACAACATATGATAGCTTAATTATTTTTAAATAACTGAAAGATACATTCCTACATGTAGAGGGTAAATGAATAACTGCACGATCAACATGTCAAGCCATTTGGTTCAAACCTAGATTCACATGAAATTGTATCATTGAATGCAAAATATTCAATGAGAGTTCTGTTTTCTTTTAGACAGCATAATTGAATGGTCCAGCCAAATGCAGTAGGTAACAGAACCCTCCACCAGTAACAAGGTTGTTTACTCAAAATCAGCCAATCACAAACTCACTCACCAGTGACTGTTCTAATGAAATGGTATCAGCCTTAAGCATTTTACTACAGATGATAAATTCAGGGGTTGGAAGTTTAAACAGCTCAGTGAACTATTAAATAGAGGTTGTTTTTTTTACAGTTGTTTAGCTATGATAGAAATAAAAATAGGTAACTCAACAATTTGTGGTGATCTGGCTCTGTTCAAAAAGGATCACTCTGCTACCTCAACATTATTTACAGTACATAAACAGAGCAGTAGGTAGACTCTTCTAAAACAGTTGATTTGTTACTCTTTCACAAAACAAGTAAAAAAACACCAAATAAACAGACAAAAAGACATACCCCAAAATATTGTTCACATGGCAGTGAATACCAAGCCTGTGGTTACTCAGGTAATGGACTGTTGTGGTGTAAACTTATTTAATGATGCAGATTGATAAAACAATAACATCTAGGCAGGGCTAAGTCACCATGAGGGACTATTGCTACACATCAGATCATTACAAAAAAGTGCAGAGTCACCACATGTAATTTGTGGCAGCAGTGTCTGCAAACTGCATTCATTAGTTATTCTACACTTTGGACTATTTATTACATTGCAGGAAAAAAATGGTGGGAAAGCTTTTGATATTCCCATTTTCTAATGTACAATGTGACAAATAAAGGCCCTTTGCTCATAACATGTTCCCACCCACAGGGAAACAGGACAAAATGTGCTTACCTCGCTCTCTATTATTCAGTTTCCAAAAACCCCATGCCTTGTCAGACACTTCCCAATATAGCAATTGAAAAAATAGTATAATAGAATTAATGGTGGCAAATTCCTACATTTTCAAGACACCTTCATATCATGAGACACCTTAATATTTCACAGTGTTAAGCAAATAATTAAAGCCTACAGTTAAAATGTTAGCTCCAATTAGTGCATCAGCAGGGAACTGATGAGTTATATTCTTTGTTGATGAACATATAATACTAACAATTCATCTGACAATCATGCTTTTGTCATAAGCCAACATTCTGTTTATTTTATCAAAGGCTTATGCAAGCTATTCATGTAGATGCCAGTGGCACTACCTGTAGATATACTTTATGTAAGTATACACATGTATTTTAAATAAATTAAATCAATGTCTGTGCCCAACTCCTGGAATCTTTAATGTTTTTGAATTGCATCCATTTGCTACATGGACAATAGCACCTAATCGGTTTGCATAAAAAAGTGGATGGAATCAACCTCTAATAGTAATTCTCCATAGTCTCAGCTGGTTTCAAAGAGAATGTCAGTAAGGCAAATGCCATACAACCCTATCAGGAAAGAGCACTCAATGTAGCTAGATCATCTGTTTGGTCTTTGGGGACCAGGGTTTTCCACAGAGGGTGGTGCCAGTGTCTAAGGTTGATTGAACATGCTGATGTAATGATGTGCAGTGGTGTACAGGATGAAAACAACACTTGTTGAAAGAACTGCATTGGCTGGCAAAAATGAACAGTCACAGAAGTTGTGATAGTAATGTTATCTAAATAGTAGTAACACAGGTTATTCATGTATTATTTTATCCCCCAAAGATATTATAACACATTTCATGCACATAGGACATTCAATGTGCGCTATATAAGGCAAGCAGAAACATACAAGGGAGAAACAAAATACTAAGAAAGATAGAAAGAAAAAGCAATTGTAATAAGATAAATCCAAAGATAGGTGAATACATGTGTCGATCCCCTCCCTTTCTTCCCCTTGGCGATGTTGAAATGCCATGGCTAAACCTCACCCACACTTTTCAACTGTGTTCACATGGAATTGAATGACTGTGGTCATATCATTGCATAAATCACGCTGATGTTTTAAAAAATGGCTCTGCTTTCTAGTTGGACAGCACAGCTGCCTTGTTTAGGGTGGCATGAGCCGCTCTGTATTTAAGCCAGACAATAAGAGCCATCACATCAAAGTGCAAGTGAGATAAATGATTCATGAGCAGCTGCTGCTGTTTGGCTGTCCTCTTATGACTCTGTTGGAGGGCAGGGATGGGGGGTATCTGTTCTGGGGTCATAATTATAGGTGTGTCACCTGTGTGTGTGTGTGTGTGTGTGTGTGTGTGTGTGTGTGTGTGTGTGTGTGTGTGTGTGTGTGTGTGTGGAGGGGGTGGACTGTGTGTTATTTAACTTTTACTGAATGTAAGTATGTCTTTGTGTGTGCATGCCGACTAAATTCTCTACTGTGTATACACAAGTCAGTAAAGATGGAGTACAGGTTGGTGTCCTTGTGATGGAAACAATAGACCATAAATCATTTATGAAAAGAGCACTAATGGTCTTGGATATTTCAGAAAACTGAAAAGGTCAGCTCAAAGTCCCCACCAGCTGCTTTTAATGTCACTCTCACCAAAGCCACCCTCAAGAGATTTTCAGATTTTTCTCTCTACAAAGGGTGTTGATTGCATTTCATGAAATCTATTTTTGAACTGTCTTGAAACCTGGCGAAACGGTACTGTCAATTCTTTGTCAGAACTGGATTTTTTTCTGCATTTTCTTTTTTTCTGGCTTAGAGAGAAAGGTACAATGCTTGTCACTGGAGGGTGCAACTAATGTACCCTGGTCATTCAAACAAGAATGTATTTCTGCAAGAATGTATGACTTACAGCCTCAAGGCCCCATTGATGTACCTTTAAGTATACATTTTGTATATATGATTTTTTTGAGAACAAAGATTAACACACCCTGTACCATTATGTTTTAAGTTATCAAATATTGTATCTCCTCATCTTTATCGTAAAGATGGTGGGTTTATAAAGTTCATGTGAAGAAGTTTCTATTGGTTCCTTACTCCCTACCTCTACCTGTGACAATAGTGAAGTATTCTAGGAAGCTATTTCTCTGAGGTTGCCAACCCAGTGACAAGCATTGCATTTTATTGCTTATTCTGGTACTTCTTGTTCATAGAGTGCAGTACTGTAAGTGCAGTGTTGAATGAAAAGTCAGATACTTAATTGACAGGTAGCGCTCCTCTAAACCGGTCTATGTCATTTTGATGAAGAACAATTTGTGACTCAGAAATCCTTCAGAACATGGCACTGTAGAGTAGGTACCAATGAAAAGAGTCCCATGAGTTCAACAGCTTCAAATAAAAAGGGCTATTGAAATGTAGCATGGTAAGAACTAGCATCTTGATGACATCTTTGCATTGTTCATTGCAAATGTGAAGCAGATTGAGAGACATATTCATGCAGGAACAAGCCATTCTGAAAATCGCATATTGAACATTAGTTTAGGCAATAAGAACATAATGGATTATAATTGAATAATGTTAAGATCCGTTTCTGTACAAATAAAATGATCCATTGCAATGTTCATGCCTATACAATTTCTATATATAAGGAGTTTTTTTATTTACTGAATTCTATCTCCTACCTGTCTGGCGCATTGCCCTGTGTATGTGTTGCATTGTGCTCAGTTTCTCAGGTGGTTGCTATACAAATCAATTATTTCCCTCACCTGAAAACAACTTGTAAATGTAGCATGTAGCAGTTGCATCTGCTTTGAATCAGCATTAGAAGTGCTCTTATTATATTTTTTGTATTTAATTGAAGCTCTTGAATTTCTCTTAGCCGACTATTAAGTTTGTCATGCACTTGATTAGTATCCTGGTGTTTAATGAGGCACTTGCATCGCTCTTATCTAGACAATTGGGCTAGGGATGCACTTATTTATCTACCTGATTTGTGTGTTTTACTTTCTCTTGTTCTAATCACTATTTGAAAGTCACTTTGGATAAAAGTGTCTGCTAAATGACCGTAATGTAATGTCGACAAAAGTATGTTGATTTTCCAACAAGACTCCAAGGTGTCCAACTGACACAAGAGCTCTTTTTGTGGGAGCTGGGCATTTGTTTGGGAGTCCCTGTATAAAGTTATGTAGAAAGAACAGGTGGTACAATTTTATACATTTTAAATCTATATATTTAAAATACAAATGTTTAACATAATTCATCGTAGTATGGCAGGGTTAGTAACCAATAAATATTTTCGGCTTTGAGCCTGTCGTAACACCTCATGTTGCCAATCCAAAACACGCAAGGATTTATTTTATTTTTTGTTTGGTGATTTCCTTTATTCCCATTTTCTTTTAATGTTCTAATGCATTGTGTCCCTGCATATATTCTAAATTGAATATGTAGCTTGGCATTTGCAGTCAAGTCAGATGGTTCAAAGGTGAAATAAAGGCTGTCAACATTAGCATATTAACTTGGAGTTGCATATTTTATAAACTAAACCTTTGCAAATGACAATATACCATTCAAGATAGGGTGACCTAAAAGGTTGTCCACAAGATAATAGATTACTCAAAGCCAAGTCTGACATTTGTTTCTGGGTTTACCATGAAAGCCAAACGAGGGAGATCTAGTTAGAAGCACTAGTCTCTGACAGGTTATGGATTATTCATGCTACTATCGAAAAAGAAAACTGGAAAAGTAATCAATACAAGCACTAAAAAGCCTCACCTTGTTGAACAATTATTTATATGCTCTAAACTAATGCATTATATGCAAGTGGAAGCACTGTAATTGTTCAAAAGCATTTTACATAGATTTGGAGCATACATTGTAAGTACATGAACATGTATAGAGAACATAGTTACATGGAGTATAACTATTGCATATCAAAAATGTATTTCAAAGCGGCACAAATAAACATAGAAAATACAAAAGAGTCAACTTTTAACTAGGGATTATACAAATCAAATTAATCAAATTACACAAATGATTGCGCTATGGACAATTTAAATTGTGGAAAATGTTTGATTAATACATTACTGTGCATAAGTATAAGGCAGGGGATGCTGGAATGATTTTCTTTTCACTCACTGTTTAATTTTATTAATTCATATAAATATACATTTAAAATTCATATTTTTTGAGAATTGTTCTTACTTTATAGCATGTTTTTTTTATTGCACAGTACTGCATATGTTATAAGTTTACATATGTCACAACATGGGAAATGTGATGAAATCTAACAGTAATGTTCTAGCAAAAATCTGTGCGGTGGTTTTTTGTGGCAATATTTGCCATTGTTCTTTGCTTGCTTTGCAAACCTGTTGAGGATTGGCATATTTGCTCAATAGAAGTTTATGAGCTCTCAACATCTTTTCTCTCCCTAAGTCTACAGTCCAATAGCCGCTGGCCATTGAGTTAATATAGGATTTGCGCTGTCAATTCCCACGGGAAAGGCAGTAAAATTTCATTATCTTTTGAAGATAACAGTATATGATTTGATTTACGTTAAGTTTATCTTAAATAGTAGTGCTAAATACCTTTTAGTTTTTCAACACATTTTACATCTAAATAAAGAAGATTCATTATGTCACACAATGTTAAATTATTAACTAAATCACAGGTTATTACTCTTGTTACTGCCTGAAAAATTGTTTATTGGCATTTTTCCCCATAAATTCTTCCTTTGGGGAATATACCCATGTCTTCTTGAATGTAGTAACTGTCCCATTCATTGTTTTTATTTAGTCAGTGATGTAATTCTTGCCACCACAAGTTCCTTCTTTAGCATGTTATTTCAGAGAAGACCCTTACAGCATGTATCTAATGCTGGTGAGTAATTGATAGTTTTGGGGCCTGTTGATTCCAGCAAGACTGAAAAAAAAATTCACTCAAACAGGGTTGCTCAGTCATTCTATCAACTTTAAAATGTGCGTTATTGGTTGACAATTGGAACATTGAATGTGTCATCTGATCTGCCATACCAGAACGGATTGAGCAGCTGCCCTATACAGACAGTGCAGCCAACTAAAACTGCCAGGCATCTGCTTGTTGGTGCAGAGGTGCCAAATAATCATTTGTGGTTATTTACTCAAGTATAGAAACATGATTTTAGCTCAAACATGAACCACCACAACTCCAACCCATGCACACCAAATACACATTAATGCCTGTTGTTTAAAGAAATTAAACACAAATGGCATCTAGGGAAATGTATCAATATGCTGTGTAGCTTTTAAAGCAAGAAAATTAGCAACAACAAAAAAAATATATTAATATATATACTGGATATATAATTGACCAAATGGACCAAATGACAATGGACTAAATATTTGTAGCCATGTAAAAAATGAATATAGTAAGAGTTGGGTAGCAAACCAGACTCTGGCTTGAATGTGTATTGGTGGCTATTCAGTGAGATGCTCCTTAACCACAGCAACCTTGTTCAGCTTAACTTACCACACCGTGCTGTATTAAAAGGCATGCATCATTAAGCTGTAAATCTGTATATTTGAGTTAAATGCCAAATGTTTTTTGTATATTTTTTATGTCCATGCAAGTTGTAGACTTTAAACAACCTATTATCTCACAGAACTAATAACTACTAACTATTATCTCTACAGCAGATAACTAACCTTTATAGCTGTAAATATTGGATGGCTGAAATGTGTTCCTTTTTCAAGTTGGCACTCTAGCTGTCACAATGTTGACAGGTTATAGCGTCATGACATGATCTCCTGCCCCAGGAAGCCTGTCCTCTTATACCCTCTCCGAAGGTTAAGTGTTAATATTTTCGTCCCACAAATGAATTCAGACTACTGTAAACAGAAACAACAACTAAGACACCATAGGAGACAGGTAGGGGAGGAAACATACATGCCCACTGTCTAGTACAAAATCATTGGAAGCAGAAGAATAACTTAAAAGTCAGTCCCAGCATGCGCTTCAACTGAACAATTTTTTATATTTTTTTGTTGCAATGCACGCAATTGTACATGTGGAACTGTAGCTTTGTAAATTCTCCACATGATTGATATGGCTGACACACCAATGTTTTCTTTTACACGGTGGACCCTTGAGAGACACTGCAAAGCCTTCAGAGGACCGACTTGTTTACATCCACTAACTCTTACCCCGTTCCATTGGTGCTGTTGTGCTGGGGTTCAATGCTTATTGTTCAAAGAGATGTATGGCCATTAGGGTGTGAATGTCTGATCACATGAGGACATCAAAGGGAGATGACTGGTTCTATTCTATTTGTGAGTTTATTGGTGCCTTCGTCTAGAAAACTAGCTCATTCTCGTGGGTTCGAGGGACTTGTGTGACTATTTTTGTGTTGCGCATGGGACTGGCTTCCTTTGATGTAATTCAAGTCACTTCAAAATGGGTGGGGATAATAAATTCAAGTCAGATAAACAACCAGAAAAGTAGCCATAAGATTGAAAATTGACTGTCAAAAAAAACAAAAACATGTGAACACAAATATGTCTATTCATTATCACTGTTTTGCATGATTTGTGTATTCATATTAAAAATTATTATTTGTGAAGCTTAAAGCTTGCAAACTAGTCAATGTTCCTATGTATTATGTCATTTGTTTGTGTTTGTAATGTTTCCACTATAGGCATTTTTCTTAATGTTTTTGGAATCTCGTAGGCCCAATCCCAATTGCCTATTTTACTATTTTGGCCCTAACCCTTAGACCTAACCCTCCGTTTTGCACGTTCACGTGTAGGGGTGTCCCAATTCCCTTGTGATCGAGGGTTAGGGCTAAGAAAAAGGGCCAGTTGGCCCTCGAAACTGAGATTTTCAAGAGGCACACTTGAAACCGAGGGTTATGAGAATCCTCCCAGAAAAGCCTTGAGAATCACTGGCAAGATGGAGGTATACTTAACTGGTACAAAAAGAAAACCACAAATGTAGGTATTTTCTTTGCTAATAGTGTCTTCAGGAAAAGGTCACGTGACCACAACTTTCAAGGAAGTTATTTTGCCTCAGATTCTTTGATATAATGTTCATATTTGCCTTCAATATTCACATTGTTTTCTCCGTCGCTTGTTAATGATATAAGAAAATAAATTGCTACGTGAATAATGCTGCATTAGGTTGTTAGATTATTGGATCACTAGCTCTGTAGTTTTGGTAATATTAATAGGTATACTGGAACTACTTTGTCTTTGTAGCTTCACACTTTAGTTCCAATTTGAATGTGTGTGTGGGATCAGAGTATGACTGTCCATTGACAGTATGATATTGACAAGACCACATAGCAAGACTCATTAGGTTTGAGGCAAGTTATCAGACCAGTGGTGTTGCGCTAGATGATTTGTGCATGCTCCATGGGTCTAACATCCACAACCCAATGCACATAATAAACATAAATATATTTTCCTGCTGTCCATGGCTAGTAATGAGTGTCCGAGTGAGTTGACCACTGAGTCAAAATATCACACGTAGGCCTTTAATGACACCATTAGCTGCTTACTGGATGTACAATGACACAAAACAGACAGAGCAGGCTTGTTAACGGAATAAGCCCTCAGTCTGGTTTGACTTCCTTTTCAATTTAATGGTTGTTGCTGGCTCCACTGCCTTAGAATGACATTAGTGGAAATAGCGGTGCTTTATTTGAGGTAAACGCTAATGGTATTGTGACAATAGAGCATTTAGTTGTGATATAACTTAATTTGTGATATAACTTCCCATTATTATTTTGTTCTCAGTGAGTGCCATGTTTTAATGTATATGAACCATCCTGTAAAAAATGTGTTGTTCTCTCCTTTAGGTGATACATGTGCCAAGGTCAGATTGTGTTAAACCTTGGACTTGACTGGTGTTCTAGAGCTCATTTTTACGGTGCAAGGTCATACACGTCGCTCACCTTAAAAGTGAATCCATGCATTTAATGAAGAATAAAAAAAATATATGTTGTGCCTCAGTCACTAAAGGTCTCCAAATAAATCATTTCAACTACTTATTCTATTATAGTATGGCAAAATCTATTACTTTTTTGCATAAAAAAAATGCTTTTCAATACTTTGGCAGGGCAGAACTTTTAGAGACTTGCCAGAGGAAATTAGGATAAATTAAGCCACAAAGATGATGCATGGATGTAATGTGTCAAACATAAAACAAATATCTTGACGCTGCTCTAGCTTTTCATTGCAATATGTTTGGCATTGGAGACACAGCATGCAAGCTATTGCTTGATTCTATTCATTCTGTCCAGTGACATTACAGTGCTTTTCTATTGAGGTTGGCTGCTCATTTTAAGATACGTCCCCCAGTGTCTATGAGAGTAGGGAAAAGAGGGTCACTGTGAGTGCACTCTGCCAATGGCAGGGCAACAAATATGTCCACACAGTGGCTGACTCACAATGAAGTCCTCTGCCATCAAAGTGCCCTACTGTGGGTTTAATTGAGAGGGGCTAAGCTTCCCATCTGGAATTCTGCACTGAAGCCAGGTGATATTGCTGAACAATGCTAGCTTTTATTCCGAATTGAAACTTTCTTTCAGCTAAGATAGTATATAATCAAGGAAAACTCATTGCATGGTGCATGTCAAAGCATGTTTGTTAGAAATGATTTGTATTATTTGGACTTATTTAAGGTGCTATATTTTGGCTAAAATGCTTGTTTAGTTAGATAGTTAGACCTCAACCATTACAAAGAGTTCAAGTCTATATATTCGACCGGTTGGTGAGAAAAGGCTTTAGTTTTACAATGTTTTTGGTGGACTTGAGTATTGCGACAAGTATCCCCCAGCCCAGGACAGCACTGTGCAACATATCAGATGTCTGGATAAAAGCGAATTCCAGTCATAACTGGAACGTATCCTGCTTTTATCCTTGAGAATAATTCAGATAATATTTGTTTCATCTTAAGAATACTCTTGTAGAAAATAAGAGCATTACAATACAAATTGTATCAAGAGAAATTGTATTTTTCAGTATTTTCCTAGTGTAATGTGATACAAAACATTTTCTTCAGGTTATTAGAAACTGAGATGGATAACATTGCAAGCTTACAAAGTAAGATTTTACTTTCTTAAACACACTCTTCAGGTCACAAACATCCCATTTACAAGAACAAATTCACCTCAAAACAATATCGTATAAAGTGATACATTTATTTTGACATGGCAAATAACTAATTTAAATTTTTTATTAAATTATTTGTCTCTTTTTGGGAGTTAATTTTAGGAAGTTCCCTTAAATGTTTTGCCTCTATGAGCAATTACTATGTAATCAGCCTTCAGTAACATGTTCAATTCCCTCTGCCATATTCAGTGCTCAGAGGTATGCCAAATACTTCAATTTATGTTACTGTATGTTAGCATGTGTTCCAAGGTGCATGATTGTGTACGTGCAACAAATATCTAGACAGAGAGAGAAAGAGAGAAAAAAAGAGTGAGGGAGACGGAGTTGAAGGTAGGAAGAATTTTGTCAGCAAATGGGCAATTTAATGTAATTATTCTTTTGTGAGCAGCCTGTCATTTCTCTAGATTTTTCTAATTTTCTTTTCAGCCAACACACAAATTGCAAATAGTCTGTCAGGATGTATTAGGTTCATGTTCAGAGATGATGGCCTGTGGCCCAGCTGTCCAAAAAGAAATATGAAGAAATTATCAACATTCATCAGCTTGTAGATTAAACACTGTACAATAATTTTGTATATACTTTGTATGTTATCAACAACATTCCTCTTTATTTGCTCTGAATCCGTAAACAAATTTTTTTTTAATAGTTGGTTTAAATTGAAAAACATCTCATCCATTTAACTCAAATAACTGTATATTTGATATTTTATAAGTATATACAAAAATCTTGATGTTAATCTTACTGTATCTTGGAACCACATTATTTTTTCATATTGCGTCCAATTTATATTTTTATTTTTTAAGTTCTTACACTTACTTATTAAAGGAAAACTATTAAATAAATTGTTAATTTTGTTATACTAATATGCTTGGAGAAGATCTTTCTCATTCATAGAAACTTGATCTTAACATCACTCAACCAAGTCTTTCATGGAGTTTCCTTTTTGGGGTTTCCCTTCGTCTCAATCATTGAGTTGGTTTTCCAAGCAATTTACTGTAACTAAGACGACATCCCAAGCATGACTCAAAACTGCTCATTCCAGGGTGGTGGCATTAAATTAAGGTTTTGCACTGCAAAATGACTGATTTTAACATAAACACTCGATCAACACTCTTGCCCGTTGTAAAATAGTTTGGGAGCGAGCATCAAAAATTCCTTGAGGGAAGCCTTTTGGATTAAGAGCCTGAGTTTTCGTTCATAGGTTGAACTCAGTAACAGTAGTAGCCAGGTTTGATTATGTTGTAAATACAATAATAACATGTAAGGGGAGCAATTATAGTAAAAAAATACAATATAAAATCATCATTCAAACGCATGATTTATTTAGGCCTATACTCACATATTTCCCTGCATTGCTGAAAATTAGGCAGTACTAATAGACACTATTATCAAAAGTAAGTCACGGGTCATGTAAAGTTTTGCATCAAGGGTCTGTTGTTATGACTTTCCTGCCCATGATTATGTTCAACACACCATGGGTAGGGAGCATGTATCTGCAGAATCCCCTGATAGATACTGAACAACAGACCTGAAGTAGGTGGATACTAGGGTGGAGGTGGGTGCTAAGCAGCAAGCAGGAGTATAGTGTGTAAGCAGCAGTGCATTGATGCGGTTGTAAGAGCCAGTGTGGTGCAGCAGTGAGCATTGGAGCACTTGTAGGAGCCAGTGTGGAGAGAGAACTGAGGTTTAGGAAGGCCGCGTTCAACTAGTGAGCATGTGTGATTGGTTGATTGGTGCGACGTGGATAAATGCTGCAGACAGAGTTGCCTGCCTGAATTAGTGCTGCTGAAGATTCACCGTATGGTAGGGTTTAGACCACCTCCTGGAGGTACATGACCAGGGGGCAGTCCCATTTAGATTCAGGTAGAACCATCCACAACGAGCAGTCAGGAGAGAGGCAGGCCTGAATCCGTGGGGATTTTTGTATCATTTCAAGACAGAAGACATTTTTTGATCCTGTTTTTATCTTTGGATGCTGCACTGTATTTGTGATCGGATGGACCACTAGCCACCAAATGAAAGACAATAACAGCAGTATCCATTACTAAATATTGCATGGATTTGTATTACTACACAATTCACATTCCTATGGTATTTATATGTACTATTGTTCATTGCACAAGTGATTTCTATGGTGTTTTATTTTTTGCTATTGTAGATAGCTATTCCAATTGGGGGATTTGATGCATGCTGTTGACTTTTAAAGATATTGTATGTTGTCAGAGATAATTTGTTGAGGATTAAAACATGTTTCCACATTATTCATAGTGTATTTAGAGAAATCAACAAGGTGTACAGCGTTTCATTATTGGTGAACGTAAATGTCTGGTAGTGGATAACAAATTATGTTATTACAAATGAAACCATTAGACTGCAGAAACAGATCCATTGGCCTATATTGTCAAATGCCAGTTATCTAGGGGCCTAATAAACTGATGAGTCAACTACTGGAGCACTATACTGAAATATAAACATAATGAGATGCAACAATTTGCATATGACATCATTACAGGTCTAAAGTCAACAGTACAGTGTCTATTTACCATGCACATTCTGCAGATATTTGCTCCCTGCCCATGGTTTTACTGAGTGTTGAACATGACCATGGGTGGGAAAGTCATTCATAATAGCGGAAACTTGACACCAAACATTCTATGGTAGATTCATATGGGTAGGCCATTGGCCATCAGCTAAGCTTTCATTCCCTGCAGACATTGTGTATAATTTTCAATGTTTACATAAGCATGATTCACCCTGCCATCATGTCTGGGGTCTCAGCTCACCAAACAAAAGGAGACACAAAAATGTAAAAAAAAATATTTTGACAGAATTAATATTCAGGTAAGCTTGTCAGTCACATTAAAACAGTTCCAATGCTCAATGCTCATGTTTGGAACACAATTATTGTGTATTGCGAAAATATATATTTTTGTAATCCTAAATTCAAATGTGAGTGGACTATTGTACAGTACATGTATTGTAGGATAGGAATTCATTGTGTTAAGTGTTTAAATTACAGAACACATTTGGTTTTGCTAAATTTGGCTGCTAACATGGTAAACGTGCTAGCTATTTTGTATATTTGTACTGTATTTATCTATGCATATATCTATATCTAACCCTCCAAAGATCTTTTTAAATTTGTTTGAATGTATCCAAAGTACCACACTGCAGATAAAAAAGCAGTACACAATTTTTCCTCTTTCAATTATGCATTGATACTGTTTCATCCAAGCTCTCCAATCATCCAGTAATGATAAGCATTTTCTGCTTTCCCATTTGGGTATTTGCCTCAAAGTAAATGAAAAAGGCTCTGTGACTCAGATGAAAAGAAGAGGGAAATGAATAGGCGTTCCGATTGGAAAGAACCACAGAGAGAAATGAAGCAGGGTGGGACTTGAAAAGGCAATGAAACAAGAAACATTATCTTTGGAAACTAGCTCCATGATCCATGCAATTAAAATGAAATGGCTGACAATGACAGTCAACCTTTTCTGCTGTGTGACTGTAGCACTCCTCTTGTTCAACTCTTACCAGCAACATGCTCTTTTGATCTTTTTATGAACTGTTTTGCGGTGCATGGTCTACAAACATCTTAGTATTGCTAATACACAATGGAGACACTTAACATGTTGGTTATTCTGTATGCTGGCACTTCATTGAATGAAAAACATGATCGGCCAAAATGACTAACAGAGTTTTTGTAGAGTTTTTGTCCCTGGAAGCCTGCTAAAAAAAATGGCCTCTCCATTTGGAAACCTGCGCTACCTCTCTGATTGCTGCGTTTTTAGAATCTCCTCTCTATCACGTAACTCTCTCGAGAGCACCCCCAGATGCAGCCACAATGGGGAATTTAATTTGGGAAGCTGAAAAGCTGCACAGGGTTTCACTTATATGAATGATGGATGGGCCAGAGTTTTAAGATGCAAAGAACTTTTGAATCAAGAACTGAGCAGTTGTGATAATGACACGCTTGAAAGATTGTTCTCCATCAGATTCACAAGACCCAAATAAAAAAATTAAAAACACAGTTTTTGTTCTCAGTTTGAAGTTATGAAAGTCCCTTGAATCAAAAAAAGTTTTTTTCGTGTTCAGTTTTAGGATTTCCACACTTGCAGATATTGATCCAACTTACCTTTGAACATAGTTTACATAAAGTATGTTGTTTTCCTTTTGTGTCTAACTAAATTAATATAGCCAACAATGATTTAATTGAGATTACAGTTTGACCAACATGTTATTTATTATTTTAACAATGTGATAGTACTTGTTTGTACGTAGAAAAAAAGCTCTCATTGTCAATAAAAGTTGGATGATTGCATTTTAACTGCTGTAGCCTGTGTATGGTGCTGCTGCTGTGTTATTGAGATGTTGTTAAAATTCGTGAGCACTTATTCTAGAAGAAACAGAGACATAAGCTAATTTCATAATGCAATTAGATTGAGACGCAGTCTGATAGCGATAGTCCTCAAAGGTTTGGTCCAGTCCCTGTTGTTCAGCAATGCTTTCTCAGCTGTGGAAAAGAAATGGAGCTGTCCATTCTGTGGTTCTGAAATATTTTAAATCCCCCTTCTTCAAGCCCTGGGCAACCAATAACTACACTGCCCTCAAACACAGTAAAATGAGAGAGAGAGAGAGAGAGAGAGAGAGAGAGAGAGAGAGAGAGAGAGAGAGAGAGAGAGAGAGAGAGAGAGAGAGAGAGAGAGAGAGAGAGAGAGAGAGAGAGAGAGAGAGAGAGAGAGAGCATTATCTTAGGGGTGGCATTACGCAGAGACGCTAACTCTGCATGGTCTGTCAATGTAGGAGGCACACCTCTTCAGCTTGACCAACACAAGGATATCAACAAAATTAAAATGGAATTGCGAAAGCTGTTTTCACTACGTATCTTCGTCGTCTGTATTTTAAGCGGCATCAGCTCAGCAGTTGCCGCCAGTAATTGTGAGTAACATATCTTAAAGTTGGTTATGACTAACATTTTTAGACACACAGGTTTGAAAACTGCTATTATCAACCATTGCAATTACATTTTCTAAATTGTGTTGTATAGCGAATGGTTTTAAATACACTCACGAGCACACAAAACCCCTTGCATTTATCATTTATTTTCAGTCGTAAGTTAAGGCGGCGTTTGCTAGCCATTCCTGAGAAGAGTGTATTGAACACACAGTGAAGTATTTACCCGCACGCAAAAAGTGAGGGGCGAAATTATTGGTAATCCGTTCATTACATTTGTGGTAAAAGCACGATGAAGTTTTAAAAAATATGAGGTCGTTGAAAGCAATTCTTCAAAAACCCATGCAATCTGCTCGTATTCTTTGACACCCTCCACTAGAGGCCGTGGTTGTTCACCTACGGTGAACGATTAAAGATGCAATTCTATTCCTTATTTTGATTCTTGGGCTAGCAATTGGAACACTATTTGGACTAACGTTGGAATACGGCCTTGACTTAAAAGTCTCACTCTTATGCTCACTACATCTATAACTTTGAAATCAATACAAATATGATCACTAGGGTATCTTATTGTGGGTGGTGTTTACAGATGGCACATGTGACCAGAATGCCACGTTTAAGTAGTTTATCGTAGTAACGTAATCAACTGAAATAAGCCAAATTGCATTATTCATTTATGACATTCTTTTGTGGTTCTTAAATGTATCCAGTGATCAGGATGGACATGCTGCCTCAGAGATGAAGCAGCTAGATGCTCCTAAGGACAAACAAATGACTGTTCTCATATTTTCCTTTGAGAAACAAAAGGAGGGAGCAGAGATCCATCATGGATAGATTGTGTGGCCCCTGTGTCAGGTGACAGAGATATTGGCAGCCACATCCTCACGTCTTCATGCACTTTTCTTTTAAAGTCAGAGGGTATACATTCTTTTCAAACTGTTTCTGATTACTTTTCCTAAGTGCATTCTCTCAACCTGAAGTACTATACAAATGATTTGAAGCGTTCGTATGCTTCCTAACTGACTACAGAGCACGTGAAAGGTCCACATTGAAAACTCTGCAAAGAATTAGACCCTCTGTGGATATATATTTTATCATATATTTACGGAGGCCGAAGTGGGGTGCTTTAAATGGAAAGTGTCCTGCTGGGAGGGGAAGTGTGGTTTTGAAGGTTGCCTTTGGCTGGAAACAGCAGGGGCTTTCATTAACGGGGCAGTCTCTGATATGACACACTTCACTTTAGCTCTGTGGGTGGAATATTGCTCCAGTTCTAGTGATTCTTTCACAGCTTGTGTAGCCCACCACAACATAAATCCATCTTCTGTTACTTACTGTCACAGAGGCAAACGCCATACGTCATTTTATTTGCCTAAATGGTCACAGCTCCTATTATCTCAGTGAACACATACTTCAGAGCAAATTATGTCCCTGCAGAAGTACTTAGTGCATTGGAGTTCTATTTTGCCATGATGCTCTGGAGAGGACTGCATGCGATTGTTGATGCAGGTGCAGGAGCAGCACTCACTGCTCTCTGGACTGATTAATGTAAAGTAGGCTCTCAAGGAACTCCTACAGTCATGCAGATTTATAAAGGGCTGATAAATGTATCAATAATTAAACGAGAATTCCTTCTGACTTCTGTATAAGATACAGCCTCTTTTTCATAATTGTTTTATTAAACAAAATATAATAGAATTATAGGCCTTAAAAATAAATGGACTAACACATGTCATTTAAATGTGAATGACAAAAAAATTGAATGCAATGCCACTGGTGAGAGAACAAAATATGCTTAGTGAGAGTTACTACAATTTAAGAATTGCTACATTTACAATAACTGATCTGAAATCACACAAACGACAAAAGAAACCTAATTGGCGTTATTATCTACAGGGTATGTACTTTAACACAGTCATTATAGAAAATGGCAAAGAGGGAGGTCACATTGTTAATGAAGTAAGAAACATAAAAGGAGGTATTGCGGTAGTAAAAAAAAAGTATGTCTACCCAATGGACAGTGACAGACTTTTTGACCAAAGACTAGTGGCCATCTCCTTTTTTGAAATATATTTTGGATATTTTGTATGGCTTTTCAGCTTTATTTTATAGGACAGTGGAGAAAGACAGGAAATGAGGAGATATAGAGGGTTGGCATGCAGGATAAGGCCTCAGCACGGATTTGAACCCGGGCCCCTGCGACGAGGACTAGCCTCAGCGGTATGCACTGCTTGCCCAGTGAGCCAGCCATCAGGGCGCTCCAACTAGTGGCTATTTTCTGATAAAAAAGCCCTTTTAGTCCACCTTGAACCACAACAAATACATTACTAACATACATCACCAGCGAACTGCTGATGGCTATGGTATTTTCTGTTTCACTAGTCCTATCCATTAAGATCCCTGCACACTCCACAAATAGTTCAATTACAATCTGCTTTTAATGGAGGGGTTTGAAGTTGGTTGTAGGTTGACGCCATTGATGTTTTGTTCATCCTCTCACGGCTCACGTGTTGGAGTGTGTTGCTCATGTCTACTGCAATGCAACATCACTGCTGGTCCAAAAGGGTTAATTATATTAACAAAAATGTATTGAGCAAGCTGGTGCAACAATTTATTTCAGTGTTTTTTTATAATTAGATTTAGTGTAAGTCCACTAATTAGCCAAAGTTGAATTTATTGTAAAGAAAGCAGATATTGTTTGATACATTGCAGTGCATAGAAACATTATTCCTTGTCTATAGTACATGCTGTAAATAACACAAGGCTGTCCCTATCGATCTTTCAGGTAGAACATAAAGTAAATTACATCGAAATTAACACATTCAAATGTATCTTTGATTGTGATCACTGCACAGGTTCTCATAACCCGTGTAGAACAGCTATGTAACACTTCTCCATGAAATGAATGGGGAATTACAGATAAGAAATCTTTACAACTGATTAATCTTTTTTTATCTTTAAAAAAAGGTTATTTCACATTTGGAAATTGTGAGTCAATACATTCACGATCTGCTTAAATTATGTAACTTAAAGTTTTTATAAAGTTCTATCAGTGCATCTCCACTAATCCCTTGGAAACTTAGAACACTGAATAGAACAATCAAATACTTTCTTATACTTAATAAATAACATAGAAAAAATTATATAGACATATGATATAAGGCTATTTAGAGTAATCATTTCTACTTGAACTCTTGGGAAGGCAAGAAATCTATTTTGATGAATGTGGCGCCAGTGGAGGCCTTTTGCATTTCCAATCGCATCGCTCGCACAGTGATGCTGCACCATTCTCGATCTATAGAGTGCAATGAATATGCTTCAAATAGCACAATAGTCCGTACATTTCCTCATCCATTTATTCCTGGTGTTACTGGCACAGGGCTTTAAAGGATTAGAAACACTCACTTTCTATTGAACATGCCAATCAGACTGCTTCGGAAATTTGCAACAAGGTTGTTTTTTTACAAAAATAACCAACCATGGTTTGACTTGGGAAAATATAACCACAGTTTGAATCCTTCCATAAGGTAGTCCCGAGAGGGTATCATAACCTGTGTATCTGTGTGTATTAGTTTCATTTCAAACATGCCTTTGGTGTGATTCATCCTATATGAAGGCCTAATACAAATTAGCCTCGCAAAGCCAGCTTTCATGGACACTTTGTGTTTTTACCTTGACACTAGAATTACAGTTGAAGTGCTTCTCAAGGGAACTGTAGATTCATATTCAACATGTGGATATTATGTTGCCTATTTAAAAAGCACATGCTCACAGTACTGGATCTCCTATTGATACGGCACTATAGCAAGGTAAAGCCTAGATCTTCCATAGCAATGTGTGTGTATTGACTTTACTTACATTCTCAGGATTTCAGTGTGTTGTGTGACATTTCTAAAGACATTAGTGAAGATGGTTGTACGCATCAGCATCCCAGCATGACTGTAGGGATACTCCAAGAGTCAAACTCTCGTACAGGATTCTCCCGTCCTCAAGCGTGATATGAACTATAGGCTAATCAGCCACTAACCTTTAGTGTCTTTACCTAGTGCAGAGACACAGTCTTGGCTAATTATGACTTTACTGTGAGGTATCTCTCAAAGCATAGATGTTTGTCTAATCTCAAAATAGCGTTAAAAAGCATGCTGTAAATCAATAACGCATTAATTACAAGGGAGATTAGAAAATATGTGTTAAAAAATGAGAAAGATGTAATAGCCTAAATAATGTAAAAAAAAAAAGAAAAAAAAAAGCTAAAAGCTATCCACAGCAGGTTGTGTGTACACTTATAGGCCCTACCTTGTTGAACAAACAGTAAGTCTCACTACTCTTGTTGTTCTTAACAAATCTATTGGAAGCATTATTGGAAATGAAGTGTTACAGTGCAGAGACTATGTTTCTCAATCACTTCTATTGACCTGCACTTCCTCGAATTCAGCCTGTGTAGGGCTAATTGTCAACCGATAGTTTGGCCTTGGCTCAAGGTATCACTGAGCAGAGTTGGGTACCTAAGTCTATTCATCTGTGGGTGGTATCAGATGAGGCTTTATCAATACTACCCGGAGGTCTGGAGCCATTCAGTCACTGAATACTATTATTGCATCCTATGATATTATCGAAACAATGCAATTCAGTTGGTTGAGTGCCTTGCAATTCATACACTCTCCACCCTCTGCTCTAAAGATCTTCGAAGCATGCAAGCGATATCAAATTTGCAATTTGTTGGTCATCATTTTAAGACTTGACCTTGAGATGCCTTTTCTGTGATCTTGAAATTAGAGCTGTCGTTGCATGATCACAAAGTAAAATAGTACAGTGTGTATTGCAGTTCAAAGTAATGCTCTTTGGAATCACACTATAATTTATAATGATTTGTGTGATCCAATGGCAAGTTTGGGCCCATGCATGAGCAAATACAATTGGACTTGGATTGTGGTTTAAGACAGGCAGAAATTTGTTTAGGTCTTTCAATTGGCTTATTGTTGGTTTCCACAAACTGAAGAATCTTGTTATTTTCTTTCAGGTGGATGCAGCATTTAGTAATTTATAATTGTACAGGTCTTTTTGTTCATAACATTCAAGTTACAAAACAGTAATTTATAGTAATAGTTTTATGATTAATCTCACCAGATTACTAATGTAATGGTAATTTGTTACCGTTATCATTCCCTCATTCCAATAGTCAAACTACACAATCAAGTAATAAATCTGGCCATGGTAATAAAAAAAAGGGTTGCGTTGTGTTTGCTGTAGCTCAAGCTATCAACAGCTGGACTTTTTACATTCAGAAGTTATAGGAAACATTGTAGCCATTAAAGTAATGGCTTTATGTTGTAATAATAATGATTGTGGATAGATCAACTGTTTTAATTAATTATCTACTGATTTATTCTTGTACATCACACAATACCTGACACCTTAAACCTGTTATAACTATACCGCAATATTAATCGACTCATCCACTCGAAACAATCATTGACCTTAACACTACCTGTGCAATATATGTTGTTTCTCTTTTTTGACCTTAAGTGATTGTGATTGATTAATGACACTGTGTGTCTCTTGCTTTATCTAAATGAGTTCCAGTAGCTTGTGGTTGCTTTGACATGGTTAGGAGATGTAAGACAGAGTTCCCAAGGCAAATTATGCATATTTCTCTCCAGAGATGATTCTGAAGTGGATACCAACCCCTCCACCCTCATTGCCAGCTTGTTTATTTGATTTACTCTAAGTAAACAGCTCTCCATCTCAATCATTTCGTGCTCAGTCATCAGGTTTGGGTAGCACAAAGCACAAGCTATCTACCTGAATACACCACGAAAATATCAGTTAGGCTTAATTAGGAGACACATGCAAATGTTAGCAGCAAACGTAGGCTGCTGAAAAACAACAAAATCCACCATGTTGAAGGCATGACGTCAATGTCAATAGAAGAAAAGTGTTTGCCTTTTTGACATGGCAGTCATGTTAGATAAAATGTTTGTTATGAATATTTTTTGTTAAAAATAAGCATTGCTAATGAAAATATATAGTTGTATTATTATACATGAAATCATAGCTTCTAAAGTAGAGACATATTGTTTGTTATGAGAGTCAATTTTAATTGATATCCTTCATACAAGTGAACTTGAGTTTGCTCAAATTTGCAGAAAGGTCAAGCTTGAAGCAAGTGTGTCCTTGTATTCACAGACATCTTTCTCTGGATATTAACGAATATAGTGGATTTGCTTGATCAACACTGGCTGGTAGCCTTTTGATAGCAATATTTGCAATGATGATGAATTTCATAAAACAACATAAATATGGATTTTAATCTTTGTATTAGCGTGTGTTGAAAGATGATAACAAATATTAGCTGAACTAGATGTTAATAAATAATAATTTTACACTGCAAATACACCTGTACAATTTTGATAGACAATTTAGGTATAAAATACTGAAATAAAATCAAGGCTGATATTGCTAATACAATAATAATGAATCATGTTAGTGCCCGCTCTCATGGTTTTGTTGTGTGATATGAGCTATGGGTCATTCCTTTACATGACATAGATGTTTGTCATAGAGCTTATTATTAATTGGTGTACATCTTAAAGGCCAAGGAGGGAAGCGAAAGCTCACACTCTAAATCTAAATGTGTTCACAGTCATCCATCTTACCATGCATCACTGCATGGTGGCACACCTCAGGGAACTGAGGAGAAAGCAGTGTCTTTTATTTTTATCCCAAACACAATCACTGATAACCCCTAGCTGTGTAATACTAGCCTAGAGGCGTCAAAAAGCAGTTCTTACAGGAGTCTTGAATAAATCAATCTCAGTGGAAATGCCCTACTACTTCATGTGTTGTCTTCATCAACAATGATGGCTTTATAGGTAATACCTTGTTAGTAGGTAGTACTGTATGGATTGTTTGTTTACGTTTACAAAGTATATTAATATATATATATTTTTTGTGCTTATGCTTTATATTTAAGTCCAAGCTAGTAAGTGGTAGTACGAAAAAGTCGTCACTGTGTGTGGGTGTGTGCTGCTTTCTCTAAGATTTAATCCCTTGTACTTTGCATAGAGAGTGAGCCATGGCACGATCACATTCATAGCTTCTCAGGATTTTCAATTATCCTATAGGGCAAGGCGGCACTGAACGGAGCAGCGCAGCTTTGCAGGCAAATCATCCCCCACCCATAAATCGTCCTGATTGACAGCCCAGCCTTTGGCTCTTCACCAAATACGTAAATGGAGGCTGTAAACAACAACACTGTTCAATAGACACACATTCTGTTATTGTAGGCATGGAATGGTCTGTGCAGTTTCAAGGTGGGAGAGTCATTGCCAACATTTCACTCTAGGAGCATGTCATATGCCATAAAAAATGTTATTGGCCAAACCGTTTCATTCCTATCAAGGTCTTCTACAGCATTTCATATGCTGTAGTGTAATCCTCTGATGGAATGGAGAAAGCTATTGGTGCCATTTGGGCCTATTACTTAGGTGAGAGACTGGAGCCTGTCATTTATGTTAAAACTACAGGCCCACTGGGTTAGCTAGAATTATATTCAGACTGAAGATGCAGGCTTATATCAACGGGGTTGTGTGATCATCAGCGTCTGATGGATTATGTGAGAAATAAAACACCGATGTAGAAACATTGATGGAACAAGAAGTAGTTGAGAGATGGAGTTATGCTTCAGGGATTAAAGTGCTAAATCAGGATCTTGGCTATGTACATCTACACAACAGATGTGTTGGATGTGTTTGGCGACTGCTACAGTAAAAGCCGGCATTACATTTTAATTCCTTAGGAAGTTAGCATGTCAGTGTTTTCTTTTTTTGCGATGGACTTCTGCATCTGCAAATGGTGCTTCCCTGCTCTGTTTGGGCCCTGTACTGTAAGAACCCGCGTGATCCATTTCCCTCACCCTTCAGAGCAGCATTAGAGACATCTGCTGGCCTGTGGTCTGATCAGGTCAGATGAATTTGAGTGGAAAGTCCAGAAACACCCACATACAGTACAGTGAACCGGCTTGACACGGCAATCTCTGAACACGCCGTGTCCCCAGTATGAAGGGTCATCAGCCACTGCAGATGTGTCCCAAATAGATTTGCCATTGAGCGGATGCCATCCAAAACAAAATGCCTCTTGTACAAAGAGGAATGAATTGCTCACTAATGGAGACTGTAGAGGGATAATTGTAATCAAGCTGTTGCCAGATCTTATTATTTTCTCAGAGAGATTCTTTAGACCAGCTGGCTTCTTTCATGCAGCTCTTGGCTCATTGGAGTCCACAAAGGCGACTTGTGCAGTAAGTGAAGGAGCTCCACCCGACTTGCTGCTCTTATTGTGCCTGGCAGGGCTGGATCGGGGGAGATGAGGACGACACGCTCAGATCACTGGCCTCTTAATCTCCTCCTGCGTGTTGGAGGGGTTCTAATCTCACACTGCTGCATTAAATGGAGCACGCAAACACACACACACACACACACACACAAACACACATACACACACACACACACACACACACACACACACAGACATACACAGCTGTTGAAGGAACTATGGGTTTGACTGCCCTCTTGTTAAAGGTGACTGCTTGAGTTAATGGACTGTTGGAGTTTTGCGGTTTGCGGACAAGTAAAGTTAACCTTGTTATTTGGCTGTACATTGAGGTAAATACTTTTCAGCGATGTGTTTCAAAGATATACCTAGGTTTTATCTTAAATGGCATTTACGTAATGGAACACCTATTTCAAGGAGATTTTGATCCTTATTGTTTAACTAGTGACAGAGCAATGTTGTATCACTGCATGAGCCAGGAATATAGACAGTTGTCAGTAGATTCAGATTGTTTTGCAGCACAGATCATATGATATTTCCTGGCATGTGCCCAAGGCTACTGAGCATTGAAAACAACTCTTAAGAGTCTGAAAGGTTAGCACGTTGCCATTTGTCCTTGTGCATTTACGACCATCCATGGTATTACGTAAAAGGCATGGTGTTGATAACCACTCATTCACTGAACCACCCCTTTTTAAACCGTTCTTAAAATGCAATGAAGATTTCACATAAATAAATATTGAATCGTCTTCTTCTAATCGTTGCTAATTTTCTTTTACTTCACAGATAACTGTAATGCTCCTTTGGTTTCCATGTTGCCCCAGGCATTCTTCCAGAGTTCTTCGCAGTCCTCATCTGCTAATGCTCCTTACTTTGCCAGGCTTAATAGAAGAGATGGTAAGTATGGTTAATATGTTTTGCTCTTATTAAGAGGACTTTTTTTAGGCAAATGATAATTGTGCTTTATTCAAGGAAACCCATGAAAGAGTTGCATTTTAGTCTATAATCTTATCAACTGTGATATCAGCTTGTTCTATGGAAATCAAATCACGTCCTTATCTTATTACACCATGGTCTCCTTCAAAGGCAAAAATAAAGAATATCAATTTCCACCCCTTCCGTCTAGAACTATTTCAAATGAGCATTTATCCTTATTTGTTTCTTTAAAATCTAAATACATAATTTGATTGTAAAGTAATCTCACATGTGTATGGATTCAAAGATTATTATCGTGGGCTTTATGTAAATCTAAACCAATAACATGTATTTCTATTCTACAGTTCAGTAAAAGTAGTCTTATTCACACATTTGCTTAAAAATCAAAAAATAATCTTCCTAAACACTCAAGGTTCACAGATCTGATACTGTTAGATTTGAATGGTAAACAGGCAGTCTAGCCTGACCTGAGGCTATTTTTAGCTCTACGCCCCTTTTGCTTCGTGTGCCTGTATCAACCAGCATCTTCTTCTCTTGGGGGCTTCTCTGTAAACGATGCTTCCTGCGTGGTGGATACTTTGGTTTGATATTCTGCACTCATCTGCTCCCATGGTGTTGTGTCCCAGCCCACAAAGGCGGAGTAATGAACCTTTCTGCCAGAACTGACCTGTTTCTTGATAGCTGAGTAGCTGTGGGGTCTCCACCTAATTGTAAACAACACAGCCATATCACACATTTACATTACTCTTTCCATGTTAACTGTGCCTTTCTACTCTCTCAGATTGAAAGAGCTCTTGTTCAACACAGTATTTAGCATATCAAAAACAGGCTAACATTTGAAGTGATATTCCGGGAAACTTGCGTTCACATCTTATACGTGACAGCATGATTTCCCCTTAAAGGGGTTCGTTTTTTCAATCATTAGAACTCCCCTGTCTCTCTTTCAGTTTCTCTCTCTTTCCCTCTCTCTATCTCTCTCTTCCACGCACACAAACGCGCACATGCAAAAGTACATTATTGTATGTGTGTGTGTGTGTGTGTGTGTGTGTATGTGTATGTGTGTGTGTGTGTGTATGTGTGTTTGTGTGTGTGAGTGAGTAGGCCCATAGCCCCAGCAATATAGAAATTGAGAATCCACTGCAAGATGAGCCCATCGGTGAAGGTTTACTTAGACTGAGCATAAACCACGATGTGATCTACTGTGTATTGACCGGATGATAAAAGAGCTACTTTTTTCTTTGTTTTTGCTCTCTCAAGGAGCAGGAGGCTGGTCTCCCCTTGTGACAGACAGACAGCCTTGGCTGCAGCTGGACCTCAGGGACAGAATGGAGGTGATGGCAGTGGCCACTCAGGGGCGCTACGACAGTCCTGACTGGGTCAGTAGCTACCTGCTGCTCTACAGTGACACTGGCCGGGCTTGGAAGCAGTACAGACAGAATGACGGAGTGGGGGTGAGTAGTAGTGGGATTGACACTTGGCTTTCTGTTTCTGTCAATTAAGGCCATCAAAAAAAGATGGACAGTACTATAGATATTTTGGTGTATAGAAAAGGACTGAATACACTTTTGTATGTTCTGCTCCGTGCAACAAAAGATGGGATACATTGTTAAAATCCTCATTGGCTGGGTAGAAAGACGACTGGACCATGTTTTGTTTGTCTGGAGACGTACAGGAGGCAAGCTGAACAGTTCGATTGTGATAAAATAAGTGCATTATACAGCGTCTTTTCTGTATTTCATTGATTGTGATGTCATAGCCTTATGCTCAGAATGTGTGCATAATTTATTTAACATAAAAATAGATAGCCTGTTTGTACCTCATGATGTTGGAGCATGCCATCAATTCTTTATGATCCATTGTGTTTGCCCCAGTTATGTCAAATACTGTTACAGACATCTTAAAATTAGGATATAACTGCAAGATATGAGGTATAAAATTGAACCTTCCATGCATTACAACCAATAAAATACCAATTTTTGGAGTTGTTAATTTGTCATTCTAAAATGCTCGGAGTACTTATCTCAATACCTGATATTAAACGCTCTGGGAGACACAAGGCAAAGAGCATGTCCATTGCAATATGGATTTTAAGTATTTACTATCTTCCACAAGCTATTTGCTTTGTAAGGAATAAAAACGTGTATCCTAGTTTCTTGCCAATAGTGTCAAGTACTATTGGCTGCTTGGTGTCTAGAAAACTATTACTAAGATAGTTAACACCAGCATATCACTTAGCATTGAGGCACTTGGCACTAAAATATGTGATATTCAGTTGTCGTTTTATGAGAACCTATGTGTTACAGTATTAAGTTTCCACTACTATTTGCTTTATCCTTAATGGCTGTAGCTACATTTTAATAAGGTTTCAGCCAAGGATCATCGCCCTAGGAGTATGTCCGGTACACTTGTATACTTATTTAAAAGGAGGGACAGAAATAAGTCTGTCTCTTAATGACATTCAGTGAAAAAGGTTTTCTGCAATGTCTAAAAAGATGCTGTACTTTGTATGGTTTTTTATGTAGAAACTTCAATTACAAACAATATTTTTAGAGATTTTAACCATGTAGTAGTCTACTCTACTGCACAGTATCAGAAATACCCAAAGTTTGAGACCCAAGTTCAAGGAACAGAGGGGAGCTTTGCTTACTGTTTTGGAGAGGATAACATACTGACTACTTGCCCATAACACTCTTTATGAGTGTACAGCACATGCAATGTCCACCTGCCTAATACTGTAGAAGTCTGAGGATGACTGACAATTAATTACAGAGACATCCCTAATGAAGGAACTCCAAGGTGGTTAACCAGAGTTTTAACCTCTGGCTTTTGGTGATATTAATTGACATCCGTCTGGCATTGTAACACGTGAGGTTCAAAGGTAATGGCCTGCTGCTGGTATCTCAAGCTGAGGGGGCTAATGAGAGAACACTGACTGCTGGGACTACTGGGCCTCAGCCACCTTGCACCTTGGAAGATGAGCTTGCTGTTATATTGCCGTATGGAAAATTATGGAAATGCAGAGGGGGGGTTAAAAAGCAATGTGTATATACATGGCAAAGATGTGCAAACTCAAACACATGTAAACGTACACACAGGTTGCTCATGCTGTCACAATTAGATACACAACAGAGCCACAGTTCTCTTATATTTTCTTTTTCTATGCCCAGTCATAACATTATCACCTTCAATTGGGGCTCTATCCTGTTGTGTTGCTGTGGCACACCCCAACAGGGAGTAGGGAGGGAATGTAGGAAACAACAGGATGCCACTTTTCTACAAGCCACTAATGACCTAATTATCTGAACCGAAGGAACAAAGGGAAGTCTATGACTCATATCTGTAGGTGACCAGCTTAAAGATGATGCAATTTAAACTGGGTTTCGAGCAATATGTAGTCCAAAGATGAATTGAACCCTTTGCTTTCAGAATATTTTTTTCAGTTAGAAGAAAATGAGAAAAAAAGAAAAATAATCTGTTTCAAAGAATATAAGGATATATTTGAGTTTTCTTCCATATCTTACATTTATTCTTTATTTTTTTTGGACAATATTTACCTTGTACAGCATGTTCATGAGGGTATGTGTATACAGAATGTAAAATCTTAGGTACTTACCAGAAATGCTTTTTATAGAGTCATCTAACAAACATGGTTAGTTAAATGCATTACAGTATACAGTACTTCATTGGAGGCCATACAAACTAGCTATATAGTAATAAAATACATCTATATTACTGTATTTTAATAACTTCAGCATTGTTTAAACATGTATTTTCACATATCTTGTTGAGTATTTCTTAATTTGGGAAGTATATTGTGGGTTCCTGTTATTTTTAAAGAGAATACAAATAGTTGAATAACTATATATGTTTAAATATGAACTTTTTCATCTGAACCAAGTTGATAATGCAATTGCTACCAGTTTAAATGAGACTATCAACACTGCAGTAGTAAAATGAAGGCATTAACCTCCACCCCTTCATACTCAATTCTTAGTGGGGTGGCCTTGTGTCTTCACCGATAAAGTGACGTGAGGGAGGCCCTCCCAAGAGAGGAAACGTTAAGAGTCTTAATGATTGAGGAAGGAGACTGTGCACGGGTCGATACAGGAATAGAAATAATGAACTCACAATGGAATAAGGAGACGTTTCTATGGACGGTGACTAACCTAAGCCCTGTGTTCTGTTGGGAGCCCTTATGCCCCTCAGGGTCCTCTTCTACGGCTCAGTTTACATTTGCACGGTAATTGGGAGGATTCACTTCTGGACATTTTCAGATCTGGAAAACAAGAGACATAATGATTGGAGGACCTAACATTATACTGTATTTTTGTTAATGATTATGAAAGGATGTTGAGGGGTTTAAGACGCTTGTGTGACAATTGTTGACATGTGACTTTGTTAGCTAATTAACTGCAAGCGACTATATGGCATGTGCTTGGCCTTTTGCTAATGAAAATTACCTATATTACAGAACAACTAATAGAAGTCAATGTACCACACTTATGTTGTTGTTTGACAGGGAGTCTATGCAGTTATAATAAGGCAAAAACAGTTTCAAGGCACAATTTTATAACAAATATGTCCTGATGTGCTCCTGGCTAATCCTTTAAAGAAGGGACTTGCACACGTTTAATAGTATACTGCGTGTATGAGTAAAACAGTTTAACTACGGATTTAATTGGAATCAATTTCTCTGAAGGAAATTCAGATTTTTTATGTAAGCTCAAAGTTTATACAAGCCATTTTGCATGTGCTTTTTGTAGGAATGTTGCAGCATAGGAACAAAGGAGTACACATATACCCATCTCAGAGATTACCTCCCTGAGAAACAATTAGCTGGAGATGCAACATGAGCTCTGCCTAACTCAAGACTTTTGTTAGTCAGCACATTTGCCACACATACACACAGATACACAAACAAACATGCACACACACACACACACACACACACACACACACACACACACACACACACACACACACACACACACACACACACACACACACACACACACACACACACAAAAAAAAAAGAACAGACTGTTTACTCTCTACTGTAGTAATTTCTTGTCCAATACCTTTGAGAAGAAATGCCCAAGACTATTGACTTTTGAAGTGCATGGTTTACTAGCAGGATTAAATATTTGTTAGAAATTATTCTCATGTTTAATTGAACATTTGTGGTAGTAGAGGTGTTATACTGTAAAATAACCTCATGGGTAATGTAAAACAGCTTGTCTCAATAATGAATATGTAAGTCATATTTTGATGAGGCTAACTTGTTTTCAAATTTAATTTGCTGAACGTGTACAAGTGCTATGTGCCGCGAAAGGATGTTTAAATCCCATGGAAATTTGTTAATACTTATCCTCATAGACATGAGCTACAGTGTGTTTATAAGTGCATAGCTTGCACCTCCTTTAAGATACAGTCACTGGGCTCCATTTAAATGGTTCACAACAGAAACCAGCATAAATCACAATAACAGCCGGAATAGTTACCTTGTAGGACTATTTCTTCTTCATTATCTATGAAGTGGACTATCTCAGTGTGTGCAATTCCTCAGAGGGAATTGACACTGCTACTCTGGGGCTACCCATGTGTTGTAATTTGTGCCACTTCTCCTATACCAGACTATATGCCATTGTGTTCTCAGCAGCTGGGAGAAGGCATATAAATTTCTTTGCTTGACTCGGTTGGGCTATCCAGAAAGCCAGGAGCCCTGGTGTCAACAATCCATCTTTCCCATACTCTGTAATACACATCATTA
This sequence comes from Galaxias olidus, assembly GCA_026901105.3. Taxonomy (NCBI): domain Eukaryota; kingdom Metazoa; phylum Chordata; class Actinopteri; order Galaxiiformes; family Galaxiidae; genus Galaxias; species Galaxias olidus. The sequence goes on along the minus strand of JAPMUY010005764.1, from coordinate 520,542 downwards.
TCGATTTAGCTCGTCACCTGCCTCGAATCCGTTATGACGAGCCCTAGTCATCAGTCATCTAAGTTTCCTCTCTCTAGAAATCCCCCTCCGCCTCTCTCTTTCTTCTATTTCTCCCTCTCTTTCTCTATATCACCCAGTTTATGTCCCCCGGCCTCTCTCGGTGCCGACTGTTGATGCTACGGAGGGTAGGGGGGTGGAAATGAAGAAGAATAATGACGTCTCACAATTTCAGCGAGAGATATTCATTTTTTATCTCCGTGGAAGAAGACAGAATGTGATACCAATTGTTTTTGTACTTGCTACTTGCCACTGTAATACTTTCCGCCTTTTGCATCGCACTGTTGCTGGGGTGAAAATACGCCAGTTTTCAACCATTGTAGTGTAAAAATACATGGCAATAGGTTATGTTTTTCACGGCTTCATCATATTTATTTTCCTATTGCAAGACATACGAAATTACTCTACCTTTGTATGTTATGATCAAACAAACTCACCAATGACGATGAAGCTTTTTTTCAGTTCCCTGGTGAAATAATTATCATAATTTTCCACATATTCAAGATCACTTCTGTCATGTTGACTGTATTGAAGTCCCTAGATGATCTTTCTGTAATTGCTGTCTTGTTTGCTTAGTGAATATTTTCCCCTTCCACACTGTATTTGTCATCAGTCTTAGCTGTATTGTATGTTGTCCTCTATGATCTAACCTCGTTCTCTCTCTCCTTTGTGTCCTCAGAGGTTTGTGGGGAACGTGAATGCTGATGGTGTTGTACAAAACAAGCTCTCCCACTCGGTCAGAACCCGCTTCCTGCGCTTTGTCCCCCTGGACTGGAACCCTAGTGGCTGGTTGGGCCTCAGGGTGGAAGTCTATGGCTGTTCCTACAGTAAGTTACCCCAGAGTCCCATTCACACCCTGAACACTTGTTTACCCACAAGATAGTTTGACAGGAAATGGTGTGCTATTTCCAAGAGATTTCAAAGACTCAGATGTGATCAGAACATTTAGACTTGATATTTTTTGCATTGTTATCATTGACCAGACACAAACAGTGCTTGTGCGCTGCCTCATCTTTATGCCTTATCCTACCACAAAGGCACTGTATGTGTTAGAGGTCAACTGATGACATGGTGATATAAGGAAAATGATGGCGTAAGGAGGGCTCTTTTGTCACTACAAATAGGCCAAACAATCGCTGACCAGACACAGTTCCAGCCACTAATAGAGACAGAAAGTGACAGGCTTGCCTGTTCAGGGGAGGCAGGCTCTGCATGGTTGATGCTACATATATAAAGGGGGGTCACTGTGTAGCCTCTCACACACATTGTGAAGCAGCACTAACTGGATCAGCCAGTGAATTACTACACTGTGAAAGACAGTTCTAATTATCCCTGAGTGAGCACTTTCATAATGCCTGGCCGTTCCACAGCATGATCCCTGTATTAATGTTGGATGAACAACTACTTTGCTAATTCATGCTGCATCATAAGCAGCCCATTGAGGATTAACATTTAGACTAAGATTGTATAAAATAAGACTTCTACAATAGAACCCCTTTCGTGTTAGGATGAGTTGTAGTATTGCCATCATTTATATACTGTACATTATGGGCATTGGATGTTGCCAGCTCAATTTTCCGTCCATTCTTTAGCGAGGCAAAATGTTCCAACATATTAACCCTTAAGTTTGAATGGTTGTATCAGCCCTCGTTATTTCTCTCACATTTTAGGATTTTCGCCTGATATTCTATACAGTTTGCACAGACCGTTAAGACAGAGAGACAGATTATTCTGCTATGAAATGTTAATGCAGTGAGATCAGATTCATGTATCTATGCATGAATATCTTCTAACAAAAAAAATTGTGTGGCTTAAGCAAATAAAAGAAAAAGCCCCAAATCTAATAATGTAGATTTCCTCAACGATGAGCATTTTCCTCAGTTTAGCATTACCAAAAGGGATGAACAAGGCAGCATAATGAGCATACTGTAGGGTGCAAATCATACCATTGAAAGTACAGGTGTATGTTAGAAATAGCAAGCGATTTGACTGTCTTCAAATATAAAAGATAGCACCTGGGGGGAAAAAAACTGACTTGTAACAGCAGCGTCAGTGATGAATAGGGATATAACCTTGAGAATCTTTCTCCTTTCAGAATCAGATGTGGCAGACTTCGACGGCAGAAGCTCCTTGCTTTACCGGTTTAACCAGAAGTCCATGTCGACGGTGAAGGATGTGATCTCTCTGCGCTTTAAGAGCCGTCAGGCTGAGGGTGTTCTGCTCCACGGGGAGGGTCAGAGGGGAGACTATATTACAGTGGAGCTGCACCGGGGCAGACTGGCCCTTTACCTCAACCTGGGTGAGACTCGCAGTACCACCAGCCCGTGCCTCATGCTGAACAAGCCTTATGAAGCAGGCGGCAGGATGGATGGTTGTGTCCTTTGTACCATTTAGTGTAGTTGCAGTCAGTAGAGTGGTCTGGGCATGCCCGGTGTGTTTGAGTAAGTGTGGATGCTAAGTGTATTTGTGTACGCTATCGTGTGTGTCTAGACAACTTGATACATGCTCTCACATAAAGTATTTGCCCTGGCCCATTCCAATTACTACTGCATCTGAGCTCCATTCACATTCGGTTTGAAGACGTTTAACGGTTTACTGGTATGCAGCTGAGCTGGGAATCGGTATTCTCACATGGGTACTTTGTGTTCATCCAGACGACACCAGGCTCAGATTCAGCAGTGGGCGTGTTGCTGTAACTCTGGGTAGTCTTCTGGACGACCAGCACTGGCACTCTGTTCTCATCGAGCGCTTCAACAAGCAGGTCAACCTCACAGTGGATGCCCACACACAGCACTTCCGGACCAAGGGAGAAGGAGACTCACTGGAGGTGGACTATGAGGTGGGCTGCATCAATTGTAGTATTTTTTTTATATGATTGAACAAATAGAGGAATGGATGAATCAATGAATGGGATAGTTTAGTTTTGATTCTTGCCCTTAAACATTTGCCCTTTCCACATGTGACATATGTGACATTTGTTAAGTTAAACCTTACAGTCATTGATTCAGAATAAAGTTTCTGACAAACATGAAACCCCACACATTTGCCGTTTAATCACCAGCATTGATTTAAGTTTTAATGTTTCAGAGATAGAACATCCTCTTTAATATTGTGTTGTTTCTGGCTCCTCCCCCTTCAAAGCTAAGTTTTGGAGGCATCCCACTCCCCGGCAAGCCTGGCATTTTTCTCAGGAAGAACTTCCATGGCTGCATCGAAAACCTCTACTACAACGGGATCAACATCATCGACCTGGCAAAGAGACGCAAGCCACAAATATACAGTGTGGTGAGGCTGCTATTTTAACGCATGGCATATAATTAAGGTATCACTCAAGACAAATGTGATCATAGAGTGAAACAAAGCCAGGCCACTAGGGTGGTCACAGACAGTCTGTTTTAATTGCAAAGTTGAGTAGAGATTTCAGATTTGCCTAAACTGTGAATACATTACACTTAATCACCCCCTGTTGTTGATTGGGGGTAAAGGTACAATGACAGATCTATTTTCTCTTCATCCTTACATTCATTTGATCCGCACCACTATGACATTAAGTCACGATCTAGAAATAGATTCAACCTAAAGCCAAAGCTATTATTTGAACACCCTTCCTCCCCTACTCAAATCAGACAGGGGCCAGACCCACATTTCATCTCAGACACCTCTCCCTCCTCAGAACCGCTGATTGCTATGTTAAAAGACCTTTACTTACAACTGAGAGAGAGAGTGGCCAATTTTGCTCACAGACTGGTATGATGGAATGCCTAATGGAATTTCAATGTGGAATCCTTCCCCGGGTGGTTGAGAGGAATCACATTGAGAGTCAACGTGCTGGGATTGCTCTTTGCTGCCTCCCAGGCACAGGGATTGATAGGATTCTGACCTCAATTGACATGACTGGTCTTTGGGTGCATGTACCTAGCATGGCCTTGGCACTAACTAAAATTAAAGTGCAATATGTCTTTGTATGCTGTGCTGATAGCTCACTAAGATTAGCTTGGAGGTACTTGGTAATTCTACAGATTCATTTGGCAGAGTTTATTGCAATTTCTTCCATTGCTTGTCATTAAAATGGACCTTGAAAGTCATCACCTGTTTTCAGTAGAGACATTCTTTAAACAGAAATGCTAATGTATGTTATTTGCCTCGAAACAGTAAAACAGCCCAAACAGAAAGCTTGACATGAAGTGCATTATGCATTGAGGATATTGATGATTGTATGCGTAAATAACACATGTTGTTCATCATTGGGTTCCTTGGTCTCCAGGGCAACGTGACCTTCTCATGCTCACAAACCCAGTTGGTCGCCGCCACCTTCCTGAGCTCTAGCAGGAGCTTCCTGTCGCTCCCGGCAACAACGTCTGGCATGGGGGGCTTCTCTGTGCGTTTCCAGTTCCGTACATGGAACCCGGACGGGCTGCTGCTCTCCACTCGACTGACCCCGGAGCCCCAGAGACTGGAGCTGCAGATCAGCAACAGCCGGCTCCGTCTGACCCGCCATACCTCGGCCCAGCAGAAATCAGAGGTCTCCACTGGTGAGGACCATGATACACCAACACTGCATGACCTTATAATGATCTTGGTACAGACTGTGTCCATCTGGCTACAGAGGACATGTTTGAACAAAAAAAATGTCTTCTACTAAGCCAGACAGTCAGTCAATGCCATCCACCATCAGAAAGAAGACCGTCTATTTTTAGTCGTGCACATAATTTTATCGACATAATTTTTATTACCTTTGCCCTCAATAAAATCAAAGCTTGTTTAATCTCTTTCAAATTGCTTGAAGAAAATGTCATCGTCTATGTGCAGTACTTTAAATGTTTTTTTTTTTGGGGGGGTAGCATAGGATTGCAGTTTTGAAAAATAACATGGATAATCATGTTGGATTGCAGGAGGCAGACATTCAGCAGATGGCAGGCGCAGAGGGAAAAATACACATTGAAGACAGCCACAGCTTGAAAACCCTTCACTATAAAGGGCGCACTCAATCAAAATTCATAAACCACTGTTAGTTTTCTTTGAAGGCTAAACCCCATGCTAAATTAATCTTTTATCCAATAATAACAATGTCTGCAGTACTGGCACAAGACTCACTGACAGACATTTACTGTAGGCCTCAACAAACATTTATTCAGCTGCTCCCCTATAATGTCTAGTCCTCTACCACAATTTCAAACAGAATTTCTCTACATCTTTATCTACAATGCCAAACCATATATGTTCCAAGTTCAATTGAATGGAAGGACTTATTTTATTCATATTGCTTGATGATTTTTAGTTGTAGATAAAACCATGCAATGGTAATACATAACCTAAAACTCTTATCAAACTTCTCTAAGGTCATAAAGTGAATGATGGTCTCTGGCATTCTGTGAACCTGGACACACGGAATCTACAAATCACCTTGACTCTGGACAATGAGCCAGCCTCCCCCATTGAGCTTGGGGAGCAAGTAAATGCAGAGGACAGCTTCTATTTTGGTGGTGAGTGGACATGTCTACATTGTGAAATAAATACAAAATAAATATTGTTTTTAAAGAGTTTGAGTAGTAAAACAAATGTTATAATGTGGTTAACGGCAAATAGAAGATACACATTGTCAATTAAGGTTGAATACCAATTTTGTAAAATGTAAAATGTTAAAATGTTAAAATGTTAAAATGTATTAAAAATTATTAAATAAAGTAATATAATGTATATTCTAGATACAAATGTGTATTTTGCTGCTCACTATGTTTAACGTAAATATTACTTTACACATTATTGCATGATGTAATTGATCATCGGATGTCTTTTTTTACCAGGTTGTCCATCATCATCTGCATCAGGCTGCAAGAAATCAATGTTAGCATTCCAGGGATGCATGCAACACATCGTCATCAATAGCCAACCAATGAACCTTAACCATGTTCATCAAGGACTGCTTGGAAACTTCAATGAGCTTCAGTTTGACTCGTGTGGCATCCATGACAGGTGAGGCAGCTAATGCTTTCATACTCCACCTGGAAACATTTACAGCAAGTGAGAGCTCATCAATTACTGTGTGTTAACATTCAAAAACTGGCAAACACAAAAAACTAGAAAAATTCCTACATGATGTTGGGGGGAATTATCTCTGCCAAGAGTATTTATTTGTGGATGAGGATATGTTCTCACCAGAGCAGTCAAAGATAGAAAAGCATTGATAACTCAGACAACAAAGACAGGCTCCTCCAATTAGACTGCAATGGAGCATGGAAATACCATTTCTGGTTGAAAGCTTTGCTAAAAAGTGGTTCCTGGCATGGCATCTTGTCCATTGTAACTCTGGCCTGTTGTAAAATGGGTACACCTACTAGCTTCAGTAATGCCACGCTGCTTGTAAACTGCCGGAATGGCACAGGAGGGAACATCACAAGCTTGGAGTTTTTCTTCATATTTACCCTGAGGGGTATTACTGTTCATGTCAGCTACCTTGTGTTATCATATGTGTTGCTAATTGCTGTCAGATACGTTGTAAATGTTATGCAAAAATACAGATGAGGCACAGAGCTTTGGGTGTAATGATATAGGGAATGTGTGGGTGGTAAAATTAGATGTCATGATATTTCTAAGAAAACTTTATTTTATATTTGCCTTTTCTGTTATTTGATACAAAAAAAATCTGTTTATAATATAGAAATATAAACATTGTATAATCTTATTTCATTATTATTCCTTGCTTAAGTATGACTCGTTTTATTCAGTGCTCTGTAAATTTGTTCAGTAGTGTGTATTTCTTCCATCTCATGTGGCGGCGTATTTAAGTATAATGACCATAGCTTTGCTTCATTAAAAGGAATAAAGATTAACCTTTATGAGTGTTAATCTCCTTTTCCCTTTGTCCAATCAAACTTCATGAGTCAATTTATTGCAAGTGTGCACTTATATGCACCAGCTACTGTAATTTCATGACCTATGAGGGCACCCATGAACACAACAATAGAAATAGCTTGGCCGGTAATTAAGCCATGGCGTGCAACCTTATCTATGGTGCGGTCTCTTCACTCTTCGGCAATTAATGGGCGGGAGATGAAAGTGTATGAAATTATAGATGTGCTCTGAAAGGCTGGCAATTATGTGAAACTCAAGGAGGCTTGAGGAAGGGACTATTAATCAGAAGAGCGTGGTTTGGAATTTCCGTGAAATGCTGGTGTCCAAATCCCGTAAACATTTGCTATGATTTGACGTGAGGGAGATGGCCTTTTTTTTCATACGCCTACACCACACCACCAACTTGGTTTGATTTTCGCAAGCTAAGAACTCCAAGTGGGAAAAACACCCAGGAACTGTTTGGTATTTTCAAAGAAGCCTCGTACATAATAAAGTTGGTGAAGATGTATGAACTGTGTTGTCTCAGTTACTACCTGGGTGCTAGAGCCTTGATAATGGAAAGACAATGAACAGTTAATTGTGGAACCTGCCAAAATTGTGTAATAAAGACACAAAACATGCATCTGGGCTTGTTACCCAAGTAAACAATTGAATGCAGTACCTAGGTCTTTGTATTCCCTTCTTAATCTTTTGACTTCAGACAGAAGGCATAAAACATGGGATCTTGACAAATGTCTGCAACCAACAGTGGTATAGAGTATAACAATTGCATTACTGCTAGTGAAATTACATTTGTTTTTATTTACATAACTAGTGAATTATTGATATCTCCCTTATCAAATATTGCACAGTAAATGCACCATATTGTATGTACTAACCGATATTCCTTCCAGATGTCTGCCAAGTTTGTGTGAGCATGGTGGCCAGTGTTCTCAGTCCTGGAGCACCTTCTACTGTGACTGTTCTGGAACAGGATACACTGGAGCTACCTGCCACAACTGTGAGTCTACGTTTGGCCTTAAGTCTCTCAGTTCATCTGATGTATGTCGTATCATGTCATTGCCATTGAGTCCCAGTCGAGTGATAGTTTATGCTTGATATGGCACGTTCACAAATTTGCTAGCATTCTTCCACTGACGTCCTTCCGCAGTACTGCTGACTGTCAGAAGAACAACACACAGCAAAGTGTGACCTTGAGTGATCCTTTCCCCAGAATGCTAACTGTTAAATTCCTTAAGATCTAGTCAATCTTTTAGCTCTACTTCAGTGGCTTTCGACTGACATATAGAAGTTTCCCTTTCCTCACTGCAACTCTTGACATACAGATGCACCCCTTTGATATTCACCATAGAGCAGAGTGTGAGAAGCCTTGTGTGAAATAGTTCTCCTCCAGCATACTGATTTCTTGTTTATGATGGGTCGGATGCAGTTGTCCTTGCATGTCGAGGCCCAAAGGGACAGAAATGTTTGCAACCTGAATTAAAAATAGGTCTCTGTCAAATTGTGTTTATTATTTATTATCCTAATATATGCAAAATCCTATCAGGCTACCTTTTTCTTTGCACTACACTGACACTGAAAACGGTAGGAAAATTGTACCTAATTTTGTAATCTGTTGAAGAGAAAAACGCCTGTTGTGTCTCATGTGGATACAATTGAGAATGTTTTATTTTCCCTCAGCCATCTACGAGCCGTCATGCGAGGCCTACAGAGTGCTGGGCAGCTCCTCAGGCTTCTTCTCCATTGACTCGGACGGGAGTGGTCCTCTGGGGCCCACACAGGTCTACTGCGACATGAAAGGTGAGTGAGCCGCAGGGCCGCTGCCAGCCCCTCTTCACGTCCCCGAGCCCCACCAGCGTTGCTAAGATCATCCCACAAGAGAGGAGTCTTCACTGTATAAAGTCTAGCGCACTCCTTTACAGATCACATTGCATTGATCGGAGGCACCGCTGACAGCTGACAGTTTGCCGTCCAACAGAAAATCGTTAGGGTCATTCAATACGGACCATAAGCCAGGTTATGACGGCACTCCCCACGTAGACTTGACTTAAATACCTTCTGTGAAGAAGCGGGCGGAACTGAGTGTATAACTGCGAAATTACTCCAACGCAGAGATTATGCTCACACATATCACATCTCCTAGGAATGCAAGTGCCACTGCTTTCAGGACTCGGATTTTGAAAAGAGTTAGCGGATGGGGGACTGTACTAGCACCCAAGACAATATCCATCATTTAGCTGTCACAAGCTTACAGCAGTGACTTTTCTAGAGGTTAATGCAACGTTTAAGTCATTACGGAGGTGGCTGCTAGCTCTTGATAGTCTGGCTCTGGATCATATTGTGTTCTCCTTTTACCCCACAAATCCTAATCATTTTGCTGGAAGTTGCCTCAGGTTGACCTCAATTAAAGAATCCATTAGAGATGTAAATAACTCTCAGCTTGACATCCTAGGATGTGAATAATCAGAAAGTGGAGTAGGATTTTCTCTTAGGCTAGGTAAACACAAAATCCACATAATACATGCTAAGTGGGGGATGAAAATGAATTGGAGTCCTCACCTCAATTAATCACTCAAATTATTAACCCGTTATAGTAGATTGTATGGGAAATAAGTTTCCCTACGCTAAAGCTGTAAAACTGTATTGTGCCTTCGACGACATTGCTTCGACACATGAGCTATGAGAGACTTAACTTGTCAGCATGGTGCCAAAATTGTGTACAGTTTTACATGACAGTTTTGCTTTTGTAGAGGACAAGGTTTGGACAGTGGTGACCCACAACAGTACAGCCCCAGTGAGAGTCCAGGGATCCTCTCTACAGAAGCCATATGTTATGAGGTTCAACTACAGTGCCTCACCTGAACAACTGCGGACCCTTGTGATAAGGTCAGAGAAGTGCCAACAGGAAGTGGTTTACAGATGCAGGAAGTCCCGCCTCTTTAACACCAGAGGTAAGCTCTGTGAATGTGAGTCATTTTCTTTGGGATATAAAACCAAATCGTGACTTGTTTTAGTATCTTGCATTATCATGTTGAGAGGTATCCTGAATGTGACCCTATTGCTTGAATGTAAATGTACTTTGTTCTGTATTCTGCGCTGATTCTCATTATTTCTTTACACATTTAAAGGCAATCTCCATCTAGGTTTTGTGCATTCATCTTCAATAGCTTTGGGGGCGAGTGGTGTATCAGACATCCTGCATTTGCTCCTAAATTATGAAACATTCATGATGTGCTGAATTCCCACATTCCCCAGGATGCCAAGTGTGTGCAAAAAAAAAGAAGTTCATTATCACACCAGATCAAAGAGAGACAGAAAAATAACATCATATCGCCGTCTGAATAGCCTGGCGGTTGCCTTGTGTATTAGAACACATATCTACCTTAAAATATTCTCATGACCGGACTCTTACCGTGATTACTCTGGAAATAATTCCCCCCTCATAGCAATCCTTAATATATATTCAATATATTTATGTTCATTTGAATTAATAAAAAAAAGTTAGCACCTTTGGAGTTACCTTTGGAGTTTATTTATTAAAACAGCAGTTAACAGTGTTAATTTGCATTGATATTAGTAAGCTTTTGTTCAATTAAAAGTTTAATTTGTCCACTATTTATTATTTTGTATGATAGGCTGCTGAACATTTGCAGTGTTTGTTTGGGAACAGGCGACATGACAAGAAACAAGCAATTAATATTCTCAACGTTCATTTTCATTTTGACTTGTCTCCTCGCTGTATTATACCATGTCTTTATCAGTAGGCTAGCAGTCAGAATAATAATATGTCAAATTTTCACACTGACTCTTCATGACCGGCAATAGCAGGAACAATATGTTCAGTGATGATATTGTTTCAAATATTTGTCAACACTGGAGCAGCATAATAAAGCGGTGCCTCCGTAAAGAGAGTGCTTGATAAGGGCATGTATTTCAATACCTCTGGGCCCGCGGTGTGAGGTATGTATGAGCTAAATGTTAATGTATGCTTGGTGGGAATATAACATTACAATATGTTATGCACGATGCACGTGGTCCGGGAGACGGAGAGCTGCTGCCTGGCTCTGCAGCGTCTCTACGGCAGGGTCATAGTGTGTGAAGGATGACTGAGACCAGACCGCTTAGGCTTGACTTGCTGAAGCTAATGAGTTGTGCCTGACTTGAATCACTGAGGCTCCATTGACTCTATGTCATGAGATGTGTGAAAGGATGCCCAGGGCTCTCAGCAAAAATTACCTCCTGGCAATTAACTAAAGCCCTGGAGAGGGTATGGGTGACGATGGACAATGGAAAGGAAGATTTATTAGATTTTTTTACTCTGATAGAGGTTATAACTAATGGTAGATTTGTGTGAACTAAATATTTGGTGTTAACTGTGCAGATGGCACACCCCTGTCCTGGTGGCTGGACCAGGGAGGAGAGAGACGGACCTACTGGGGAGGCTTCCTACCTGGGGTCCAGCAGTGCTCCTGCAGCCTGGAGGAGAACTGCATTGACATGAACTACTTCTGTAACTGTGACGCTGACAGAGATGCATGGTAATGAAGCATTTGTGTTTTCTGGGCGGAATATGTCTTCTGTTGACATGTAACAGGCCAATATAAATGTGGTTTACCAAACTGTAAGCTGTCTGTTAAGTTCTAAATGTCAAGATACCATAAGAATGCAAGTTGAGGGAGGCTTGTATATGATATTATCCTTATATTGTATAGATTCATATGTTTTCAGAATATCTTTTTTTATATCAATATTATATATTTTGCAATCAGAATCACTTTTCAAACATTACTTTTCTTGTTGTTGTGTACTCTGGAATTCTGAGATGAAAAATGCATTTGCATATCTCCAGGGGAATATGTTCACATTGTGATGCATTGGTCCATTTTTAGAGTGTTTACTTGAATTTTCAGCTGATACAGAGGGATTGATTCCTTTATCTTTACTGCTGTGAAATTGAGAGTGCTCTCTCTGTATGTTGCAGGACTAATGACACAGGAGTTCTTTCCTACAAAGACCACTTACCAGTGAGCCAGATTGTAATTGGGGATACTAACAGAACAGACTCCGAGGCTGTCTACCGAATCAGCCCTCTGCGTTGTTATGGCGACAGTAGGTGAACACTTTTTTTTTGTAAAGCTGCAGAACTCCCTTTGTTCATCCTTCATTTTAGGCAATATTCAGATCAAAGCAGTGCTTAATTCCCTCCCAGAAACTTACTTTTTTTTTTTTTTGGCAAAGATGCTCTATCTATTGCATGTGAAACTAACATCACAGAACATTTTGAACTTCATCTCCTCAATCCCATCTGTCAGAGTCTGTGTGGAACGCGGCATCCTTCTACCAGGAGTCGACCTACCTTCACTTCCCCACCCTCCAGGCAGAGCTCAGCTCTGACATGTCCTTCTACTTTAAGACCAGCTCGCCCACAGGAGTCTTTCTGGAGAACTTGGGTCTCAAGGATTTCATAAGAATAGAACTAAGTTGTGAGTGGAACACAATTACATACCCAATAAGAGCTGCTCAAATAGTCGGATTACAGTAAGAATCTTAGTACATCTTTGATCAAACATTAAGCCTGCTTGAACGTAATCGGGAGCCCAAAGACAATGTACTACAAGTGCATGTTCATTGCTGTACATCCAGAAGATAGACACATACATTTATATTTATATATTTTGTGTATTATTCTGAAACCATTGTACATTTCCTGTTCTTATGAATATTGTAGTTAATATTTCACATTTGACTTTTTTTTTTTAAGTACAGAGATGTCAGTCTGGCACAGCATGATTTAATCCTAATGACATACCAAGCAGCATATTATCAAGCCATGAAATAGGACTTGAATAAGAGAGGATAATTTCTGTACCAACCATATAATCAAATAGTGATCCCTGCTGAGTATCTAAGAGTTGCTTGTGAAAGGAAAATAATGACCAAATAGCCCTAGGAATATAGAAGGGAATTGCTGGGTGCCTAACACTGGCACAGTACAGTGTGTACCAAGGAAGTTTAAGGGACACTGTGAAATCCCACCCATTCTCGAGTTATGTTATATATATATATATATATATATATATATATATATATATATATATATATATATATATATATATATATATATATATATATATATATATATAGATATATATAGATATATGTATATATACAATATATATATATGTATATATATATATATATATATATATATATATATATATCTATATATATATATATATATATATATATATATAACTATATATATATAATTTATATATATAATTTAATTTTTATTTTTTTATCTGAGGATTATTTGATGAATGTTAGTGGGCTGTCAACTGAACACATAAATCCATGCTGGTGATCAGGTTTTCCAAGTATTGATGCAATCCAGCGTAAATCATGGGATGAGATGAACACAGGATTACATTCTGCAACATTGAAAAATACATTTCATATTCAGTTGGGCCTGGTTCAATTCACTAATCCGAGCATATGAAACAAGAACAGGCTAAATGTATCTTTGCCTTCTCAGCTCCGTCAGTGGTGATGTTTTCCTTTGACGTGGGGAACGGGCCAGTGGCCCTGACGGTAAAGTCCCACTTGCCCCTGAATGACAGACAGTGGCACTATGTGAGGGCAGAGCACAATGTAAAGGAGGCCTCTCTGCAAGTGGATCAGCTGCCCTTGCGCTTCCTGGATGCCCCGTCTGACGGACGCCTCCGCTTGCGTCTCAACAGCCAGCTTTTTGTGGGTAGGCCTGGACACAGCCTTTCATGACTACTCAACAGAAAAATACATTTTATTAAGCATCCCAAAACAATAGATGATTTTGTCCACGTGCATTTTTTTCATATGACTGGACAGTAAAGTCTCTAAAGTACATGGCATTATATCAAACAGTTATATGAACAGATACAGAATAATATACTGATTTCAATGCATGAAACAAGTTGAAACGATGCTTATCTTAAATTTACATCAAAATATGGAGGTGAAATATGTAAAACATTTCTTAACATCCTCAAAGGAGGAACAGCATCCAGGCAAAGGGGCTTCCTGGGCTGCATCAGAACTCTGACCATCAACGGTGTGAATTTTAACCTGGAGGAGCGCGCCAAGATGACCCCGGGGGTGAGCTCTGGTTGCCCAGGTTACTGCAGCAGTTCTAGCAGTCTCTGTCACAACAGAGGGAGGTGCATTGAGAAGAACAGCGGCTACGTGTGTGACTGCTCTCGGTCAGCCTACGGGGGACCTTCCTGCAATCAAGGTGGGGGACTTTTTATTAACTTTTCTGAGCTAATATGAGGTGAATACACACATAAATATGTTTTTTGTTCCTTGTGTACATTTTCTCAAAATGCCATCGGCTGCTAAAAGCACACCTCCCTAACTATCACACACACGCACACACACACACACACACACACACACACACACACACACACACACACACACACACACACACACACACACACACACACACACACACACACATACTTCCCAAAAATGACACCAGTATATTCATACTGATGAATAATCATAGAAAAACCTTCAAAGAGCAAAACAATAATATGTAGTCCAGTGGAATATATTTTTTTATAATACATAACTTGGTTCAGATTGCCTCATCTCATGTTTCACTTGCTCCTGAAATGGAGGTGATCAAAAAGTGGTGTTCAAAAAGTGCAGCTTGGACAGCTTGTGAGGTGATGATCAAAGCAGGAGAGGAGCCAATGACAGATTATGGCTGCTCAGCTATATGTGGTCTGTCTGCTAGAACTCAGCTCTTGCATTCACACTCATCTAGAGCTCTATTATCATTGTAGAAGACCCATCAAATATTTCACTAGGCTGAGATACAGTTGAGTATCCTTTTGATCTGATCCTGTCTTCGAGCCAAAATATATATAAATATATCTTTGAGCTGTTAACTACTTTTTGAACTTTCCAGAAATTTTGACAAAGCTCCGCGAGCTGCATAGACACTCACAAGCAATGTGAGGGGTGTGGTTTCAGTTTTTCATTTATGTTGCGATTGAGACTCAATGAATTAATGGTCCTAAATCGCCTGGTAATGATCAATACTTAACTTTAATGTACGTGTAACTTGTTTCTGAACTACTTTTTTGATATCACCATGAAAAAAGCATATGCTTTGTTTCTCATTGTGCAGAGGTGTCAGTTACCTTTGACAGAGAGTCATCAGTGACCTACACTTTCCAGGAGCCCTTCTCAGTCATTGAGAACAGAAGTTTGCAGGTTTCCAGTGTGTCCAGAGAAAGCAACAGGTTCAGAGAGAACATGGCCTTCAGCTTCATCACCTCCCAGAGCCCTGCCATGCTTCTCGCTGTCAGCACCTTCAGCGGACAGTACATTGCCGTCATGCTGGCCAGAAACGGTATGGGCAAGCACTGGCAATTTAGTGAGAAGACATATTCTATAGCATGTAAATAAAAATGTTTTTGCTGATCCATATTTGGCCTCAAAATCAACATAATGTCCTTTACCCTGTGTCTTTCAGGGAGTCTTCAGATCTGGTACCGCCTTCACCTGGACAGGAAGCCAGATGTTTTCAGCCCAAGACCAAGCAGCTTAGCAGACGGACAACTGCATGGCATCAGAATACATCGTGTAGGAAAAGAAGTCTATGTACAGGTGAGATAGAGCTGATGGACCAATGCATACAGTATGAATGTGTGTGTCTAATTTCAGGCAAATTACAAGTTTTCAAAACAGTCAACATGCGTGAAAGTACTGGTAAATGTTCTAACCGTGTTTTCTCTTCAGCATGATGTGGGGGAATTTGTTCTTCACAGTTCCTTACTTGCATCTTTTCACTCCCTCACTCATCCAGATTGACAAGGACATGAACTTGAGGTACAGCTTGTCATCTGACGCAGAGTTAATCTCAATCAAATCGCTGACTTTGGGGAAAGTCACAGGTGAGGCCCTTTGAGAAATGAGAAAGGCGTTCTGGTTTACGTGGTTTAAAATTATGAAATGTTACACAACTGCACTCAAGGTTTTTCCACGCTATGGTGAAAATGAACTACACGCCAATTAAGTTTTAGCTCTGCAATACCTTAAAGTGTTGATTGGCAAAGGTCTCACTTGACGTCAAGGAGGGTTGTAAGCTATATATTATCCAGGGTTGGTCTAAAAATAAGCGAAACGATTGGGGATTTTTTTGATGGGGGGGGGGGGGGCTGCACAATCTTTCACCTGTTATTGATGTCTTCTTTTCAAGCTTTATTCGGCTCATATCACATGCACCTAAGAGTACCACGCTCAAGCTTATCACTTTACTCATTAATCAGAAGCTAAATGAAATTATTTACTAAATAAATTCTAATTTGTTGAACATAGGGACTCACAATAGCTCAGGGAATGAGCAAATATATGCTAATTTACAACATCATTAGCATTTCAAAACAACTGTTTTCTTCTCATGATTAAGGTGCAGAATATACCCTGTTGGCTGTGCGTGAATATCATGGATGAAAAGATGTTGTGGTTAACATGATTGTAAACAATGGTCCCTCCAAGCATTCCACGCTCATTCTTGACCAAGGTATCAAGCAAGTCCAACATGACCCTAGATTATTCATAAAAGTCACCAAAGGAATATGACTGTGAACTTAATCAGTATTGGGTTAATTATGCCAAATCAGGGCCTATGAAACACTAAAATGGTTTACCCTGGGGCTCGTGTGCTTTTCCTAAGCCATATACTCTACTCATTTGACTAGGTGGCCATCACAACAACCCTGTTTGCTCACAATGTGGTCTCCTTAGGATCAAAGGGGAGACGTTCACCTTCCTCACTGTGTTTAGTCTCACTGGGAGCTATTAAGTCAAAAATGTATGTTGCAACACTACTGTACAAACAAAGCCCTTCTTATCAACTTGGTGGCGATGATCATAAAACTTTTTAAGGGCATACTTCTTCCTCCAAATTACACCCTACGGGACAGAATTATGTTATTTATAGATTTTATACCAATTAGATAGAAGATGATGTCAAAAGAACGCAAATACTGTTGTATGTTGACGCTTTTAATGACCTGCGCTTTTTCGTCATGTTAAAAAGTCTAAAGGATCCTCCATCCCACGACGTTTAGAGGCAGATACTGTACACAACAATCAATCACACATGTATATGTCATAAACATCATATGGTGGGTTCCTATCTTTGTATTTAATTATATTCAAGGGCTGTAAGCAGGCAATTTTATCTTGATACTGTTCTTGGCAGTAGCTTAATTTCATTTCAGCAAATGATGAGAACCATTTGAATAAAGACATCTTGGGATACTAATTGCATTTGCATACTTTCCTTTGCAATCATAAAAAACAGACTCTTTGAAAATTGAAAGTAACAACATTCATTAAGTCTCAAGAGACTACCCAATGAGTAAAATAGATTGGAAACTTATGATGCTGGTAAAAATGATACCGTTTTATTTGTATATAATGTTTTTGACCAAATTTGCTAAACTGCATTTTGGGAGCTATGTTTTGATAATATTTTTATTTTTTGGCAGGAATAGATGTTGATGAGGAGGTGATGCATGCCGGCTCCAAAGGATTCATTGGCTGCCTGTCCTCAGTACAATTCAATCATGTAGCTCCTTTGAAAACAGCTCTGTCGAATCAAGGCAGCCCATTGGTCAGAGTACGCGGTCAACTGGTTGAGTCAAACTGTGGGACCCTGGCAGACTCAAATATCTTACACTCTCTTTCAGGTATGTTGGAATATTGGAGTTTTCAAACGTTTTCCTATAGTATCTCTACCAAAGAATTAATAATGTTCTATGATACCTCTGTATGTGTGTCTGCCTTTGTCTGAGTCTGAATGTCTTTGTATTTTTTTTGTACAGTATGTTTACATATGCGTTGGCGAAACTACTTAGCGTCATTGTTTTTTATTGGAAGAGTCAGGTTAATCGAACTCAACATAATCTGAAATTTAGTGCAATAGATGTGCATAACCTTTTTTCATTAGACATGCATAATGTATTACCACAAGTTAGCAAGGCTTCTTCTTTGGTCTTTGGATTTCAAATGTAGTAATTTGTAATATGCCCACAAATCATTTCACGTCATTTTGAATCCCAAACCTTTATTTATTATTGAAAAAGTTGAAAGTTTAAAAAAAAGAGACAGAAGAGGGGCAGTTTTTGGGGTTCTGGGCTTATGAAAACAGAAACTGTTGTCTCAAAAGTGGTCTTAGGGCTAACCACACTCAAACTTGAAAACACAATGAGGATTTTATCTAAATATTTACGCAATTTGGTGTATGTTCTGGCTAAACATGAACTAATGCCATGATTTGACATGCGATTTCCATATAATTTGCATATCCTTGCGTTTACGGCTAAAAGAAGGTTACTTCCCCCCACTTGATAAACCCTACCCACCTCTGCACTTCGTGGGATTATTTTCAGGAATGTCTTCTTGCATTGGAATGGACAGAAAGGTTTTCTGTGGCCTGAGGGCAGCAGGATACTAGAGGGCTAGACAGTTTTGAAAGTGGGACAAAACCTTTTTTCTTCAAATCTTTAGCACAAAACACCAATGAAGTTTTCAAGCTGGCAGTGGGTCTCATGATTTAAAAAAACTCCACCAATTCAATGTTTATACTTTATGCTTGTTTTCCCCCTACAAAACCTATTCACTGACCTCAATAACAAACAAATAGGAGATCAATGATCTAATCCATTTCTTGTGATGTCACCCTTTTCCCATTCACCGCTAGATCATTCAGAGACAGTCGACAGAGGCAAAGAGCCATTAAGAAACGCTTCACAAAGCAACTCGGCAGTAATTGGAGGTGAGTTTTCCAATTCAGAGTTGTTAAAGTGCTCAATTGCCAAAGTCAGTGTGCTGTGAAATGAGCCCCTGCTATCTCTTCTTCTCGCTCTCTCCTCCGACATTTTCTTGGAATAATGTGTGTCTGTCAAGACAGGATAACATGCCACAATTTAGGCATTTCCAGCACTGGAGAGACTTCCAAAGTAATTACCC
Source organism: Galaxias olidus (assembly GCA_026901105.3). NCBI lineage: Eukaryota > Metazoa > Chordata > Actinopteri > Galaxiiformes > Galaxiidae > Galaxias > Galaxias olidus. Next base: position 501,603 of record JAPMUY010005764.1, on the reverse strand, counting down.
AGAAGGGATGTTATTTGCACTGTAAAGTAAAAGGTCTTGTAAATGGACTTTCAGTCAGATATGACTGTATGCCAGGGAGATAAAGGACTGGCTGTTTAGGGAAGAGCCAAACAACTAAATACCACACTGGGGGGACATGTTCATTAAGGGACATCAAAACAGATTGGCTACCTTTTGGTGCATCAATTACACATTGTGCTACAAAGTTCAAATGTACTCTTTCAAGAAACACTTTTACATGCAGTTTATAGAAAATCTGCACATTATCAAGTTACTACAAATAGTGCTTCGATCAGTGTAAGAGGGAAAATAGGATAGATGATGGCCGTAAGTGAATATGGGACAAAATAGATATTTAAAATGTTGTTGAACCAATTCTCTTATTTCAAAATAGTTGCACTCTGGCGTTCTTAACTTAATGTTGTAACAAATGCGACCAATCAAAGCAAATTAACATATGTCCGATGGATGTTGTAAATACGTCAATGGCCCATTATAGAAAAAGAGTTCCCTCCCCTGGATGATGTCTGCATGATAACCCTATGCCGCAATTCTAGAAATCAAGATGACATATCATGGCAGTTGCAAATTTCTTTCTCTAAAGGCAAACATATCTAATGCATCTATTGAAAAAAAAAAGTATTTTAAGAAGTCTGTTATGGTTACACCTCTGCATGGAAAATGAACTGGAGTCAAATATCTTTATAGTGTCATAAGGATTTTTTGCGTGTCTTAATTCCTATTACCCTTTAGTTTACGTAGCCTATTGTGTTCAGAAGCATTACTTTAATGTCTTAGATATATTTTTTTAGAAGTGTACGCAGAGTTTTGTCCAGCCAAAGGTCAGACAGAAAATTTAAATCATGTCATACAATATATGGTCAGCTAAGATGGCTGTCTTTCTTCCTACTCAGGTGTGGTCACATCAGTGGTTTTCATCACCCTTTGTGTGCTGGCAGTGATGATACGTTTCCTGTACCAGCAGCGGCAGAACCAGAGGAGCGCCAGCCTCAAGGAAAAGGAACGTCGACACAGCCTGGAAACAGCTTACCGGGCAGAGCTCCACCTCCACAGCTCAGTCAGGGACAACATGAAGGAATACTATATATGACAGTAGTCTCTCCATCCGTGGACCTTAGATGGATACTTGTCATATGTCAGTGGATTTAGAAGAAGAGATATTGCTCAAAGCTTCCAAGAACTAACAATCCCAGTGCTCAAGCCAATGCGCTATCAACTAGGGATGCTCCTACTGACTTGCCCATTGTCTGATTGTTCCAGAAAATGTAGGTAGTAGACAGCAAGAGTAGCTGATTATTAGGTCTGTGAGTGGATTTTATAGTATATCAGAAAAACTATTTTGACAGTATGCTGGTGTGATTTCTGAGAAATACATATGGAAGCCAGCAGGTGGTTAAAGGTATAATAGTAAATAATTTAAAACAAGGGACAAATACATGAAATGCTAGTTGCCACAACACCTGAATATGCAACTGCTGATGACTGCAATCTGTTTGTTACAATGAACATCCTGAATGTTGTGGAATAGCACCTGCAAGACAAGAAATGTAGGTCAGGCTTGTATGTCACTTCAACAACATCCAGCTTTCTGAAGTTGAAACAACTAAGGGTTGAAATACGTAAATAGAACAGTGGGGCAGTGTTGCCTACTGTAAGAGTGCCTCTTTACTTTAAAGTATTTTAATTAAAAGTTTTACAATCTTTTTTAAATCACAAATAGACCATTGCATTTTATTAGGGCTTAGGTATCTTGGGTTTCCCCACTGTTGTGTAACAATAATTTACACTATCCTATTAGCTTTTTGTTCTGTTGTTTCATTTATGTCTTGGTATTTTTGCGTGGTTAAAAAGCCCTTCATATTATGCTAACTTGTCTACAATTCAAGTGGTTGTGGGATTTAAATAGTCCAGTCTCGATTGAAGAAGCAAGATATCTATATATGGTGAATCTTAATGGTACTTACCTCTCAAATTAAACCTTTTTTTATATAATGGATTATTATCATGTACATTTATCTCATTCCCTTCAAAATTGTTTGTAAAGTTTAGGACATAATATATATGTATATTGAATAATAAAAGCCAAGCTATCCTAAATAACTTATTTTATTGCTTGTGATCATGTCCGTTTTTGCAATAATTTTTAATTACTCAGGTAATTCGAAATAAAAATAAAATAAAATGTCATGATTTAAATGATGTGCGGCTGCTTAATTAAGTGCTGCTTTTGGATTATGTTACTTGGACTTCATGACTATTAGCCTAGATCGACTATTGTGATTATCCTATGGCATGCCAAACATACTCTGCAAAATGTATTTTACAGTATATCTGTAAATTCCTTTAGCATACTATGTATTTTATTAACATGTCTGATAGTTTTACTGTTTTTGACAGATTTGACAGGTTTATTGAAAGGTGTGTGATGATGGAAAAATTGCATCCTCACCTTTGATACCACGGTAACAGCACTCTATTGTGTGCGCATTTCCATACAATAATTTTTTTAACAAGCATGGCCTGTGTAAAGTGTTTGAATTATGGGAAGGGGTAATTGTATGAATTACATATTATATATATTGGGAAGATCCCATTTCTTTGTACAGTTTGCTGAGCCATATAACCACATATATAATGCACCATGGAACAATTAACAAAGAATTCACTACTACAACTCACTACATACAATATACTTTCAAAAGAAAATAATTTAATAATATATACATATATATATATATATATATATATATATATATATATATATATATATATATATATATATATATATATATATATATATATATATATAATCAAATAAAATGGTTTCGCTACATGAACTTACATCTAGAAAATTACTTGTATGGTGATAGATTTATTTAATTTATCCTGTAAGTGAAGCGGTGTACTCTATGTAATCTGAAAGAATTAGTCAAGCTGTTACCGTAGCAATCAGCATCTCGTTCAGTAGCCAATCGGCACTCTGTGAGCTGGAAGTCCTTATGAACTCTGCTCGACTACTAGACTGTTAACAGTATAGGACTAGGCAACTGTTTCCTTATAATGGAAAGGAACAATAGTTAAGCAACCTCTAAAAGCCTAACTGGTTTCTATGGTGATTTTTATTTGCCAGATCTAGCCTATTTTTTTTTCATGCTCTGAGGTACATTGAACAAAGGTAAAGATTTTTTGTTGTGAGTCATGGGGATTTAAATTTCTGCACTTTGTATGGCCTCAAATCAGACATTTAACTGCATTATTTTAGGAAGCTATCTTTCTTAAACTGACTCATCAGATTCCTCCAATATTACTTTGTTTTTCAGAAATATTGAAAAGCTTTATTTCTAGAAAGACTATTTCATTATTTCCTGATTATTTAATTTTAAGTAACATACAATTACAAATCATCTTTGCCATGCCATAGTTCATATTCAAATGAATGACGAGAATTCAGTCACATCACCACAATCAAACAACAGTCATCATTTTATTACATTTACACAGAAGATCCCAATAAGGAAACCACACCATTTCTGGTTCAATAAAAGTTCAACACAATTAGGAGTTTGAATAGCATACATGGGTGTATCTACTTGTAATTTAAGTATAGATATGGCAATTGAGGACTCTTAGCTGGTAGTGTTGAAGCCACCATCTTTTGCTCCACATGTGCAGACACAAACACATACAAACCAAATGTGCATGCAATGGGCTGAAGAGGATGGGGCAGGGGAGTTGACTGATTAAAATCACTTTCTCTGCTTATTCATCAGATTCAGCACTATATCTAACGACTTTGGGGCCACCCAGTGCAAGTCTTTGGGGAAACAGTTCAACCCACTGTTTCATTGCATTAGAGAAAACTTGAAAATAAAGTTTATGGCCAAACATTCCAACTAATGAGCAAGGCTACTGCTGAGATCGTTTTTGTGTGTTTCATACTGTATATCTCAAGCCTATTCATCACGAGTTATCTTGTTAATAGAATATTGTGAAATGCTGCTCATATTTTTTTGAGTTTACATAAGTAGCAAAACCTTAGCGTCCGTTCATATTTATAGATGAGTGGCTGGGTATGAAGTTTGTAAGGAAAACCTTAAGAAATAAAATGTAAGCTGACAAAGGAGAAAGTTTGTTTAAAGAAAATATGCCTTGAAGCTGTTCTTACACACTATGTATTAAATAGCATATATTTAAAAAAACTTTCTCTGACAACTGCACGGGCTCATTAATTCATGGCAAAAACTCTTGTCTATTGAAAAACGTCAACCACATTCACAGTTATCTCAGATGTCTTTAAAACACAAGGAAGGTCAAAATTGTGACCAACTCCATTAATACTTAAATTAAATGATACATGTCTTTCATTTGTTGCACTGTTAACAAGCAAGACGTGTTCATGGGTATGGTTAGGGCGTTAATTACTTTTTCTTTATCTCTCTCTCTCTCTCTCTCTCTAACAAACACAAACACATATATGCAGAAACAAGCAGATTTGGCCATCACGTCAATAGTTGTAATGTCAGGTATTACAATTGCGGATGGAACATCAACGATAATTAGCATGTTCTAGAGGAGAGATACTAATGGATATGGTTCCCGCAAATTACCTTAGATTGATGTCAATAGTGTGTGTGTGTGTGTGTGTGTGTGTGTGTGTGTGTGTGTGTGTGTGTGTATGTGTGTGTGTGTGTGTGTGTGTTTGTGTTTCTGTCTTTCTGCCTGTGTGTGAGTCTCTGTGTGGATAATATAACTTATGCCTTTCTCTAAATTGGATCTATCTTCAGCTCCAAATCCATCTTCAGATTGACAAAAAGTGAGGCATAATGTAACTGAGATAATACCAGATAAACAAAAATGACAAAGGACCTTTTTGTTGTGTGTGTTTGTACAAATATGTTAAATATAAAGTTTCATACATGTATCTATTGTTAAGTGAATGATCTACAAGTCATTGTGTCTGTAGGCTAAATGGAACGGTTGCTAGTGAGTGTGGCTTTTGTAAGCTTTAGGGCACCAGATGTTTGTTATCCACTTCATTTTCTTCGGCGGGTGGGGCTAATTGTTTTTTCACTTGGGTTTTTTAAAATCGCATCTGATTAAAGCGTGCCACCATTAAAGCAGTAAAGATTGCAGTGCTATTCATCAAGTTGAAGTTCAGGTTCATTGCATTGTTTATCATTTTCAACAGGTTCATTTGATTTGGAATAAAAAAAAAGCTTTTACCAGGACTGGATAAAGGCTTGGTAGTATTGGAGAAGGAAAACAATTACACCATAGGCCATAATTTCGGTGTCAGAAATGCATATATAGATTTACTTATTGAGGCCAGGAAAGAGAAGGGGATGATTCATGTTTATGCATGATGTGAGTGGGTGCCTGCAATGAGGGTTGGAGGGTGTGAGAGACAGAGGAAAATAGAAAGAAGGTATATGTGAGTGTTAAATAATTATCTCACAAAGCGGTGTGATCTGTCAAAGCAAGACAAAGGAAGTAGTTTCAGCATTTACTTTGTCAGTGTTACATATGAGCAATTGATTTTCAGGTAAAAATCTAATCAATTATGAAAAATATACACCTTTTAACAAAAGGAAATGTTCAACTATTTTCTGCATTGCAAATTAAATAGCCCAGGTAAGTTATCTTTTGACCTCCAGTCTAAACCATTCTTTAGTGAAATAAACTTCTCCCCTGCTGAAAAGAGTGACAGTGGGACAAAGTAACATCTGGACCAATTTGTTTTGCTGTGGTATTTTTAGCCAGGTAGTGTGACCAGTACAAAAAACATCCCTGGTTTCATTCAGAGGGAGGGGTTGGGAGAGGTATAATGTGCTTAGGACAATATCAACAGCTAATGCACTTTTTATCACTTCAAATATTGAAACAAATTAGACTATTACAGCCTTTTCCTATTGACACAAAAGAAGGCTAGCGGATTGGGGGTAGAATAAAGTGCAGCTTATAATGGACATCTCTGGCTGTATACAGAGCACACCGTCCCACTTCCTATACCTCTTACTCCTTTTACAGTATTGATCCCTGAACTTTCCAGTTCAGACTGTCAATTTCTGTAATGTCAAAGTAATTGCTTTGACCATGTTTTCTTTCGAAACACATGTACATCAACTGGAGAAGGACATGGCAATGTATCAGTTTAGAAGCTTTGACGCGATGCATTAATGTATATTTCAACTGCTGATCTTGTATCGATTCCGTTTGTCTTGACACACAGTCCTTGCCACTTGTCTACAAATCATAATTCCTTTAGAAATTTAAAGCATCAGTTCCTTATTTTTGTGCATTTTACACCAATCCTGACATGCGGTAGACCAAATGATTGTCATTGAAAATGGGTCAGTGTTGCCACATATGAAATTGTAATCACAAGATTGAGGTTTGATACAGGACCATTACATTTCTCTCCTTGATTGATAGATGTCGATAACTTTTCATGTCTTCTATTTATTCCTTAGTGGTATGAAATCAGCTTGCCAACACCAGTTTTCACACAAGAGAGACTACAAACAGTAAGTCAGTGGGGCTGGGTTGCAGCTTGTCAATCACGTGTTGTTCCTTTTCAACACATCTGCTAGTCGATGAAAAAAAAGCACTCTCTTTTCAGGTCTGTGTTTATTGCTGCAGTTCTTTCAAATGTCCCTTCGAAGTCCTTGAGAACAAACCGAGGAGTCTTCTTGAGATCCAGCCTTGTTAAAGAGCTCAGATGACAGGAAATGAAAAATCTACCCACTGCCTCAATTATAACACAAAAGAGATAGTTTATCCTCATGCATCTCATGCTGTTATTGCTTCACAAGTATAAGGGGAGCTAATAACACAGGGGGGTAAGGTAAAGATAAGGGAAATAACGTAGAAATTACATTGCCGCATGCATGCGATCATTCATATCAGTCACAAGATAATGAGGAAAATTTCCATTCAGTCATTATTGTCATCTCAAGATTGATCAAGAACTTATGAATGCAAATTTAGGTTGCATGCTTAGTTTGCGTTTGCATAATTAAGAATATATTGCAGACTAGTTAAAGAATCCCCTTCAGATCAGAAAGAATAACAGCAATATTCTACAGAAATTATGAGTTTTAATGAAAACATAAGTTAGCTTGCTTATGACCTTCATCCTATACCTTATCTTTTTAAATTGTCTCCTCCCCTTCTGAAAAAAATACCAGTGGCACAAAATGACATCTGTCCCCACCAGAGAAGGGACCTATCAGTTAGCAGAGGCAAAAAATGCACCACTGACTAATGCACACATATACAGAAGGAAGTGTTTTCTAATTCTTTATTTATAGCCTTGTTTTACTGACATTGACACAGATGGAGGAATGATGCACTTTTAAATCATGGATTTACTGAAAAGCAAGACTTGAATAGACAGCATGGAATTTACTGATATCTGTCATTGAGATTATACTCTCAATGTTACAGTTGAAAAGCTCTGAGTAAAAAATTAAATTCCAGATGGAATGATAAAAGATTAATCTGGACCGAGGCCAAAAGGTCAAAAATGAACTAAAATCACCTGTTCAAAATGACACAACATAACATAAACATTAGTTTTTTTTAAATAAAATGTACTCATTACATATGAAATGTCTGTCTTTGAATTTCATACAATGCTTCTAACTATCAACTATTATAACTACTCAAAATGGTAAGTAATAGTTGCATCACTCCTAATGCATAGCTTTATGGAAACAATATTCCATCTTTAGATCATGAAAGTTCCTGGGTATAGATCTATTTTCACCATTCACGGTTATTATTACCCATAATCAAATATGGTTTCTGTCGTCCAATTTACCACTGTTCCAGACAATGTTTAGAGGTTTGACAGTATATATATGCAGGCCTTTGTCATTGCTTTGCAACACTACAGTAAGAACGTATTACTTATAATTGATATTACACTGCAGTAAGAGTATAAAAATATTAGTATTCAACTACAACAACATAGCAACAATATGAAGCAGGCAGGCTATGCAGGTCACAATAGAGGTTAAGCAGTTAGACAAGGAGGGTGATGGGGATGAAAACAAGGAAAAGGAGTAGGAGGAAAAGGAAGAAGAGAACGTGGTGGTGAAAAGAATGGCTGCACCACCTTTGATTGGTGGCCATGGACCTCCTTTGAGAGGTGGTGTAAAGGGACATGGTAGAGAACAAGATTTTGTATTTCAAGACAGTCAGTTGAGGGAGATGTTTTTTGTCTGACATTTTGTAGCTGTACTTACTGTACATTTTTTCTGACCTAAGTTTGTGGTATTATTTCATAGAGTTAGTAATACATTTTTGATGTTGTTCAATGATCACACTTTTTCTCTCTACTACTCATTATAAAGAAATGACTGTAATTTAGAACCATACTTAAACACATATCAAGTATTTTATGCTTCAAAATGATAGGATTGTACCAACATCTAAACAGTGTAATTATTGGTCTGTTATGGGTGGGTGATCTAAACTAATGTTCCCATGGTATTTCATCATGCATTTGTGATTTGAATCAATTATTTAGAAGTTACAAGGTTTCTTCAAAGCTATGAATGCAGAATACAAGATTTTGAATGACGGTGTCTTGCAACAATTTTGAGTGTTGTGTTTCAGGCTTTCAGAAATTAGCATACGGTTCTGATATTAGTGCTGAAATCTGAAATTGTAAAAAAAAAACTGTAATAATTTTTCGTGAAAAATTTCTACTATTCTATTTAATTATTTGACATCAAATTAGATAAAAAGATAAAGAGGGCGATTATATTTTAAAAGCACAAGAAACCTTACAGGCAGGTGCCAGCATCACATTCGCAACACAGAACCCGGCCACATCTAAAAGGCCCAAGGTGACACTTTGTCAATAACCCTATAATATGACCTGTCAAGTGATATGACAGAGATCACTGCCACCACATCAAGCCGCAACAACCTGAAAAGACACGTATGTCGATTTCACACTTCATGTAACTTTCCAAACCTTTTGAGCCAGTAGTGAGCGTTGGTATTACTGGGGCTAGACCACAATATTGTCATAATATTCAGTAATCTGCAGGGGTCTCTCCTCAAGACAATCTGCAGTTGCATTCTGGCTGATTGTGTGAGCATTTCAAGTAGGTCATATGATTATAATCTTCACTTGCTGGTAGTTATGAAATGCAAGAGTTAATTACATTGTTCTGAAGTGCCTGATGAGAGTTAATCTCGCCTTATATAATAAACAGCCATCATCTTCTATGAAACATTTCATTTTGGAGTTTCATTTGGCTGTATAATGTTATTTTGAGGCGTTGTTTTCCCCTGGCAACATACTGTCAACAATATGTCAAGATTTGGTTACTCACTGTAAATTCCTCAATGTGACAGCACTGCCATCTACTGTTTACACAGAGCATTGCGTTAGATAAAAACGGTCTATGCAGAATTGATCAATTTAATGCAAAAAAATAAACACATAATCCTATTTAGAGGGCAGATGAAATAATACTTGTATTGTAATGAAATTGTCCTTATACTAAAAAGCATCCATCAACCTTACTGACAAATAACATTTAATGCAGTAGTGTTTCGGTGTATGTCATTGTCTTAATTATATGTTTGCTGGCATTTGATGTAAATTAGTTACTATTCATTGCAATTTTTGTCTTGCAATAACCCTAAAATGGCATGTCTTTAACTGTGCTTGATAACAGTTGGTTAACCTATGCTGATGACATCAAGTTTTTCACTCTACATGATCTTACTCTGGTAAAACTCAATACTGGTGATTTTAGCGTATAAGACGCTCAGTATAAAATGGTCATGTTAGGCCAATAATATAATAATAATAGTAATACATTTGATTTAAATAGCGCTTTTCTAAAACCAAAAGACGTTTCACATGATAAACAGCAAACGTGGCAACAGACAAGAACTTAAAAAAAGCGAGAATGACAAAAATAAGGTGATTTTCATTGGTATGATTTCAGTAAGCAAGGTTTGTCATCATCCAAGTCTGCTTCGTATCCAAATCGCAAAAATCAAGGGAAATTATGTGTTTCTGAGTATTATTATTGTTATTTGTAAATTTTTGGGATTACTTGTTCTAGTTTTAGGAAAGCTGAAAGGTGCATTTTGCTGTAGTGTTCCGTCTGCCACGGATTCTGTCTGCCACGTCCTTCATTTGCCCCTGGTACCGTATGATCATTAAGGGGACCCAGCTCCTTCCTGCCGTGCTTTGAATTATTAACACTACCTTTTTCTGAACAGACCTCACCTGTCAACAGGTGTGCCAGTAAAGGGTTGGGCACAGACAACTTTCCATCTTTGACAGATGCCTGACATTCCTCAACGTCTGTTTTGTCTATGGGTTGCATAGTATAGCTGAACGCACACAGGTTATACTGTGAATATCATTCGTAAAGACTATTAATTGCAAGTACTGTGAAGTTAAGTTTGGATGTACTTATGTAATTTTGATTTACATAAGCCTATGAACTACACTCTCAAATAACAGATTTCTTCTGACATCCCACTTCAAATCCAGCTTTTGTTGACACATGCAGAACACAATTGTTACAGCTATTATTGTCAATTTCATTATCATTCATCTTAATACAAGACCCAAGAGTCTCTTAAAGTTCTACAGTTTTTTAGGGCCTTAATGCAAATCAAAAGATGACCTATGATGTAAAGAAAGGTTTAGGATTTGCAGTCCTATGTTATTTACCACTCGCTAGGGCCCCCTCCGGTCAACAAATTACTTTTTTTTTAAACCAGATCTCTGGTTATAGAGAAATTGGTCTGAAACGTATTACTCGGAGTATTAGCAATGCTATTAGAATCCATGGTACACGGCTTGACTCAGAAAAACACAGAACAATTGAACAAAATAAAAGCATTTTGGGACATCATGGGTTGTCCTTATTGGCATTTTCTTCTTCAGTATGACCTAATTGGCCTATTTAGTGAAGCTACAGCTAGCTATGAAGGATGCAACTCCCTGGCACACAATGACTATATTAACAGCTCCGGTGGGAATTTATTCAGTCTTGACTGCAACCAAATATACAGTGTACTTGGACTTGTCTAAAACCATTTGACAGGCCTCACTCTGTGCTCCTTTGGTGCTCAGTGGGGCCTGAGGGTTTTACTTTTAAAAGGCAACAACGTCCGCTCAGCAGCTGACAGGGCTTTCATCGATCAAGGCCTGAAGAGGCTGGACCTTACCAGTAACCACTCACAGCCTTAGGGGATAGGTTCTCCATAGACATGTACTCTCTCACAGAGCTTGTCCTGGCCGACAACCAGCTAACCACGTGGATCTCAGCACCAACTTTATTAATGTGTGGTTGTCCAGTCCAGAGTCTTCGGCTGTATGACAAGCCTGCCCCAGCACTACCTAGATTGTAACGTACTCTTCACTTTTGAGCCAGGATTGATCTCTACTATGCTCTCTGCAGATCAGATCAAGATATGCACAGATTGAGCCAGAGGTCTTTACCCCTCTTTCCTGTCTGGCCTGGTCCACAAATATTTGTCATTGTTGACACTGAAGCTGTCAAGTTGAAATGAATGCTATCTTCGTTGCTCTACATTGTCTGTACTAGGGTCACTATATGACGGTGTTGAGGAAGAGAACTATAGCCTACTGACCCATGCTACACTTCTACACAACATTAACATATAGGCTGTAGTGAAAATGCAAAGCGCAAATTTGAACAAGCCTTTATAGAGATCAGCATCAAATAAAAAAGTCACCTTCAAAAGGCTAGTTAACAGACATAGCTAAAGGTAGAGAAATAAGCTGTCCAAGCCATGTACCATATTTTCTAACTTAGCTAGAAAATCAGAAGACTGCATTTTACACTGCAGTCTACTTAAACGCAGCAAGCAGTCTATTACTGTAAAAACCAAAACAAACAAAAATAGCCCACGCTAGAGGACGCAACGCAACTACTTCGGCACGCAGGATTGGTGGGAAAACACATGGGTTACATTGGAAACAAATGGAATTTACGCCACAACACAACGCAATGCAGGCGGTGTGACCCTAGTGTTATTACATTGTCAGGCACAATTGGCCTTTTCTTCATTCTGTTAAAGCCAAAAGGAAGTTGGCTCATTGTTTGGAGCCTACATAATACAAAAAAAGCCTAAATTAGTATGTTATCCAGGTACCTTTTCATACTTAAATGTACCTTTGGCTTGTAAACACATTTTACATCATGCTAAGTATGCAAAATATGCGATTCTCAACAGAACCTTTGACTAAGGTAAATACTACACAATTACACCCATTCACATTCGGCAATAAAACACTTGAAAAATATCTGTTTGCCTAAGTAACAACTGGTATGCTATCATCAGTGGTTGGGTGATTACTAGGGCCCATCTCATCTGGCTGTAGCTTTGAAAAGAAATCACAGGCAATAGAATGGAATCAGTAAACCTCAATGTATATTTTATATTGTCTAATGGAAATTATAACAAATGCCTTGTATGTCTTGGAATTGACTTTACTATGACAATGATAAATAAAAAAATAAAAATAAAACTGGAATTAACAGTTGAAAATCTTTATTAGGTCAATGATCATGTACTAACCGTTTACATAAAGTAATATAATTCAGTAAAGTGAGTAATAAAAAATTGCAAAAAAACCTAAGAGTGATCAATAAATGTACCAAGTATTTATGTTTGCTACGCAAGTGAAATTACCCCCCCCCCCCCCCCCCACCCCACACCCCCCCATGATGCAATATACACCGTTCTGGTTAGAATGGTGTAAGGCAGGTTCCACATGTGAATTATTTATTTTTGCTCCACTGCAGACTGCATGTTTTATCATCATGCCCTATATCTATATTAACAGGAAGCAGTGAATGGCTGCCACCCAGCATGCCTCCAAGCTGTAAACTACTCCTTGGATTGTGATCAAGGTAGCTTATCCATTAAGGATTGGCTTTAAAATATTATAAATTCTGAGGCCTAAAACGCTTTTGAAAAAGCTAATGTTGTTTGTTTTTCTTGAGATTCATAATGAATGAAGACATGTGTTACATGCATAATATGTGTGTATGTGTGTGTGTGTGTGTGTGTGTGTGTGTGTGTGTGTGTGTGTGTGTGTGTGTGTGTGTGTGAGTGTGTGTGTGTGTATGTGTGTGTGTGTGTGTGTGTGTGTGTGTGTGTCTGTGTGTGTGTGTGTGTGTGTTTGTGTGTGTGTAGTATTCTTCTGACATTATATTCTAAAATGCAAGTTATTACAATTCACAAAGGTCCTACCATTACCAAGTTGAGCAGAGCACAAGTAGTAGCCTTCCTATGCATGAATGCAGGTACCGGTCCTTACTTTTTGGCAGTACTGCACTATGCAATACATTATACTGCGAACTCCATAATACATTATAATGATTGACAAATTTAATGATGAAATGTGAGTTTATTCATGTTACGTACAGTAGAGGGCACTACAGATAAATACATTACTAACATATGGATACAATACGATCACATACAAATTAATTGTGTATTGAAAATAAAAACCAATAGAGGGAAGTAGATCTTTCCATTTCCTCTTCACAAGCACTGTGCCAAACATTTACACATTACCAGTTGGCAATATGGATACAGTCATGTCTCTGCTCTTGAACATCCTTGTAATGTTGTAATCTTGTTTGTTCAAGACAATGTTGCAACTGGCCCCTGTTTAAAAAAAAAACCTTGGGATGGATTGACTGTTCCAGTTGTGAGATACTCATGTGGGGATTAGTCTCCTTTGTAAACCACTAAGCACCACCAGAACCACCCCCACGACAACGATAACAACAACAACAACAACAACAGCCACAGCAACAACAACAGAAAAACGTCAACAAACATTCAGTCATCAGAGAAACTGTCAGACAACCCTGACCAGTCACTGCCAATTCACCTGGAGTTGGTCTGTGTGTCCTATGTGTGTGAGCAAGTCTGTTGTAATACGTTGGGTGAGCAGGTCTGGCGCAAATTGGCTGCCGTGGTATCACTCAGACTGAGTGTTGTGTTTGATAGCTGTCGGTCAATTTGTTGTTCGTTCTGTGTAATTAATTGGCGACCAACTTGTGTAAAGCGCTTTGAGTCTCGAGAAAAGCGCTAAAAATTAAATAAAATGAATTGTTATTATTATTATTAACCCTGTTTGTTTGTCAGCTGGAATGATAAGTTTGATAGGTATGAAATAAATAATCCCCTTAGACTCTGAAATTAAGTATTAACATGCATGCTTACGTAATAGACTTGTTGCCATCTTGTTGCTGTATCTCTAGATCAACGAGAGAAGTAATTAAAAGTTATTTTTCCTTAGTTATTTGACTTTCCGTGTAGTTTTACCCAAGTCCATAATACTCTGATCTAAGCATTTTAACATGATCTGTCTTGCTGTAAAGAGATCCTAGCTTATCGCATGTGTGAATTCAATCAACAGACATCTTAGTTGGCAGATTCTACGTTGGCCATATACTCAGTAAAACAATGCAGTGAATAATGTTTTAGGCTCCATTGATCTGAATCCAATGGGGTGAGAGCACCAGCATCTGAAGCCAGGCCAAAGTCATTATAATGAAAAGTTACAACTCTCTGAATTTTATATATTTAGATGACAGGTGGTCAGTGCCAATCTGATCAACAAAAGTACCTATGCAATAATGCACTGCAGGTCTCCAGACTGCTACGATTTCTATGACAAATGCCACCAAATGGTTGGTGGCAGTGCTGCCACTTGATTTTCTTTGGTGTTTTTCGTATTATTATGATTATGATTATGATTATTATTGTTATTATTATTAGTATTATTATTATTCATAATATTAATAATAATAATAATAATAATAATAATGATAATAATAATAATAATAATCATAGTAATAGTCATAATAATCATAATAATAATCATAATATTCATATGTATATAAAAATCTTGTCTTATATTACAGTGTTTCACAATTGTTTACACGCTAAACTTGGAACTTGAAATGCAATCACTGAAACCTGAAACTCATGTACCAAATCCTTAAACCAAGTCTGAAAAATTGCATGCACAATTTCTGCTTTACATTCAGTTTTCAATTCTAAATAACACTTTTGGCTAAACACTACACAGTTCCCAATTAGCAACACCCACTCCTCACGGGTGTAAACACTAGTTGCTTAATTTTTCACTTAGAAATCAGAGCATTAGCACTATAAAAAGGTCATAGATGAGCTTTTTTCATTTGTATTTACAGAAAACCCTTTATCTTACTGAATGTTTTTCCTGGTTTTCTCCTGTTGGGTATGTAAAGTGTTACATACAAAACACAAGTGTTTCAAAATACTGCAAATGTTTTTGTTACTGTATTGCATCTGTGTGTTTATTTATATATATTTGAGTAGATATACATTACTGTAACAATCTTTTACAACTGGCTACAGTGTAACACTGAAAATGCAAAAGGAATAAACCTAATGATAAGATATTTATAGCAGTGTTTTGTGTTGAGCACATCAGTGTGTTGTTGGTTGGTAGAAAGATGTATTCATATGATGCGCGTGTGTGTCATTTTGATGCAAAAAAAATACATTTTGGTAAGAGATAAAACAGTTTTGAATTAATTGTTTGCTTTTGCTAGAGATTTGTTGAGTTTTGCATTTTGTGTTTTTGGTTTTGTGTTTTGTGTTTAGAGTTTTGAGAAGATTCAGAAAACGTGTGTAAAAAATTGTGGAAAACTGTAATCAAACAGTTGGCCGATTTTGTTTATTTATAATCGTCCTTTGAACTACCCACATGCAGCATTTCTTTCTCTGTCTCTCGCGTGGTATAGTATAATAAAAATACAAAAAAAAAGCTGCCACCAGTTTTTGTGCTACTGCCACTAATTGAAAAACCTAGTGACAGCACTGCCACCACTGAAAAATGTTAATCTGTAGCCCTGCACTGACCTACAGCACTACAAGCCTCTTATCAGGTCCTTCTTTCAACTCGACTTCTGTGAAGGGTCGGACACATGCATATAAACACACATACATAGCTACATGCTACTGCACATACATGTGTGCACAACCATTTACTGAACAATTTATACAGCTGTCACTGTAATCGTTCTTCTCTCATCTAACTGAGATTTAAAATTCTGCATCCAGGCTGCCAATCTGACACTCTAATTACAATGCATTACAATGTCAGTTTCACCATATTAAGATGGCTCTCTTGTTTGTTGTTGTGGGGTTGGCTGGAAACTCCTTGTCTTTACATGCTAATTGATGTGCTGTGTTTGGACTTTTTTCATGATTGCCTGGTTGAAAAACCAACGTAAGTATAAATGAATGGAACTACAGATGTGTCATGGAGAAACCTTCAGGCTCAACATCAGGCAAATTACATGATATTTTAGTAACAAAATGAATTTAGAGCTCTTATTATTCCACCAACAATTTAGCTTTTTCTTTATCGTACAATCTTTTCAATCTTGAATGAACAGATAGTGTGCTTGACAATCCAAACTGTTTCTTTGTCCTGAGTTAAACTTTGAATATGGTTTGTAAAGCAGCTAAGGGGATCACATGGCATCTGCAAAAGGGCAATGGAGAGACAGGGGAAAGTAGACAGGCGCATCATGGCTTCAAAGGTTTTTTCCCCCCAGTTAGATGGGGTCTTGGTCTAGAGTTTCTATTGTTACAAAAGGTCAAAGGGAAATGTCACAGCCTCAGTTGAACCAACATCAAGCTACTGGCTGAATATTGACTCGGTTAGCCCCTTGGCTCCATGGTCTGAGGCAATAACAGAGAAAGTAGTTGTCCCCGTGTGTTAAGGTTCAGTTAGCAAACATCTTCCATCTGAAAGGGTTATTTTAAATGTATAACTTGAACGGAAAAAGTAGACTCTTGTCCACTAGTTGAGAATCATACTAATAGTGTTTTGTATGGAGTAAGTTTAGCATATCACTAACAAACTATTCTTTGTTATGTTTCATGTACCTGCTATTTTAAATGACATTGGATAGCACTTTGCCAACTTTGTTTGTGTTAAAAGTGCTCTATAAATAAACTTGATTTGATTTGAATATTCTGAACATGTCTGAAAAAAATCAGCGAATGTTGCAAGATGGACAAAGATTAGTATTTTTATAGTTAGATCATGAGGGCATCTGGAGGAAGTTTAAAAACTAAAAATAATCAGTTCTTATTGCTATTGTTTCATTTAAAGCCACTTCATAGAGCTTTGATTTAAAAATCAAGAAGGAAAACTGCTTGCTAAAAAGCTAAATAAATATCCTACCAGCATAGGCCACTTCTGATGTATTATCACTGTAAAAAAAATTAAAAAATAAATAAAAAAAGGTTGAAATGACTGGCAGCAACGGCTGCCAAACAAAAATCATATTATGAAAGTAAAATTTTTAAACGCTATTAAAGTGCAAAAACAATAAATTCATAGAAATTACCATTACAGGTTTTGCAGGTTATTTTACAGATATTCCCTAAATCATCACGATCAAACACCTTCCATAAAGTGAATACACCAAAACTTCAGCAGAGTAAAACTGTTATTTTACAGATATTTCCCTAAAGCATTACGATCAAACACCTTCCATAAAGTGACGGCACTAAAGGTTGTACAGGGTAAAACTAAGGTTTACCTTAAAATTACAAAGAAAAACCTTACATTCTTAGTATGGACATAAACCTTCATATGGGGAGTAACAATTTTTTTTTTTATATTTGTATGTAATGTAGGAAAACTAAAAAATGCTGTATAATGTTTATAGTAATTCGGTTTAAAACATACAAACATATTTAATAGATGTCAGTTGTCATTATTGACGTGATGTTTAAAATTAGAGTTTGGTTGTGGATTCAGAAGTAATATCCGTAATTTAACAGTGTTTTGTGGGCAATTTCAAAACAGCGCAAACCAGTGTGAAAATGTTAGTTATTATCTGGAAAAACTTTTTTTTTTTTTACAGTGTAGCCTGCAAGCTGTCATTAGCAAACATATTTGAAAACAAAATCCACTCCATGCCACCCGGATGTCTCCAGTCTTTCTTAAAGAGGCCCTATTATGCTTTTTGGGGGGTTTTCCTCTCCTTAAGTATGTTATATAGCTTTTTGTGCATGTAAAAGGTCTGAAAAGTTACAAAGCCCTTAGTTCACCCCAAAGGGAGCTACTCTCTCTCACAGATTTGCATAATGCCCACCTAGCGGCTAGTTTGGCATGCCCTCAAATAGAGCCAGTCAGAGCGGAGGCCGGGAAGTTTGGATAGTGGTTTTGCCATGACGAGAAAACACTGTTTTCGTCAGTGCGAAGGCAAATTCCCTTTGTTTGGCCAGCTGACCAATCAGAGCAGCCTGGGCTCGTCGGGAGGGGGGGCTTTAAAGAGACAGGAGCTAAAATGGAGGGTTTCAGACAGAGGGTGAGTAGAGGTGCTGCAGACCCAGGCAGTTTGGAAAAAATGTATTGTTTGTTGAACATTAAAACACGTAAACCTATTATAGTAGACCTCCTAAATAAAGATATGAACCTGAAAATGAGCATAATAGAGCCCCTTTAAGGCATTCAATTTGATTGCAGGTTACTTCTTTAGCGGCTTGTTTCTGACGAAGCACCTGCCTTGTTTTGATGACAGTCATTGTTTCTCTGTTTGACTGATGGCATAAATAGTGAAATGTTGAAAATAAGAATGGCTACAGCTATGACATAAAACATTGGTTGCCTGTTGAAGAAATCTATTTGAAAATGATTACAAACGCCATTAGCTCTCTGGCTTTTATCACCCAGGCAGAGGTCTCTGAGATAATGTGATGAAAATAAATGATACACCAGGTAATAGAAAATAGCAATAGGGATTTGGTTCTACGATTCCTCTAAGATGTGGATGCATGTTGTTCTGTTTTATGACTGTGCAGAAGAGAAAGAGACAGAGATTTTTATCTGTGTGTGTGTGTGTGTGTGTGTGTGTGTGTGTGTGTGTGTGTGTGTGTGTGTGTGTGTGTGTATTCTAAGGAAGGAAAAGGTATCTGTATAGAAATGAGGTGATCAATTGGGAAAGGTGAGTTTGAGATCTTCAGTTTGAGATCTTCCCTCTCCTGTGAGGGGGCTTGAACTTCAATTTCGTTGGTCCCTGTTGTAGGCTTGTGATCAGAATCCTAATGATGATGACGTTAATCAGAGTTGTTAGATGTTTCTCACACAGCTATTTGGCGTGTCTTCTAAATGCAAAATACACAATATACTGCTTTGGATGTTTAATACAGGATTTACAGAATTTCTATGGGGTTTTGTGTGCATCACAAAATCACACATTTCGACTATCCTTTCCTCCTCTATCCCAAAAATTCCCCCTTCTCAAACACCGAATGTGATTTTAACATGCTTGCACCCTTTTGTATTCATATATTTTCACTCTGCACATACAAATATTCAGTTGTGATTGCTGTAAATCAAAGAAAGTGGGACAATAAAGTCACTTGAATGTAAAGTTATGAAAAAAAATATTTATGGCTACTTCTTGATATTTTCTATATTCATGAATTAGTCCAGATTAATGACCACCTTGCAAGTTAAAATGACTGTTTAACAGAGTCAGAATAGAGTGCTAAGTAGTATAGATTTAAGTGAAGTAAATTTGATGGGTGTGCATACTGACGAAAGAGTATGTCTGTGCTTGCACACAATGTTTGTTTTTTTGCATTTTGTCTATGCATGCATGCCAGTATTCCCTCTTCACAGAAACATTTTCCTGCTGTAAAATAATCTAGAGGAAACCTTTTGAGCTCTGAACCACTACAGTGAGGGGTGAATAATCTAGCACTCCAAGTATTTTTTACACTCATTCTACCCATAGGAGGAAAGCAGTTCCCAGGGGACTACATAATCAATATTTGATCATGTTTACAGCATTTCCACATAGTTGCAACAGACTCTTTTATAAATAAATCTGTATGATACAGCCCAACTTACAGCAAAGGTATGGAAAACCTTTTATATTCTTGTGTAAAGAAAAGATGAATACTTAAAACCTAACAGTGCCTATCGATGCACCAGCTGGATACAATACAGAACAATCAACCAAAAAGTTACGTAAAATTGCTGAATTTACAGTGATTGGTCAGCATTGCCTTAGACCTAGCTCAAGATAAGCAACAGAGTAGGAAGTTCAGGAAAGCCTGTTGTGTATGGCCTATCAATGGCTAGTGCAAGGTTGGTGTTCCTGTCTTTGGTACACAACTTCCACCGTTTCATTCAGAGTGGGGAGTTCTACTGCAGATAATGCCAATATGATGACACAACTGTGATTACCATGATGACCACGTTAGTGATTGTTCTCACCACCACTATTCTCCACCAAAGAACAGCATTTTGAATGGACTGCTGAGGAGCTACTGCACCATCCATTAGCCAAGAACTTCACTGAGAGGCCAATAAGTTTGCAAGTGTTTAATAACATGCCAGACTATTACGTACAACATCTGTGGAGAACAGTTTTTTAAGCATGCACTTCTACCCATGCATATCACTGAAACCAGGACTACAGTTCGAAAAATAACTGTAAGCACTTATTACTACATTATAAAGCTACTGTAAATGTATGGACAAGCCCAATCACATACAAAAGTCAACTCCCTGAATGAGTCATATGACATTTGAAAAACATGGGGCCTGCTGTTTCATGTGCAAACTTGTTTATTCAAATGTCTGTGATCTCTAGCAATACCTTTAATGCATTTATCGAAAACATTAATGGGCCCTATTATGCTAATTTTCAGGTTCATACCTTTATTTAGGAGTTCTAGAAAAGGTTTACGCATTTTAATGTTCAATAAACAATTAATTTTTTCCAAACTGCCTGATTCTGCAGCACCTCTATTCACCCTCTGTCTGAAACGCTCCGTTTTAGTCTCTTTGAGGCCACCCTCCTCCCGACGAGCCAGTCTGCTCTGATTGGTCAGCTAGCCAAACAAAAGGAATTTGCCTTCGCGCTTACCAGAACAGCGTTTCCTCAACAGCGTTTCCTCGACATGGCGAAACCACCCGGCCTCCGCTCTGACTGACTCTGGTTGAGGGCGTGCCAAACATTATTCAAATGTGTGACTTAGTGACGTAGATAAGTTACGGAAGAGAACGTCGGACTACAAACGAGCCGTTTCAGGCAGTTCAGGAGCAGTGTTTTCTGTGAGAGAGAGTAGCTCCCTTTGGCGTGGACTATGGGCTTTGTAACTTTCCAGACCTTTTACATGCACAAAAAGCTATATAACATACTAAAGGAAAGGGAAAAACCCAAAAAGCATAATAGGGCCCCTTTAATACTAATTGCTTATCTGATAAAAAGTTAATTCTACTTTATTTCACAAATTAGGAGAACAGATGAAATGTATGTTAAATATGTGAGGGCAAATGCATCTTTTAAACAACACTGTAAATTAGCAAATTATTGAAATTACATATATGTATTTTTAATTTGTCAGTAGAAAAGATCCTGTAGGCTTTCCAACCGGCTAGTTGGTTAACCTTAGCTTTATTTTTTATTTTTTGTTTGCTTGTTTTTTTCTACTCAAACTCAGGGATTTGTGTTACGCTACTTGTTAACACTTTGATATAATAAAAAATATGTTATATGAATTGTGTTATAAATTATGAGTTAACAGCAGGAAATTATAATGTTGAAATACTTTAAAGCACGTGAATAATAACGGGTCAATAGACATGATGCGTTGGACACATCTATGTGAAACTTTGGTTAACGCCCCTCCCTCTTACAGTGACATCAGCAGCGTCTTGCTTTTCCTCCAATCGTAAATTACAGTAGGCTCACAAAGAAGTAGCCGAACTTGGGACGCAGAGCTTGTGGTACTCTTCGATGTTGTATTTACTTTAAAGGACCGAATAATGATACTGTAAGGTGAGCTCGTGCATGCTTTTTTTAAGAATACTTAAAAACAAAATGCAAACCTTCATCTGAGAAAAGTGCCATGGCCGTTTCAAGGCGCACCAGCGGTATCCAAACAAATCATTGAATTGCTGTTTTTTTTCTTGAAATTTGAAGGTTTTAGAAGTTTTACAATGTCGTTTAGTGTAATTTTGTTATGTTTTCTACTCTTGAGAGATGGGGTATTTACCACATATATTTACTTGAATGGCTGTTGATACATTTGGAGGTAGCCATTATTTTTTGGCGTTTTTGGGAGCGACTTTTATTTCATGTTGCACCATGACATAGTAGACTATTTAGAATGGCTTGTAGTAAATTTAACACTCATTAAAATAGTCTCTTCCAGCTCTTCCAATCGCAATAACCGAAAAACGGTCTGTAATTATATTTTTAAAGTTGCAAAGGAATTCTTGTGACATGTGCTACCTTGACAATAAATATGACCAAAATATACATTTCTCTTGATTAACAACTGTTTTGGATTTAATTACAAATTTGCGTAGTGTGATTGTGTTATGCTGACATAATGAGTTCGAGCATTTTTGTATCTTAATTTCTGGGGATATTATCTTCCGATGAATAGTACTAAAGTTGTTTTTAAATAATTCCCCATTCTGTAATAGGGAAAATGTTCAACGGTAGGCGTATTTCTGATTTAATATCAGTATAACTTTGTTGAGTTGAAGATCAATAGGCCCTAAATGTGTACTGACATAATCCTTCTGCATAAATGATTAAATATGTTTTGTTTACTGTATTTTTTTTATTATAATTTTTGGCTTGGATGAACGGAACGTGGTTTATGAATGATTATCATAATGGTGGAATTCCTGATTCAGGCGGATGCACTCAGTCTCACACACCAAGTAGCATAGGCTACAGTAGGTATAAATAGGTCATCACCTGCCTCCATAGCGGTCTCATTAATTTATCCTCAGTTTCCTTTTATATTGGATTGTGCATGTTACGGCCCACTGTATTATAGCTTCATAGAGATGGCATCTTGGGAGTATAAAGTGTCATTGAGATCTGTACATTTCCTCATTGAAATGTAGACATTACATTTTATAGGGAATGAGACAAAATAAATTACATTGATTTCTCAACTTGATAAAAATCCATTGCTTTTTGATGGTGTAGGTTAGTCTGAATGTCTACAGTACAGGCAATAATTCTTAATCTTTGGCTAAGTTAATGACAAATTAATAACTTTTAATAGTCTAAATCTCCCTCACTTTAGTCAACTTATTTCGACTGTCTGCCCTTGGGCCATTACTGAACTCCTCCGCTTACGTATAGCTTGCCTTTTACACTGTGGGAACTCAGCCCAGGGTCACAACTAGATTTAAATGAGCTTCATTGTGTGAATGCACGTTGTTCCAGATAAGCTTCTCCCACAACGTCAACGTGCCTCTTTCGGTGTACGTTAGTGCTAGGGCGTGTGACCAGCTGGTTACAGCATGCATTACGACACAGAGACCACTGGCATGGTTGGCTTCAGACAGGCAGCTGTCATGGTCCTGTGGCTCCCCGCCACTATTTCAGTGAGGATAATGGCCACTGATTAGCAGGTGTGACTCATGGAGCTCTTGTCCCATGACTCTTTAAGTTGGTCTTTGTTTTCAGGGCTTGTTTTCACGTTTTTGTCTGTACTGGAACATTTATTATGTTTTATTTGTCTCACTGTCAGCTATTTTGTTTTGAACGTTGCACTGTTGCACCAAGTGAATATATATATATATATATATATATATATATATATATATATATATATATATATATATATATATATATATATATTATGGACCTGGCTTGAAATTAATTTAGTAGCTTGTTGAAACATAGTGTAGGTTGGTGAAGGGAACGGAAGAGATTTTACATGCGGAGGTCTCTTTCCGTTCTATGAAACTTACAGCACTGACAATTCAGATAAAAACCTAGAATGTGAGCGAACATGTGCTCTATACCCATCTTAGTTACTGACACACTTTTGCTTTATTCCTTTCCTCACTGGAATTATATTTTAATCAGAATTATTGTTACTAATATTTATTTTATTCATACATACAGGCCAGACTGACACAGACTGCGTGATTACAAACCTCATTCTGTTTATTAATAGTAGCTTTCCAACTTACTATGTTTATATGGCTGTGGTATAGTATCTCAGCATTTTTTTTTTTTAGCAAAGCGCTAGCTTTATACACACAGCTACAACCTAATTGGTTGCATTGATGCAGAAACACATATTCAGGCAGGATCTAATGTGCAATGCAAGCTGATCACCTATGGTGTAAGGAACATGAGCTTCAGCGAAGCAAATTCTCGTCATAAAGATATTTGTTAAAGTAGTCTCCCATTCCATTAGTCTGGCCTGTTATGCCATCAAAAACTGCTTTTCTAAATATGCTGTTCTACATCCATTCTACTGATCCCTCATGGTGGAAAACCAACCTCAGTAATTTATGTGTTTTAACTGTTCTGTGAAACAGGAAAAATATCCTCCATATATTTTGTTTCTCTGCAATTTGATTTCCAACATTGTTGACCAACCTTGCTGGAGAGGGCCTCAGACAATTGATAAAAGTTACTCTCCGTATGATCTTGTCCAAAAAAAAAAGGAAAATAAAATAAGAAATAGAGTCTTTTGGGAGTCAGTTGTCTGTTGAGCACAGATGAGAGAATGTTTAGTAAGAATGAGTGTCTAACTCATCACTGAAGCCTAATTAGGCCAACAGAACCCTAATTTGGCCTATAGTGTATTTACATGGTATTGCTAGCTTTAATTACCATACTGCAGTGTTTAAGTCACCTATATTAGTAGAGACTTATTTATATATCTTTAGAATGGTTTACTTATAATAAGCTAAGGGCTTATTGTTAGACCAAACAACCAGACTTGAAGCGTATCTTTACTGTAAGAGGTTTGACATGACGCTAAGAGAGCCACATTCATTTAAGAAAAAAAACGAAAAAAAACATCAGTGTTCATGTTCTCTGTTTCCTGAGAACAAAGCAGCTGTGTCTCACACTGTATCAGGTGAATAAACAAGCAATTTCAAGGACTCAATGCTTCACCTTGTTGCACATTGACGTATGGTAATTAGCTTGTCTAATACTAACATCTAGTGCTTTTTGCCATATCGTGGGGATATTGTGCTGTTGTTTCGCTTAAATCACTATTCAGTAGAGGAGAACATTGCCATGAAGGGAGGTAGAGTGAGGAGTGGGAGGAATCTCGCAGCCCCTCATCACAAAGGCATTTCCTTCATGTTACTGCTCCTCGGGCACTTCCTGTGCAGGAGCAGCCTTCCTTGAGCACAGAGGCAAGCCCTCTATATCCTAAGCAAAAGAGTGCATACAGCCAATCTTTCAGCCATCAATATATGGGTATTATAACTTTAGGGCTAACCTTGTTCTGTGTCTTAGGCCTTGAGCTTGTCAGTTACTGATGTAAATGTGCTTTGTCAGTATTTGTGTCCCCTTAGTCGTGTGTGTGTGGGCTCTAATGTCATTACGTAGCCTACCATATTTTCAAGACGGATTTGTATTCATTATCAGAGGAACAAAACATGTTTCTGGTCATTAATAATTCCATGATGTACTTTTTGCTTTTCCTGTACATTATATCACAGTACATTTCATTTAGAAGACATGATTAGTGGAGTTATTAGATTAGGTGAAGAATAACACAAATAAATTAGTGAATCATGCTTTTTGCATTAGCCGATTTAAAGACATGAATTGGAAAAGTTTTAAGTTTGACGCTAAAAGCGGCTGGAAAGTTAGAGGGAATTTCCTCGCAATCCCTGAACCACACAGACTGGTTGTGATAACACCCTGACCACAGATGGGAGATTGGTGCTGGCCCCAACATTAAAACGATGCATGACTGGGATTCAAGTAGATGGGTCACTTTTTTGCCTTGTAAGTTTCAACAAATAGTTGTTCCAAGTTTACATAAATCACATGCAGATACAGAATAAATCAGTGCATCCAAAAACTGTACTTACTTTACATGATTCTGTCTGATTTAAGAACATTTGTTAATTTGAGGAGCGAATGTATTGCAAAATGTGACCTTCGGCACTAACTTTAGAAAATTGTCAGGTTTAAAATATATTAGTAGGTTTGCACTAACCGACTAGAATTAGCCTGTTTTGGCATGGTAAGCATTTTTTGGGAATATAATTTGACTTAGCTATTCTTAGTGTCATTGTTTGAAATCCTGCAATCTTCCCCCAAAAAAGTCAGGCCCACTGGTATAGTAAACGGAAATGAGTCAAGCTCCAGCCCAGTAACTGAGGAGGGCGGAGACATAGACAGGAGGCATGTACTTCAATGGGCAATGAAACAAATACATAAGACTCTAGCTTGTTTTGAATTAGGCTAATTTGAGTTAGGAATTGTTGCTCTTATTTAGTAGAGAAAAAATACATGTCTTAGAGGTCTTTTCTCTCATGACTGCTGCACTGCATTGGTGTGTGGTAATCCTCTTACAGTTCATGCCACTGTGCTGCATGAGTTGATTGCTGTAGATGTTGACGCCTGGTGATTGTGGCCACCTTACTTAATTAGCCACATCCCCAGCAGAAAGCAAGAGGTTACAGTTTCAGAGCATACATTCATGTAGTTTATATATGTATATATCTACACACAGACCTTGCAGTTTGAAAGTGTATGAGAGCAACATGAAAAAAAAAATTTCTTTGCATGTGACATGCTGTTTCAGATGACATGATATTAATAATAATTAGCCACATCCACAGCAGAATGCAAGAGGTTACAGTTTCAGAGCATACATTCATGTAGTTCATATATACACACCTTGTGGTTTCAAAGCGTGTGAGAGCCACATGAAAAAAACATTCCTCATTACATGTGACATGCTGTTTCAGATCACATGATATTATTAAGACCACAACCATTGGCTTTGGTAATGCAAACCAAACACATTACCCCAACTGTTTATAATACTGTGTTTAGCCTAAGTATTATAGTTGTTTGAGGGTCCGGGACATTAATGGTGTGATTGATTTAGATAAAATCGGTTTAAAGGTGCAGTCCCTACATTTTAATTAAGCAGACAGAGAGATAATGCATATACCAGCTATACTCAAACTCCTTTTGGTTTAATAACAGTAGCCTAAAAGTTGCCATGTAGAGTGAGTTAACTCAAGGTTTAGGCCGCATTATGCTCACATTGCCTTTTTTAAATTTGAGTACAATTGATACAATATGGCCAACTTACATTACTTTATTATATATACCAAAACAGCTTTTATAGTCAAGCAGCCATACAGGATAAAACATATCTCTGATGGAGGGTCTATTAAATTGGCTGGATGTCTTCGGTTTCTTCTTGACAGCAGTACTTCAGAATAGCATTACATTTTTCTACTTTCACTGTGGCGGAAGATAAACCCTGCAGGGCTCAAACAGCCACCAGACCACCCAGGGATTGTGTCTCAGCAGGTGGAGTCTACCCTGATCACACTATTCTCCCTTGTGCCATCCCGTATTCAAAGAGGTCTGCCAGGCCTAATAGCACAATGGAAGGCAGACCAAACATGTGCTCATGGATATGGGTCATTGAGCTATCTTTAATGCAAATTGACAGTAAAACTGCTTTGCCCTCTAAATATAATAGACGTTAAACTGTTTATGTAATGGAATTAAACCACTGAACCCATAGGCACAACACGAAGGTCATGTAAACATTGATATTACAGAGTTACACCACATCTTTATTAGTGTATCTAATATGCTTCTCTCTCTCTCTCTCTCTCTCTCTCTCTCTCTCTCTCTCTCTCTCTAGTGTATGTCTTGCCACTGATGGCATCATGTGTGCTCTTGTGAAACAACGTGACAGAAGTGTCACCATACCCTTCCTTACAGTAATGCAGTGATTCCCCTCAACTCCTAAATTATAGATTGAAAGTTAAGACTGGAGTAGCCTACTTTCTTGCTGTGTCAAGAACTCAAGCGCTGTTCTACTACGTGCATTAGTAATTTCTAGTTTGATCAGAGTAGAGCTGTTACTTTGTTTATTTGCGTTGTAGGTGCGGTTTTGGTAAGGTGGTAACGCTGTGGACTCTTGTTTTCATAATGCATTTTACTTGTCCAGAAATGCGAGTTGTGTTCGCAAGAAGGTGTATTTATTAGGGAAACAATATTTTTTAAAGAGCAAGGAATGAGCCGTGTCCCACCTATTTACCATGCAAAGATTTTACATGGTTTGTCTGTTTTGAGCTGATGTGTTTTGTTAGGAAAGTAACCACTATGAACGCTGTAGTTCATAAATTACTTAAAACATATTTTTTAGTCCACAGATCTGTCAGACAAAATATTTACATGACTAATTTGTCATTCTGTTTCATATATATCTTCTCCCTGCAGTGCATGTTTGCATATAAGTATTTGATGGCTCTTTTAGTGCAGAACTACAGTCAGTGGAAGCTAGAGAATCAAGTTTCAAAGGGACCGTGCCAATTAAAGTTATGTAAAAACGTGGCCAAACACATTTTGCTTACTGGTGTTCTACCTCTCACTCTTTTTCTCTCACTCACTTACTTGTAATAAAGACACACGTCATTCTTGCTGATAGGCTAGCCTGCTGCTTATGGGTAGATTTGTACGTAGCGAATAGAAATTAAATGAGGCAAAAACTGTGAAAAAGTTGTAGTTATTATATATCGTTATATGGAGTTAAAAGCTCATCATAAATGTTAGCCATTAATGAATCAATGTTTCCCTTTCCTTTTAGGCACCATGAATGAATGACACCTGACTTTGCCACAGGCTAAAAAAAACAGGAAAGCCCCTCCGATCACACACAAAAAACAAAAACTATGGCCGCCCATCGAATTAGAGCTACCAACAGTAACAACATTGTGCTGCCACGGTGCAAGTCTGAGGGAACACTTATAGACCTCAGTGACGGTGTGTCGGAGGCGAGCCTCGTTGATGTCAAAGGTAAACCATTATTGCCATATATTAATTCCTCCTCTGACGGCTTTCAAAGACGTTGCCAACTGGGAGTCATTGGTACAGTGATGTGTTTCTAATCATTTAAAGTATCCATTTAGGGGTACGGTACTAATGTTTTTTTTTTATTATTTAAAATAAATCTTATATCGTAGTTGCAAATACCAGCCTTTGCACTTCGAATATGACAAATCTTCCTTTCTATATTTATTTATACATTTTGAAGGGTATCACTATTTTTGCCGTTCTATTCTACTCTATGTTCTAATTGGAAACATTGTTATTGAGTTATGTTTGTGTTTTGTTTTAGTGCCTTCCCCTAGTGCCTTAAGGTTGGATGCTACTGCCTCATTTGGAACTGCCAGAGAGGTTGTTGCCATTAAGGATTATTGTCCATCCAGCTTTACCACCCTGAAATTTTCCAAAGGAGACCGTCTCTTTGTGCTCGACACATCAGGGGGAGACTGGTGGTATGCCCACAACAACACTGAAATGGGTTACATCCCGGCAGCCTATGTCCAACCCGTTAATTACAGAGACTCCTCGTTTAGTGACAGTGGAATGATTGATACCATAGGAGATTGCAATGAGGATTCAGTCAAGGAGCTGGACCTTTTAGGGGAGTGGCCTGGGATGGTTTTAAAAACACCTGTGCTTCAAAACGCGAATCCTTTTTTGGCCACTCACACATCCACTAACCCGTTCCTTCTCAGTGGGGATCAGGGTTTGTTGGATCAGAACAGTAATGAGAAGTCTGTGGACCTTCTACTCTTTGACACCCTCCCTACCAATGCGCCAGACGCTACAAGCAGCACTATCAACATAAATGGTTTTGGCAGTGGCATTTTTGATTTAAATCCCGTCAGCCCTAGCTCAGGGTTTGGCCAGACATTACGCAGGGACAACCCATTTTTTAGGAGTAAGCGATCTTACAGTCTGTCTGAGCTTTCCATACTTCAGGCACAATCGGACACACCTCAAGGTTCCTCAAGTTTCTTCGGAGGCCTAAAAGCTCCGGCACCCGAACAGTTCCAAAGCAGAGACGACTTTAGGGAAGCGTGGCTCAACCACCGTAAGCTGGCCAGGTCCTGTCACGACCTAGACTCCCTAGGTCAGAATCCAGGCTGGGGCCAAACTCAGCCGGTGGAGACCAACATTGTGTGCCGCTTGGACAGCTCTGGCGGAGTTGTCCAGCTCCCTGACACCAGTATCAGCCTCCATATACCTGAGGGCCACGTGGCCCTGGGCGACACTCAGCAGATCTCCATGAAGGCTCTCCTGGACCCACCTCTGGAGCTCAACAATGACCGCTGCACCACCGTCAGCCCTGTGGTGGAAATCAAACTCAGCAACATGGAGACCAGGTCTACCGTTACCCTAGAGATGAAGGTGTCAGTAGTAGTGAAAATGGAGAGCAGACAGAACACGGAGGTCATGTGTGTAAGGAGCGACTGCAAAGAGGGACCTTACACACCCATCACCCAAGCATACGTATATGGGGACACAGTCCAGGTGTGCCTTGATAACCTTGAGCCCTGTATGTATGTATCGGTCGTGGCCCAGTCACAGTTGATATCTACAGACTCCACGGTTTGGGACCATGTGGCGAAGAAGGTCACTCTTGGTGTCTATGGACCCAAGCACATTCACCCATCCTTCAAAACTGTGGTGGCTATATTTGGCCACGACTGTGCTCCAAAGACACTATTGGTGAGTGAGTTTGGGAAACAGGCTCAGTCAGCTCCACCAGTGTCCCTTCAGCTCTGGGGCAAACATCAGTTTGTGCTGTCCAAGCCTCAGGACCTAAGAGTCGGAGTGTATTCCAGCATGGCCAACTATGAGGTCAAAACTAGTGAACAGGCCAGGGTGGTCAGAGGTTTTCAAGTCAAACTAGGTAAGGTCAGCAGACTTCTCTACATGATATCTTCCCGTACGGCAAATGATGTCTCAGATTTCACTTTAAGGGTTCAAGTTAAAGACGACCAGGACTCAATCCTTGCACAATTCTGTGTTCAAACACCCACCCCACCACCCAAGACTGGTCCCAAAACGTCAGCACAGAGGCGCTTCCTAAAAAAGAAGGAAGTAGGCAAAATAGTCTTATCTCCTCTAGCAATTGCTACCAAATACCCAATTTTCCAAGACCGCAGAATTCACAACCTCAAGTTTGGGAAATTAATAAAAACCGTAATTCGACAGACGAAGAACCAGTACCTGCTGGAGTACAAAAAGGGGGACTACATAGCGCTGCTGAGTGAGGAGAAAATTAAACTGAAAGGACAGTTGTGGACTAAGGAGTGGTACATTGGATACTATCAGGGAAGGACAGGACTCGTCCACACAAAGAACCTTCTAGTGGTAGGGAAAGTGAAGCCCATTTACTTCAATGGGCCTGACCTTACTACGACTTTGTTGTTAGAGCAGATTCTGAAACCTTGCAAGTTCCTCACGTACATCTATGCCTCCGTAAGGACTGTTCTTATGGAGAACATTGGCAATTGGAGGGCTTTTGCTGATGCTCTAGGTTATGTCAACTTGCCTCTGACACATTTCTGCCGTGCAGAATTGGACAGTGAACCAGAGAGGGTTGCGTCTGTGCTTGAGAAGCTGAAGGAAGACTGCAACAATGCAGAGGGAAAGGAGAGAAAGTCCTTCCAGAAAGAACTCCTCACCGTAAGTGAAGGTCTTTGTCTTTTGTTGTAGTGACTAAGCATTCTCTCACCCCTTATTGATTGAGAAGATACATATGCAGCACATACGTATATAGATCAGTTCAATACACTTTTATTTCATGCGTTTCAGTGTGTATCCTAGTTTTCTTGTTTTGCATCAGTCTTCCGTGGGTTTGTGTCTTATCAAGTTTTTGTATGTGTGCCCTTTAAGCTTGGCTCTATTTTCACAATGAGTGCCTTCTTTTTTTATCAGCTTACATCTGCTTGAGGCTATGGTCCAGTTGGCTAATTCTGTTGAGAGTGCAGTCAATAAGTGCTGCGTGGGCATCAGGGTCTAATGGTGACTTGGGAGTTGTGGAGAGCAAGCAGAATATTTTGGCAGAGCCCCGCCTCCCCCTACCTCTCTGTCTCTTAAATCACACTGAGTTAGAGATATGTGCTGCATTTGTAAATCCACCCGATGGCTCAGCCTGCTTCAATAATGCTCTGTCTTCATTTTAGCCACAGCATATAAATCAAGCCTCTGAAAAACAAGACAACTCCATTCTTATCTAAAATAACGTGACTTGTCATTAAAGGGACGTTATCAGTCATATTTATCATGCTGGTATCGGTGTCAAGAATATGTGAATGAACGTCATCTCACTGGAACAGGCAAAGAAAAAGCTTTGTGCTTGTCATCATCTCATAAATAGTAGATCAGCTTGCCTTGCGATCACTGTGTTTATTTTTAGGTATTGCTTACATTTACCAAATTAAGTAAAAGCTGGTTTATAGCAACTCTAGCAAGAAAACATTCTCTCTTAAGTAAAAATATATGTAAGCCTGCACATGCGCACATTTATTATTTATGTTACTAATTTAACAAGAGTTAATACTGGCACAGAAGTCTAACTGTGTTTTTTTCAGGCAAAGTTGTTGACCTTGGTGTTTCAAAGATGTAAACTTTTCCTTTATTCCTGCCACCCTGTAGCCCATATATCAGCTTATGAGGAGCAGTCACATAAGAAGTGCTGAGCT
The DNA here is from genome assembly GCA_026901105.3 of Galaxias olidus. Lineage (NCBI taxonomy): Eukaryota > Metazoa > Chordata > Actinopteri > Galaxiiformes > Galaxiidae > Galaxias > Galaxias olidus. The sequence goes on along the minus strand of JAPMUY010005764.1, from coordinate 468,974 downwards.
TTGCATACTGCATACTCGTACTTTACAACCTTGCTCGCTGAATTTTATATTTGAATATGCTGGTCTAAGAGTTATTGCGAGCATTTCATATTTCTTCGGGAATTCGGGCATGGATTGTAAATCCCAGCATGGATTTTTCCCCAAAAAGTGAACATGCATCTGACATAGTTTTGCTACAAAGGTGTCGTAAAACACAAAGGTATCTGTAAGAAGAGTGTCACTACACACAATGTATTTCCCAATGTATCTGTTTGGGCTAAGTAATGTGCTGGATAATGATCCTGGTGTGAATTGCAACAATTCAGAATAGTGCAAAAAAAGTCTTGCTGTGGTCAAATGCCAATCTGTATTTTAGTGTTTACCTCAACCTCGGCCACGGACTTAGATGTAGAAAAGAACATAAACACTGTAATGTGCATGGCCTTGTTGTACACATTAGTTACAACAGTTTATACATGGTGTAAATTCACTGGAAAAGAAGAGTGTGTAGTGGATAAAGATGTCTCTAAGCAGTTCTTCCTCAGGGTTAGCGTAAAGTGGTGTTGCCTTAGCTGTTGGCTATTTTTATGTTTAATTGGGCATTATGCATACTTTATCTGCCTTTATTTTGTACTCTATGATGTGTGTGTGTGTGTGTGTGTGTGTGTGTGTGTGTGTGTGTGGCTTAGCATAGGCTGTCCATTTAATTATCATATCCTACCTCCTTTTAATTAAGTGTTTTCTCTTACACTGAAAACAATCCCTTCCCGTCTGCTTGCTAGCAAATTGAAGGAGCTGTGAGTATATTTTTAGACAAAAGCATAACGATATCAAATACATTGACAAGCTCTGATGCCTGAAAGTGTGCTCATTTTCTTTTATCGTTCATGAAGAAAGTTAGACAGACAGACAGACAGATTGATTTGTTTATAAATAGCATGTCCATCCAGATCTTGCAAATGGAAAGTGAGAGCACTCAAATTGTCTTAGCATCCCATCCAACTGCAATTGGGCAGTGCTTCAAAATCCCCACAGTAATGTGCAGCAAGGGCATCTTATTCGTAAATAGAAACAATTTCCATATTAAAACAAACATTTGGATTACGAGTTATTTTGTGCATATTTTATATTTGACTGCAAATTCAACTTGTGCCCCAGGCAACCAAATCTGCTGTATAGCCTGCTGATGCTAACACCCAGTGTTGTAAAACTTGGAACCTATAATTCTTAGCTTGATTTTACAGAACTTAAATCTGTATTGTACGTGCTTCATATTACGCTTTTACCAATATGTTATTGTCTTCGGTCTGATCCTTAAGATCCTTAAACAATTAGATGAAGCAAAGCTCTCCAAAGCCTGAAAGCTATATATCAACTAGCATCACTAGGCCAAATATTCAGTATAGACTTTGGCAGTGGAATGCTAAGCTCCTCCAAGGGACTGGATGAGATCTATCATATTTCATTGCCCTGCCAATAAACCCTTGGGACAAATCCACTCCTGGCAATTTGTTAACAAAAATAACCTCAAGCAATTCAAACAGTGTGTACAAATATCGTTCTTTTGAGTCTCATGATTTATTAAGCAAATGTACAATCTAACATCGGTAGAAGCAGTGAGAGACTTTGAAGTCTTGGATTTTGATTAATCTAGTTAAGATATTTGACAAACTTAACTAAAACCAGCAGTTATCAAATGGGAATGTGATTTTTATTATCGAATAAACAGAATCACAAAACATCGCTATATCCTTGACAGAGTGTTCCTTATCCAATAACAGCTGTCTGTATTTCAAGTTTCAGTTGTTCTACTCTCTGTTTGGCAGTCAGAGGAGTTCTGTGTATTCAGATTAAACCTCACTCCATCATGTGACTACTCTTATACATAAGTCAACATAGCTTTGTGGCTTTGAAGTTGACATACAGTAGTTTAGACCAGGATGTTTCTGAAGGAAAATATCATAAAATATGAAACAATAGTATTATTCAAGACAAATATGAACGCCCTGGGTGTGTGCTATGTTTATCTTCCCATTGTCAGTGGACCAGCTATATGCAAGCCCCATGTATGTTGAATTGCTTTTAAAAATGTCACACATTCTCAATGTTATTAGTTGTATTTCTACTGTCCCTGAATTGGTTGACTTACTGTCACCCCTTAAAGAGTGTATGCCTAAAGGCCCTGCTATAGCCGTTAGCACGATACAGTAGTATTAATTAACACATTGACCAGTGCAGTTGCACATGCCAATGATTTTTGAGGTCCCAGATGAAGAAGCTTGTTAGTCTTCATAGGCTAATCTGTGGTAGATAAAAAATAATAAACTATGCAATTGTATAGTTTGGTTTGAATGTTCTGATTATGGTTTATCATGATTGTACAAGCCATCTAGCTACAGTCATATGTCAAAGACAGCAGTTGTAGTGGCAATGCAGCGTGCAGTTGATGGAAGGGAGCCAGAACATGTCCCCGTGGATGATCAGAGTCTTGCAGATGTTTCCTGTCTCATTGTTAAGAAGCTAAACAGAAGAGCCAGTTATGGACCTTAAGGCGCCTGTGGCCCACACAGCCTCCCTTTTTCTTGACCCCGTCCAGCCCTTTCAGTAATGACCAGACCATAACCTAGCAAGTGCCTGTTCCATGTAATGTCTGCCTTTGCAGCTAGTGGACTTCAGTAGCTCATAGCATCAAACTACATACAATTTTAATAATTCAGTATGAGACTCTGGAAAAAGAGTCATATTTTGAGGTTGTAGACCACGTTGGATATCCCACTGTGCCTTGTTCCAGGAGGGGGTTTTCAATTCTAACCACCACTGAGCTACTCTAAAGCACACCCCTCTTCATCTTTCCCTTCTGAAATTTTTGAAGCGAGATCCTCACAATTGATAGAAGCACTGGGGAGTAACTCTTAAGCCTATTTTTAGAGGCCACTGTGATGATTGGCTGCGATTAGGTCCACACATTGCCATTTTTGCACACAGACTCTGCTTTTCCACCTTCCCCTGGCACCATCTTTGGTGTGTCACGTCTGTAGCAGTTGGGTGTGGTAAACTGCTCTGCTGGAATAGTTGACAGCTTAACGCATCTCTCCCTCTCCAGAGGTTAGGTTTGTTTGTGCATATGTTTTCTCTCTGCCACTTTGTAAAAGATTGAAGAGCTTCATGAATAGTGGGGGATGTCACTCTCTGACCTGAACTCTCGGATCTCTTCCCACTAGCACAGTGCTTGTAAGGGCGCGTCGATGGTGGATCTGGGAAACCAATTGAGGGAGAAGGAAGAAATACAGTACTTAGTTCATTGTAACACTAGAATGTGGTAGTATATGGATGACAGTGTGCATATGCTTTTTTTATGACGAATCGATAGAGCCCCCATGGGTGCACAGGAAATTATGTGATAGAGAGAGTGAGACATCATCAATAAGTAGCCCATAGGCTGAGAGTTATTGTAGGAAAGAAGACAGTAGAGTGGCTGGAAATGATGGCATTGTTCAGTGATGCCAACTTCAATGGTTCTCAACATGCCATATATTACACAAAGAATTTTGTTTTGTGACATTTTGTGTACAGCGAGGACGCTCTAACGGCTTGTAAAGACGAATGGGACAAAATTGCGTATCACCTCACCTCCCATTCCGTTTTAAAAACATGGCTGTAGGAATTGCATTCTCGTTTTGACAAGTTTGTGATTAATGCATGGGAGATACAGCAGTGTCTCAATCCACTGATTGCTGAGCTGGTGAAACATTCTCTGTGACATTTAGCTCAAGTGCTCACAAACAAAATGCACTTGCACATAACCAACTTATAATGCTGCCTGGCTGACATTTGAGAATAAGAAGAAAAGCAACAACCTTAAGCTGTGTAAATGTCAGTAATTAGAAGCAGCTTTGATCTTACCTTATGTCCACTGTCAGAATAGCAACGTACGTAAAAACTTAGCAAAACAAACCACTATCACGGTTGTTGTGTTATGAGACAATTCAAGGGGCCCGTTTAAACCTCACAGCAATATTATTCAGTTGCATTCGTTTTGTCTGGAAAACCATTGTGATCATGCTTGCCCTCTGTCCGCACTGTTAATACTGACTACTTTGTTTTGTCGTCCAAATTGTTCAACCAACTTAGGTCCTCTTTCTTACCCCTACATCAAGTAAAATACGCCATATACTTGTTTTTAGTTCCCAACCAAGTTGCACTGTAAGTGAGGTTTCAGGCTAAGATTAGTGAGCAATTAAAACCGTAATGAATTAACATAGGGGAAAATATCAAAAGCCACCAGGGAGCTTTGGGGATGGATTAATTGACTGACAGCCTTTATTCTTTATTTAGTTCTTTCAAGTTTTTGTTTACATTAGAAAGACATTGTGGCATGGCTTTGAAATGTGTTTCAGTTTATCAACACAATTATTAAGAATTTCTATATGCACTTTCTTCAAATATAGTATCTTTATTACTATCACTGTTCGTAGAAGGTTGAAAGGTCCAAAGGGTTTTTGAAACATTTACATATTATTTGGTTGGGTTACATTAATCAGACTCTGTAGGTCAATCCTGCTATGTCTTCTATTGGTTGTGTCAACCGGCGTATACGTATGTGAAGGTATATTGTTGTTACTGTTACTGTTGACTCCTGCAATAGAATTTAACTGAGGTAGGACAGGAAGTTATCTTCTTTATTCTTGAGGGGATTTCCTGTTGGCCATATATCCTAAGAGGAAGCAGGTGCTTGTTGAAGGTCTTATCTTTCAGAAGGACTCTTCCCGAGAATAACACTCAGACAACATCCAGAAAAACAAACTAACACATCGAAAAAACCTTTACAAGTCCTGATAAGACATGTTTGTTATTTTGGTTACTTTAAGAGATCGCAACTTGTAAGCATCTTTCATTTAAAGTTAATGATGAAATGAACACAGAAACTTCTGCATTTTATATTTCTAAACTAAGTTGCTGGCGGCAGTTCACCAGTCCTTAATACAAGTCATTATGTCCACAGTTAAATGTTCTGTCTATTTAACTCATTCAATTAGCTCTCTCTGAGGAGAAGGACCTGTCGGAGGCAACCTTCCGGCATTCCTCTCCCTGTATCTGTATACCCCCCTCTCTCTGCCCATATCCTGTCATTCCACACATTCCTGCCCTGGAACTTGAGCCCGATATGGAGCTGTATTTGGCAGTGCTTTAAAGTTACAGCTCAGCCCTGGCTTTGTTGAGTCTGCAATTTGGAGGACTAGAATAGGAGTGTGCTCTCCCACATGCGTTGTGAGTGCAGTGTACGATGTAAAAGTTGTATGACCATAAGAGAGGCTTAAACACGTTTGAATGTGTGTGTTTGCCTTGTATTAGAAAGCAAGTTTGTATGGGCATCATTTTGTTTTGCAAATGAGCAATCCTTTTAATTGTATGCCGTGGGAGTTGCCATTAACCTTGTTTTTATACCCACTGTTCCTGCTTTTTTTCACAAGCGTTGCTACCCAACACTGACACTGACCAAGTGGAAGGGCGAACTGCTTGTCTGGGAATCGCTGAAACCGAAGACACATTGGCAACTTGCACATCTCCCGCTTTGTTTTTTTCCCTGTTCTCATTTTTAAATTTAATTTTTTCCCTGCTGCTGAGTGCCGTGAACTATACTGTCACATAGTACCCTGCCTGCCACCCTCTATATCAAGCAGGGCTGGGCTGCCTCCACCCCCTCGTCTCAGTGAGGCAGCGGAATGCTGCTTTAGCTCTCCTGATGTGAAGCTTACTGGCTCACTTCCAGTCTCTTAGTGTGTAGAAAAAAATGCTCATACCTTAGCTTGGCAAAATATTTGAGAAACCCAGTATGGGAAAAGATGGCACGGAGGGAATCGATGCTATAGTCAATGCATAATCTATAATTATCTGGCCTGTTTGCTTTTTTTGTGTGATAGCCAGCAGCTATTCTGTACATTATCTCTTTATGGCCGGTCTTGATTACTAATTTTCTCATACATTTATTTTTATTTTATTTATTTTGTACAGTTCGCCAATACTTTGCAGTCTTTTTTGGCATGTTTCCCTAAAGTCATTGCACCCTCCAGCACCCTCTATTGAACTGTTCCCTCTGACTGCCATATGCTCAGGCCCTGTTGAAGATGGACTGCCAGGGGTTGGTGGCGAGGCTGGTCATGGACTTTGTTCTGTTGACGACAGCAGTGGAGGTGGCTGGACGCTGGAGGGAGTTGGCCGAGAGACTGGCCAAGGTGTCTCGTCACCAGATGGACGCCTATGAGGCACCGCATCGGGACAAGAACGGGGTGGTAGATAATGAGGTGGGTCACATGAGTACGTACTAGCGAGCAGAAATGTTTTGCTTTTCAACTAGATGGAGTAGAACCTGATTGTTTACACATTTTATCTATTGTTTACTCCTGGGGCTTAAACTCTCCTGTGTCTCTGTGCGTAGGCCATGTGGAAACCAGCCTATGACTTTCTGGTGACGTGGGCGGCCCAGATCGGGGACAGCTATCGGGACGTCATCCAGGAGTTGCATATGGGCCTGGACAAGATGAAGAGCCCCATCACCAAGCGCTGGAAGCACCTCACGGGCACGCTAATCCTGGTAAACAGTCTGGACACCCTCCGCAGCTCCGCCTTCAGCCCCACCCCTCCCGAGGACTGTGCCATCTAGATACAGCTGTCACTCATTCATTCAGACTCCGCCTCATGCTTTCGCCCCAAGTCATCTAAAGCCTTTCCATTTGCCCCACTTTGAATATAAATTTGTTTATATTTGAGATGCGGCACACTGGTGGTCTGCATTATCTCAATGCCACTGTTAGAGGAAACTCCCAGCTCTGCCTTCAGGCCTTCAGCCCCAGTGGAGAAATAGCTAGACTGCCTCAGTCTGTCTGGCTCCCAGCCAACATACACAATACTGTATCTATTCACAGGAACTATTTTGTTCCCTCTTGTCCTGATATGTACTTTTGTACTATTTGTCTGGCACAGTATTTCTAAAGACACTTTCACACCTTTCTTTGTCAAACTATGTACAGAAAAGCGAAGAAAATGTATAGTGGGATTACTTTTAATAGTAGTATCCTTGTTACGATAGCCTTGTCATGTGTGTCATAAAAGCTTAATATACTGTATGGCTTTATTTATGAGAGATGGAATTGCAATGAAAATGCAGTCTAGATGTTCAGGGTTTTTATTACTGTAGTCCATTGGAGTTTTTTTTGTTTGTTTATTAACACTAATGTATCTTTATGTCAACCTTGCAGTATAGTTCCAGTACTGTATAGTTCTTTATGTCGCCTGTTTACCCAATGTCTGGTTTATTCAACCATCCCATTCTCGAAAATGGCCCTTGCCACTTTTTTGACCTGCAGTCTTCAAAGCAAATTGTCTTGAGTTTTGTACCAAAGCTTATCAGTATGAATGGCTATATGATCACATAGGCAGCCTAATTTGATGTCAAACCACTGTTGTAACAATGTAATGTTTTGGTCCAAGCTTCTGGATTAGGTGTGTTGCATACTGTCTCATTGAGTGCTGAGTACTGCATAGCTAAATGTTCAGTGATAAGATTGCATACAACCTTTTACATCCTCTATGACCACACTTTTGCAGTGGATTATAAATAAATATTTCTTACACAGTTATTGTCATAGCTGCAAGCATCGTTCATGTTAGAGTTGTTGGTATTCTGGAAATCATTTTTCCTGTATATAATACACGGAATATCATAATAGCTATTTTCTTTTCCCCAAGTGATGGGCTATTCTGTTATATGTGCAATCTGCACAAAATAGTTTCAACTGATACACATGATGTTGTGGAAAACCAACAAGATGTGAGAGTAACAAATAGAAAGCATAGAATGACTGCTCGGCAAAGACAGTCATGCAAGAGAAGTCCAAATGAGGAACCAACGAGCAACATGCGGAGCATGCAGGGTGCAATAGAGACAACCCGAACAGGAGGATTAGTTGGTGTAGGGGATGTTGAAATTCCATTCTGGATGACCCCCAGCAGCCTGTTTGCTCATTGACTTTCTGCCTCGACTCTATGTGTGTGTGATGCTCAGAGCACTGAGCCATTTACAGCTACAGTTAAATGTCTCCACGGGTGACTCACTCATTCACTCACTCACTCACTTGCACTCATCTTCATTTTTACAGAGATTAGAGGAAGAGAAAATTAAACCACAAACATTAATGATCGCAAAATATGCCAGGCATCAAATACCTTCCTGGTAATGATTTCCCACAGGGCAGTAGTAAGAGACAGAGCCTGGCAACTGATATACCATACATTCCGGCATGCGGTGAATTTTAGAATGTGATTCCATAATTATGGTTTCATTATAGAATGAAAGGATTTTGAGTTGGACTAATTTGGATTAGCTATTTTCCAGAACATTCTAGAGCAATTTCAAAGATAGTTATGTGCTTTTTTACGCTATGATTTCTAGGAATAACATTTAGAGAGTGCTGTGAACTCTTTAACCGACACCGCACATCGGCTACGGTGGTTCTAAGATGAGGGACAAGAGGTGGGAGTCATCATTTTCACCCTGCCTTGCTCTCCCCTTGCTGCTCACTCTGAACAGAGCTAATTTCCATAGCTCTGATTTGAATTTCTCCCTTTGTGGTGACCGCACGGAAAAAACGTGAGGGCAGCAAATGGCATGGGATAGCAGATCTCCACACACAAACGTGTTTGATCTCTGGTTCGGATCTAGTTGTATTTATGTTTGTGTTTGTGTTTTATTTTCATTAGAATGGTTCAAAGCAAGGTATTTGCACTTATGAGAAGGTTCTGTTTTATGTAGACTTAATTACAGTCAACACATCACACACACACCACCGTGCTCATTTGTTTTATACTATACTGTATAGTACAAGATATGGGGTATTAATGTGTATCGGCTTAATTTCACTGAAATATACTTTTTTTGTGCAAACCTAAAAGAAAAATGAAACTCTCTAATTTAACACATTCTATCTTCTGTCATTCCATGGCAGCTGCCTTTAGGGGAGCCAAATAAAGGTCACAGCTTACTTTGGGAGAGTACCGCTTACAGGTAATGGAAGTATTCTTCAAGCCTTTCACATAAAGGGGTTCTCAAGTAGTCCTTAAATTACTGGTCTCGTTCCAACACGCACCTTTATCAAATGGAAAAACTGTTTCTATCCTGGCCATTTCGTAAAATTATTTCACTAATACGCTGTATTGATTTTTCTACTTTGAGACAATCATGATCTCTTTATTTGCATACACAATATATTTTCTATAAGATAATGAGGTTGTTATTTTTTATGTTTGAAGTGCATTGACTACTTTTCCTGACACTGACCTAGCCTCCAAATTTTTATTTGATCACCAACGACCTTGCTAATAACTTCCCTTTTGGTTAGCTTGTGACAATTATCCATCCTTTTCTCCAAATATGTTTCTTATAAGAAAATGTATACAGTTCAGTTGACATTAGCTGAACAAAACCCCTGTTATTCTGTGTCTGTGTTTTTGATGGGAAAGGTGAGTAGGATTGAAACCTGGCAAGTAATGTGGACTCTCTGTTTACATAACTCTTTGACCCCACCCCCTACCCCTCCACCCTTGCCTAATTTCTCTAGGGTGGCAATCGACCTGTTATTAACCCCTATACGAGAGAGAGAGAGTGAGATCAAGGGAGGATATGATTGGTGGAGGTTTGATACTTTGAATTGACACTGGGTCATATTATTCCTGAAGTATGTGACTGTTTCAGGGTAAGGGTGATATGTGTCACTATCACCTTTAAGTCAACTAACACCTCTATCTTTATTGAACTGTGGCTAGTTTCATCTCCTTTCATTTCTTCCTTTGGAGTTTGGTTTCTATTTGCAAAGAAAAGGGCTGAAGAATATACACAAAGTACAGACTTCTCAGAATTTGTGTACAACCCTTGTATGTCACACATTATTATATTGTTATGGTTGCATGCTTTCTTCTACTACAACTACAGCTACAACTACAATTGTCAATTATTCAGATTTAGATCGCAAAATGTATACTTATTTCCTAATAAAGAAGGATCAAAAAGTGATACAAGGGGCAAAGGCAGAATTAAGTATCAAAGGCGAACAAATCTCTGAAAGTCTGATGCATAAGCTGCACATTATTATGGAGGCTTTTCTCACCATGTCATTATCTGTGAATATGGGGTAATGCTACGACAAAGGATTCAGACAATATACTCTTTTTAAGACTCCTTACTCCTCCTACTTGACTGTAGTACTTGTCATGTAAACCAAAACGGTGCCTGCGAGCCAAGCGTATGAATACATTTTACAAATATATTTGGTTCATTAAGTTAAATTGAAAAACCACTGCAAAATAAAAAGTAAATTTTGCAGACACTCTTTCATCCCATACTAATGTATTTTGGAGCAAAGTAAATATAATTCCAATTTAGTTTCAGAATTATTTAAGACATATTTTTGTTTGAATTACCTGCATTTTTCTCATTGATGTGTCACTAACCAAGGAAATGTCTCATTTTGTCTCTCCCCTACTTTCTCTCTTAGCATCATCCCACAGTCATTACTATCCAGTTCACAACAGTGGACTATCAACAAACAACTAACTAGCAGACAATCAGTGCAGACCATACCATCCTATGAAGAACACATTTTATGTATCCTTGCTGGCAGATGCAGAGAGACCACCTAGTTGAACAAAACACCCTGCTCCTGGTAAACACTGGTGCCATGGCAACCCCCAGAGTGCACCGAGGCAAATCTCCATAGTCTTTGTGTTTTGGTGCATGTGTGTACTTCAGCATGTGTTAGGGACAGGGAGAGGAAGACACTGTGGTATGCAATAGACGGACATACACACACTATTCTATGTATAGAGTGGATAAAAACATATAATCCTGGACATACAATAGTACAAATAAACTGGTGAAATAGAGAAATCTGGAAGATGATTGACCTTCTTTGTGCATTACAAAAGACCTGACTCATATCCTGCATTTAAACATGAACACTTGCTGATTTTGAAAGGTTATTGAGCATAGAAATTCCTAATTAACTTACATTAGCAGACACCAATCACGGATTCCTGCACCCAGTTTACAAAAAATAGTGCAGGTAAATTAAATCAGCAAGTACGCCTATGAAGTTGTTCGACATCTTAATTAATAATTTATGTTCATTAGATTTCAGTCTCCTCGGGCAACTATGTGGACAGGTGCAATCAGAGGCAAATTTGCTTCATTTTGGCTGCATGTAAAATTTCTCACCGTGACAGCGGACTTATTAGCATGTATTGGTTTGAGTAACTCAAACTGAAAGTATTCTCATTTGTATTGCCTAAGACTAAAATAATCAAGCTAGGCTACTGAACAACATCATTGAGATTCATCTCTTATCTAAATTGATATCATAGTTATATGGTAATATAAAAATATTGTAGTAAAAACCAATACTGTAGACTTGTTATACTCTAATATAATTAGTTACATAATGATAGTAATGAAAACAGAGGAGTTTGTGAAAAAGGGGAAATCATCAAAACCAAACTTATTTAAATACTAAAACTATGTATAAATGCATTAAAACATGTCAGCTCAGAATATGTAGGACCAAAAGACACTAAATAATATTAAACAAAAATTAACCTTTTGCAGGTCAAGGTGCATGGAGAATTGTATCCTTTGCTGTCCTTCATAAGTATGGCATAATGTATATTTTTACAGTGCATCCTATATATTTTGGAATGCCCTTTATCTTTCCCTAATGGATTTGTGGAAGCCCAGGCCCCATATCTGGATGCCTTGAAGCATTTGCATAAACCCCCCTCTCAAGCAAGCTTCTTGTTAGCTCTTCATGTCCACATTAAAAATTAACCCACTAGCATGTCAGGGTTGAGGCCAAAAACCTAAATGCCTTGAGAACCCATACTTACAGTTTTTTCTAATTGCTTACACACTAAAAGTGATTCTTGAGGCACAATCATTGAAACCATTAACACTTGCCAATGCATTTACCAAGTGTGCCAAACTGAATGCACGTTCTCTGCTTTACAGTCAGTTTGTAATTTTATAACAATAATGTTTTATTTAAAAATTACTTTTGGTATTTCAGCCGTGTCATTGGCAGCTGCTCTGTTTCATCTTGTGCCTTAAACTTTAAGAGTAAAGACCTTATATACAAGCATGAAAGATAATTGATCAAATAGGGAAGTTGGTGTAGTATTTTAGCAGAGGTTACGAGTTCCCTTTACAGTGTGAAATGTTCTTGACATTTTAAACACAGTAGGTGCTATAATCCTGCATGCTATATTTTACACCACTCAACATGACTCTGAGCGTGCGTGCATGTACACATGCACGCCAAACCTCTCCAGTTCCATGAAAGACACATTTAGTTTAAGACCGGAAGCATGAAAATGGAATCCAGTCCATCTTTCAATCCTTCTGCTTATCTGTTTCTCTCCCATTTGTCAGAAAGCACTCTCACGCTCCACCTGAGTGTAAGAGACAGGATGCTCTCACGAACCTGTCGTGTCAGGTTCTATTCCATCCCAGCACAGCCTATGGTAGACAAGCCCGGGCTTTTTTCTCAAAGCAGCCGCTTCAAAAAGAAGTAAACATTGAAAGCCCTCATGGGTGGCCGACCTTGGTCCTGTGATAACCCCTAGCAGGTGTCCTGTAGTCTAGGTCACCATTCAGATGTGAAATGATAAGGTCGTACCATAGCTTAACAACAGAACAAAACACCGTTTGCAGGTAGCACCCTCTTTTATGTTCTAAGTTCAATAGAAATGTCTTTGCATCTAATGTGTAGTTTTAGCCAGGTTTTTGACTGGAACTTTATCAACTATTGGGTTTCTTCAATACGGTAATGGAAAATGTAGAAGCCTGTTTGAAACTGGTACTGGTTTGTGTCATTGCAGTTTGGTGTGACCTACTTTATTTCTCCTATATTCGTGAATGTTTAATATCTTGTCTTTGTATCACAACCATACTAGGCTTTGTAACATCGTTGAGTGCTAACATTGCATTAAATTTACATAAGTCATTGCCATCATATTAGCCTACATTCTAGAAGTAAGGTTAGGACTGATACTTTATAAACATGCTCACAAAGAGTCCAAATAAGGCTGGTATGGAAGACTCAATTTTAGTGCATGAATACAAGTTTGAAAAAATACAGCTGATTACATGGATAAATCAAGCATATAAATATTTGTATATCCACATTGGGATTGTTGTACTTCTTCGGAAACCATCACAGTAATGACCAGTCTTTAATATTGAGAGAATTAGGATTGAAAGAGGTTTTATGAAATTGTGAGGAGTGATGGAAACCAAGGGAGACCAAGCATTACCGACAGCACATCTGCTGGGTCTCATCCAAGAGCCAGAGCTTGAAAACACCCTCCTCCAAACTCATGCTGTGAAGTGAAGTAGAATGATGTGCATCTGTATATGTGTCAGGGAGTGTGTGTCTGTGTGTGTGTGTGTGTGTGTGTGTGTGTGTGTGTGTGTGTGTGTGTGTGTGTGTGTGTGTTGCAACGTTAGTGTGATGAGGAGAGTGGTGAGAGAGAAAGGGCAGCTGGGGTGACGCAGTATAACTGCAGTGTCTGGTACCAGTCCTGTCAGTGATTGATACTTCTGTCAGGGCTGTTCAAAGTAATGACACAATACACACAGCTTTGTGTTTGTGTTACCTAGCAGCAGTGGCTGGTATTCCTTGGACCGGTGGTTTCCTGGACTGAACAAGTTTGAGCATGAGAAAAGGTTGTTTCCATTTCAAAAAAAAGCTTTTTTTTGGTTTCACGTACAGAGCAGTTTTGGGTGTGACTCATCACTTTTGTTTTTCAGAGAGTTCAGGTACATTCCAAAGTGATTAAATGTCATTTCTGGCGTAAAACAAATATATAAATATGTATTTATCAAACTTTATGCAAGACTGATCTTCAGCAAAATCAAACCTTTTTATCACCAAAAATTTACACAGGAAGCTTTGTAATAACTAACAATGAGGCGTTAACGAAAGTTGAGTACTGCAAGAGAATGTCAGAGAAATACGGTATGTGTTTGATCTTAGACTGCCATCTAGTGAAAAACATATAAATAGCATTTTAATGAATAATTATTTGTGGGAGACCAATAATGTCTTTATTATTACGTCTGTTTCCACTGTTCATCCAAATAATTGAATGCTCATATGTGGTAATGTGTTTTCTTTCATTCTAACAATAAAATGAAAAGGGAACTACATAGAGATTAAGCCATTGGCCCTCCATCTTGGGCCCTTTACACAAAAACAAAACCCAATAAATATGTAATACATTTTCAGAAATTAAAATACAAAATAAAAACATAATAATGTGAAACATTGACATAAACAAAACATTTATTTTCTTACGTAAAACCACTTTAAAGCAAACAATTACAAACAACAGGCTGCGGGCTTTTATGCTGAAATATTTTGAAGACTTATACATCTACCAAGCTCCTCCCTACTATAAAACAACCACAAGCAGCAGAAACAAATGCGGTACGTGAAAGGAACCCCCCATTTCTCGTTTCAGTAGTAATACTGGAAAGTTAGAGTAAACAAGTCCAAATAGACTGGTACGAGGAGTCATTTTGCTTGTAATTGGGGCCTCCCTCTGACTGTCTGTGGGCAATTCTGAGTCCATTAGCAGGCTGGTGGGTGCCAGGCAAGATGGCTGGTGCAGACAGGCCCATTCCATTTGGCAGGGTCAGTAGAGGAGAGGAGCAGAGATTAGATATTAACCAGTTTCTATTACTGCAGGGATGGACAGGTTTTAGAGTGGGGTGGAGTGCGGCTGTCCCATTTCATTACTGAGGGCTCCCCTAGACTCCAGCATGAGGTTATATGCATGAGGAAGAGAGAAGGATACAGTCGTAAAGAAAATGATAACTGAAGAGAGAAAGAAAATAGGGAGGGAAGAAAGTATTCTAAGGTAGATGTCAATGAGAGTTTGGACTTGTGGACATGTGAACAATACTTATTTGTATCTGTGTATCCTTTCGTCAAAGAAATAAGCAGGGAAAGATATGGGAAATGTGTGTATTTGGCCTAAAGTTCTGTTTCTCTAAGTCATTGGTTTCAGAGTGAGTTCAATCAATCTTTTGAGGAAGACAACAAATTGCCTTGAAATTAGACTTCTGGGGGTGCATTTAAATTTTGTAATAGTAAGAATACATTTTGTTTTTATTGAAAACTATTTATATATTTTAGTCATTAACCGATTTTTAAAATAAATGTAATTAAAAACAAGGAAGAACATTTTAGAATGATTTACTGTAGATAGTATACAAAAGGTTTAGCTATATTGGCTTTGCTATAGGATATGTCGAAGATAGGGTTCTGTATAAATATGTGAGAGGGTTATGTTAAAGATTTACCAAGCCTTGTTTTACTTTCCATTCTGTGTTTTGTAACCAATTAATTGTTGCACATCATTCTGCATAACCGTAGAATACAATTCAGTCCTACAATAGTAGATATTTGCTGCTCAGTGAACCAAAAAGTATAGTTCTGTGAAGTACATGCAATACAGTTCTGATATTACTGTACTGTGCACAGTATGACAGCAGGCTACAGTATGTAAAAAATAACCTACCCAATCATATTTTTGCACTTTCTACAGAACTGTCAGACAATCTCTTGAGGATGAATGGCAACGTCTGTCCACCCAAGAACAGGAACTGGCCATATTCAACACATAGTGGGGCGGCTGTGGCTCTGGAGGTAGAGAGGGTCGTCCAAGGATTGGCGGTTCGATCCCCAGCTCCTCCTGTCATATAAAGACAAGCGCCTGGCATGGTGTGTGTGTGTGTGTGTGTGTGTGTGAGTGAATGGATGAATGAGAGGCAACATTGTAAAGCGCTTTGTTCCATTCCGGTTAAGAAGTGTTATATAAATGCAGTCCATTTGTCATATAGTGTTGGCAAGCAACAGCATCCACCCCGTCCCTTACATTACCATATATTTATTTACCATTTCACTGTAGGGCTTTCTATTATGGAGTTCATTGAAATGTGTGTAGATGTATTGTAAACTTGAAAAATATATTTCACAGAAGGATGTGAAGAAATTAAAAACGTATACAAAGTAGTAAAGACAGCAGTGTTTTGTATAAGGCAAATCAGTGTGTGGCTGCTGCTTTAAACGATTTATTCGGATGTAGCACGTGTGCATCATTTGGGACAAAAATACCATTTTGCAAAAGGATTGTAAGGTTTTGATTGCAGAGTTTAATTTTGACATAGAAGTGAGACGTTTGGCTCCAAGTGTTGTATGTTATGTGGTTTGTGTTTAGAGTTTTGACACAGCGAGACAAATTCTGCAACAAGTGTGTAAGCGATTGGAAAAAAACTGTAATTATGCTTTTTTGGCATTTCATTGTAATACTTGCACAATGGTAGGCACTAGGGGTCATTGTCTGGTAATGGTCACTGCTTCAAAGTCAGCTCTTCTACGACCTGACATGTACTGAATAATATGAAGCAATAGTCCCCCTTAAACTGTGCAAGGCAAGAAATGTAGTCATGGGAATGGAGTCATTATCCTATCTTAGGCTTCAGTGAGAGGGCTAACCGCTATTATGCTGTTCCTATATTGGTTTACAATGTGGATGTACAACCACTTTCAGGTCATGAAAAGGTTAACAGAATATGTTCTCCAGATATGTCTCACATTGGCCATCTGATCAAGTACACATCATGCTTGTCAAAACATTAGTAAATGGCAAGGGAATCATAGCAAAGGAAAACTAATTCCTTCGTTGGCAATGTCATGATCATTGTAAATACATTTAGCTATTTATCTTAAAACATATATTGAACTACCTTTTGTACCCATTTACAATTCCTATTTGTATACCTATTCCTGCTTCAAATGCAATTATAAAGCCATTGAAATTACACGTGACAGTCATGCACTCCAATTCTCCGCCAGAGGGTGACACTGTTAACCACATTTGACAGACACAAGACATCAAACATCAAAGATAAACAAATTACCCCTCTACTTCACAATATACTTGCCTCATCGCCGTGTCCTATGGGTTAAAAAATATGTTAGGGCATATTATATATTAACGATAAACTAATTTATGAGCACACAAGTAAAAACTATGGGCTACAACGTGTTATTTATACCTGTTCAATATGTGTCGGATGTTAATCTAGAGTTTGTTTTATTTCATTATGTAAGTGCATAATGTATTTTAGGACACACAAAATGAATTTGCTGCGATGATGATCAATCGTATTGGATATTTGATCGATAATACGGATTCAGCGAATCCTAACATATGTGATCTGTTTGGCACATGGCCCGACTGGGTGGAGCGAGGCAGGCTACTGCGCTGTTTTGCAGCCTGGTCCCTCCACCAAGCAAGCACTAGTGTTTACGCAGCAGCCGCGAGGGACAGACCTCGTGTTTAGTGCTAGCCTACATCACCAATGTTTTAGGAGAGGTGCATTTGTGGACTCTTTTTGGTGGACCTTGGTTGCATATTCCGATGGGATTACGTTAATAATAACTGAAAGGCATTTTTACACGCGTAATTTCTATGGTAACGATACCCTCTGGACAGCCGACGTGCTGGTAGGAGACAAGTGCGCAGTGCTTCCTTAAAGAGAGAGACGAATAACACATAAAGACGGTGCTTCTGAACAGATCTTTTCATTTGCAACATCAAAATTAACATTAATTTGTCCTGCGAGTGTACATTTATATGGTCTCAGAATGGGATTTTAAATTGACTGTGTGAGGAGAATGCTAATGAACGTCGCGCTGCGTCCTGCCGACGCGCGCACTCTTCGTCGCAGCTGAGGGCGACAACGAAGGTAATCATTCAGTCCGAGCGCACAAAGGTTAGCCTATCTGAGAGACTTGAAACTGTACGAATATTATATTTTTCTATTCTTCCATGAAATAAGCGAAACAATAAAATATATTTACACGCTTTGCTATCATATAGTGGTGTGATAAAAGGGACCGGACCTCCCCTTCACCTGCTGTAGAAAATGGGCAACAGTTTCTCAAATATATCTGCCTTCCAGTCTCTCCATATTGTGATGCTAGGACTGGATTCCGCTGGTAAAACGACTGTACTTTATAGACTAAAATTCAACGAATTTGTCAACACTGTGCCAACTATTGGATTCAACACAGAGAAAATCAAATTGAGTAATGGCACCGCAAAGGGGATCAGTTGTCACTTCTGGGACGTAGGAGGCCAGGAAAAGCTGCGGCCCTTGTGGAAATCCTACAGCCGATGCACTGACGGAATAATCTATGTTGTGGACTCTGTGGATGTTGACAGACTTGAGGAGGCAAAGACTGAATTGCATAAAGTCACCAAATTTGCAGAGAACCAAGGGACACCTTTGCTGGTAATAGCTAACAAGCAGGACCTGCCCAAATCGCTTCCAGTGGCGGATATTGAAAAACAGCTTGCTTTACATGAGCTTACCCCGGCAACAACATACCATGTCCAGCCTGCATGTGCCATAATTGGAGAGGGACTACACGAGGGGATGGATAAACTCTATGAAATGATAGTTAAAAGGAGAAAATCCTTAAAACAAAAGAAAAAACGATAACCTACCCCTGTCAATGGGCAATGTACGCCGATCACACATAATTAGTGTAACAAAATGCTATTCGGGTATGCCATTGTTGCCCTAAGAAGAGGTTTACTTTGCAGTGATTTCTGTTTTTCAGTTAATGTGGGTTATTGTCAAGGTAGCTGACGCTGTGAACCCTTTTGAATCATGATTTTGCACACAAGCAGATGCTTCTGTGTGTGCAGTCTATTTACCAAGGTTAACCAAATAGAACACTTGAAAATACTTCCATCTTAGGAACAACAGCATTGCGAAAGAAATAACACGGGCTGGCCCGTTAATTGCTGCTTTACCATTGATTTTCAACCTAGCTGGACATTGTATTTGGAAAAAAAGCTTACTGTAGTATGTAATGGACGTTTGAAAAACGTATTTTCTATCAACAGGTCTTCGGTGAATGCTTATCTTGAAAATAAGTTTCAGTTTGCACGGGACTGAAGCCACAATAAAGTTGGTACATGTATGTTGTTAAGGATATAACTTAATGCAGATAACGAGAAGGTTTGGAGCATTGAAGTAGCCTTTACTATGCGTGGTGGACTGAGAATAACATAGCCTGTAACATGGCCCACCACTTTGCACTTTTCATTTCCTAACATAATAGTAGAGTACTACACTGTACAGAAGAGCAAATCCAGGCTGTTTATGTAATAGAAAGCCAAATTGAAGTATTTTTGGAATATTAAAAGATTTAAAAGCAATGTGGTTGAATTTGTTCTTTTACGATTATGAAAGATAATAATGTTTTGGAAATGGAAATATCAACAGAGGGCTTTGAGAAGGTACTCTGAACTTTTGACCTGCTTGATTGAATCCTCTTTCCTCTTGAATTACTCTCTCCCAAGAGGGACTTACACTTTACAAGTTTGCACCTCAGGGCAATGGATGTAAGTTTATGGTTGTTTGTTTAAAAGAGCTTACTGAATGTTAATAGTCCAATTCCCCGACCGGTAAGTTTGAAGTACTTGTAAAGTTCATCACAAAGGAAAATGTATAGGCGGTAAACCAAATAATTAGTTTATTGTGGAAATATTTCCCAGATTGGCCATTTCATCTAATCTACGTATAAAACATAAACAGCTAAAATGACTATAACATGTATAGAAATGCACTGGTTCATTTGGTAATACACAAAAAAAAAAGTGATCATGCATATATACTGCATGAAAAAACAAAAAAGTAATTTTTCAAGCAGGCGTAGGCATTTATCTTCTTTTTCCCCGACAATGTTTTTCAGTCAGTAAGGACTACTGCTCTGGCAACAGCTATCGCTATGTTCATGTTATTGTAACAAGTTATGATAATTTGTGTTTATGGATCTGTCAGTGTATTTGTGTGTCTGGGGCTTGAGTGTGCCTTGTTTAGTCATGATGACTGCACATCTTGTTGGTACACAGTGTTAGAGAATGACTCAGAATACAAGAGTATTCCTAGGAAAGACCCCACTAAGTCACTGTGGAACCACCACAGAACAGAGCCAGCACTGTCAGCCCATTTCTATGGTAACCACACAAGGCCAAAGCAACTCAGTCTAACCTCCGGGACTTCGTGTCATTGGCTCTAAAGCTATGTTGTTCTTGTCTGGTCTGGTGTTTCCTTCCCAGAGACACATTGTTTCCTAATTCTAACCTTGAAAAACAGTCCTACGTTTTGCTCTAGGTGCAACGGCATTGAGCCAGTAGTTTTTTTGCAGATTGTTCAGTTTTGTAAACTATTTGCAGTGTATTGCCTCACGTTTTACCTCAGCCTAATTTGTGGGTGAATGTTTCTTGGAGCAAAGGTCATTTGTCAGGCGATAGATTTTACACTCAGTTTAGTGCGTGTGCTAATAAGTGGGAGATTCAGAGGTGACGTCAAGGAATTCAATATCCATTTGTCTCTTCCCATTTAACCCTAGTAACAATTAAGTACCCATTTCCGCCATTTGTTTCACTCCCCTCACATTTTGTGGGGCGTGATATAATTTGTTGTCAAACTATCTATCAAGATAGTATTTGTGTTGATAAATCAGGTTTAAAGCAGCTGTAGGTAGTTTCTTATAAGAGGTGGTTTTGGCTGCCTCTACTGTTTATTGCTTGCTGTGATTATTTTCCGTAATCGTTGCAAAGAAGACATGCAAAATGTCACTGGTCTCTGCGTATCGCTAGCATGGTCAACGACTATGCGCAAAGTATGGGCATCTCTTCCTGATTTAGTGAGGCACTTCCTTGTGCTGAAAAGCAAATCGTCACAGTTTCGCAGGAGATCACGCCCGGCGGCAGACAACTTTTACACTGAATATTGAGACTTGAAGAGGACTGATCTGAACAGCGATTTTTTAAATGTCCCCCATACACATTACAATGTGCAAACTGTATAAAGTTATTGATAATACTTTAATACAAAAAAGTTGCCTACAGTGGCTTTAAATACTCCCTTATGTTACAAGTCTACACTTTTTCTCTTTATGATAATGTCAGAAAACTCTTGACCCTGCTCAAATTACAACGTCAAATGAACACAGCTTCCTGTGGTGAGTTATTCAATGTCAAGACATACACAGTTGCCCTACTGGTTAAGCAGATGGCTCATCATTTTCTAAGCCCTTCTCCCCAACTGGGTGCTAATGAAATGCTAAATGTATCCGTTTGTAATTATTTACTTAGCTTGATTCTTCTTTGCTCTAATAATTATTCTCTAGACATTTGACACTATACAAAAAATGCACACAACTACACACGATGGCACAATTATATGTCAATAGCTTGCTGTTGCCAGGGATACGGACCGAAATACCGATGGGAACAATAAACAGCTATTAATAAGGGAATTATTATTTTATTAGTCATAGATAATAGGGGGGTGCACCTTCGTCTCCTCTGTCAGTGAGTACTTGGCCCAAGGCTTCTATTTGTTGGATATATACATTTTACTGACAGACAATGTACTTACAACATGGCAATGCATCTGACTGAACTGTAATACAGATGTGCTTAGGTAGTTGGTTAGGGGATGGTGATATGCAGCATACATTAACATCATATGTTGCAATCAAACTGCAATACCCACACTCATGTAAGGCTTAATATGAGGGAAACATTGGTTTGGCCCATACCTGTTTGATCATATACATACAGTACCTATGTGAATAGACCACTGGTCACATCAACCTACCATCAATCACAATTTAAGAAAAAGGGAGTGCAGTAAAAAGCTATTGTTTATTAAGGAAGTGAGTCCCGCAATCTTATATGGTAAACTTTACGTACAGCCACTGCTGATGGATATGAACATTTTGGCTAACAAAAATATTAAAAGAAGGGGGAGTTATAATATTACATAAGGAAGACAGGTCTATGGGTCAAAAACACACAGAACATCAACTGGCCTACAGTGTTTTGTCACACTATATGGAAATATCCAATGCATTATCCATGGGAAAATATTTCCTCCTGAAGACTGAAGAATTCTTCACAGGACACTCTGTCCTAGGACATGCTATTTTGTTTCAGTGTGCATTTGTGAACTCTGCTCTCCCACCTTCTCTTTGTTTTCCTTGTCCCCTCCTTCTCTTTCTTTCTTTGTTGTTTTCCTTCAGTACCCTAATTATCTACTCAAAGCAGCTCTGGAGTTGTTGTGTCAGGCAAGGCAAACTGCTTATTTAGCATTTTTACAAAATTATACTGTTTGGCCAAATTCTCCAGTGTTTCATGTAGGACGCAGATAGCATTCCTGTTGGTGTTTGTATTTACAATAAAAGTGTTCATGAGGCTGTTGCTAACATGATTTGGAATATGCACATCCATCTACTTTCCCATATTTATTTTCTCAGTCTAAGGTAGCGCACATAAAGCCATAGCCTCTGGTACTGTATGTGCTGATGTGTTTGTGACTAAACCAACATGATGTTTCATGTGATGGCATGCTTTTTAAGCTTCAGGCTATTGTTTTTCCAGAGGCTTCGCAGCAATGTATTGTTTGGGTGGTCTGGCATACTCATATATAGGTCATGTTCTGAATGCATGTGTTTTTTGTATGTGTGTATTTGCTTGTAGCACGTCTGCACATTTGCGTCTGTCTGTTTTCAATGTGCTTATTCTCAGATGTCTGCCTTAAATATTGGAGAAAAGGAGGACTAATGACAATGTTTTGTATAGTGCTGGCTTTGAGATATTCTACCACACTGTCATTATGTAGTGAGAGTTATATATATAACAAAAGTAACATCCATCCAAATATATCACTACAATCTATCAAGGATAACCCCCTGTTACCATGTATCAGCCCCGGTGTTGTTAATTCAACAGAAGAAGTGGGGGAGGGTGTTTTTTTCTGACGGAGGGAGGGAGGGAGGGGGATGACAGTAAGGGGGTGAAACGACGTGTGGGGGAGGGGAGCAGCAGTCACTATAAAGAGAAATGAACAGAAGTTATATGGGCTCCTCTTGGCACAAAAAAACTTGTTCTGAGGTCAGGAAAGGGTTAATCAATCAATCCATTCCCACACATGTCTTCCTGGACAGACAGATGGACAGACAGGAAAGTTGCAGGCAGACCTTTCAAACCCACATTGACTTACTAGTGTTTGACATATGACATCTAGTTGACATTGTTATACAGTCTCTTTGGGAATAAATGACACAATTTCCATTAAAAACTGCATGCATTGACGTTGATAAATTGTTATGTATTTATCCTAGATGTACACAGAAAAAAACAAAGTAAAGGGAACATAAGACGTCACTACCCAGATATTCTCACTGAACCTGCATGGCACATTATTGGCTTTCTAGTCAGTAGCTGATGTATAGTAGTGTTTGCATGGTTAGCAATGATTAACAAAATGTGATAAATGGTAAACTATTTGTTTAAGCTAAGTAATTGTATTCCATAGAAAAAGGTACTTACTATAGTAAAAACACTAGTAAATATCCCATAGCTAACACAAGCTAAGCTTTAGTATAGTGCTAGGCAAGAATGCAGCCCGCACAATCACAATTAGTTTGCCATGGGCAAGGCATAACAATGACTGAAGACTTTAAGGTGTCAAAATGTGTATATTTGGAGACAGCATAATAATGCCTGCGCCGCTAGCTTGCTGCTGCGAATGGGTAAAGAGGGCTGAAAGATGGACCAGGCAACCTGGCGGATTGTTTAAACAAACATTATCTGTCAAGGCCCGGAGAGCGAATTCCACCCGCCAGTTCGTTTGTCCATGACCTTTTCAGGGCCGGTTGATATCGGAGTCCGACTGGCTGAATGACCCGGCAGGCAGGCTGGCTGAACTCTCGGCTCCCAGCATGACGAGCTGCTTGGCCGTGGCCCAGGGCATTTAGTCTGGTGAGTTGCAGTCTCGCCGGAGGAGGATAAAGTCTTTACACAGTCCTGACTGGAAGCGGTGGGTAAACTCTGGAGAAAAACCTTTTTTTCCCCGCCCAGTCTACCCCCCCCCCACACACACACACACACACACACACACACACACACACACACACACACACACACACACACACACACACACACGTACAAGAGTTGAATCTTATGATCGGGATTAGTGTATCATACTGTGAGGAGTTGGGGATGTACAGCAGTGTGGAAGACTGATTTATACATGTGTATCTGAAGGGTCTGTGTGTGTCTGTGTGTGCCCTTCTTCTGTATGTATCTTTTGTATTGATCCCGTGCCCTACTTTAGCCTTGACTTGTAGACACTGGAGACACTGCTGATGAATGTGCTCTAATGGTGCACAGTTTAGTCTGTGGCTCCAGGGAGCCATGCCTCTATATGGGGAGATGGACTTCAGGGACACGTGCTAACACTGCCCCGCTCACAGCATTACAGCCCATTCATCTTAGCACCAAATCTTCCCCAACCGCTGACACACACACCACCACACATAAACACACTCAGATGCATGCACGCACGCGTGCATGCACGCGCACACACACACACACACACACACACACACACACACTATGAGGTCACACAAACACACACACACACACACACACCATCACACACACACACACACACACACCATCACACACACACACACACACACACACACACATATATATATATATACAGATGGAAATCACAATCACTTGTTCTCCCTTCCCGTCCAGTAATGTGTGGATAAATTATGCATTTAATCTAATGACAAAGGCAGCCTGTCCAGTGGTGCATAAGTAAGCAGCAGCTCAACCAATCAGCCAGTGGACATCCATCCTCAGCAGGGCCCTGCCTGGGACCCATCCACTGTTCACTAGGCGCCTCAGAGATTGGACCAGAGAGCTGATAATGGCTTGATTTTCATAAAAGACATCATGATGAAGTTGCTGTGTAGAAAAGGCCTACTGTCATTCCATTTTGTATGTGAAGTGGGTTTACAAAGGTCAGATTGATAATCATGTTCTAGAAACTGTACACTTGACACATTGCTGCAAAAATAAAGTAAAGTAGCTTTTGGGTCTCTGGGTAAAACATGTTTAGAAAATATTAGATGTGGTTAGCGGTTTGTTTTGCATTTTGTTTTGTATCTCTGAAGATTAGGTACTGCTTTGCTACTGGACTGAAGGCTGACCTACTGTTAATGAGGTGAGATAAGCTCTTAAATGTAAACTAGGGCTATACCTTTTTTGCTTTGAACGTGATTCAGAGTTCCAAACTGAACTGAGCTAATCTGTTCTAGCCTGGCTGCTCTTTATCTATACTACAAAATACAAATCCATACAAAATGAAAACACAAACGGAACAAATTAGAATACTCTGGCTAGACTTGAAATCACCACTGCTGTGTGAAAATCCCCGAAAGGGTTGGCTTGGTATTATTGCAACAGGAGGTTGGGAAAGCTTCCCACAAGTCTACAGCCTGCAACCAGCAACAGCTGAGACAAAAAGCATTTCGTTCTCTGAGTCCTGCTGGGCCAAGCAGGGAAACTTCTTTCAGATGGAAATAGAGCAGTCTTTTGTTGCCCTAGATTTTCTGCCTTCCCTCTGCCACTCTTCCCACTCACTGTCTCCTTCTCTTTTCTTTAGTTCTGTCACTCCTTGCACCTTCCAAGAGAGCCCTGTGTGTGCAGCTCTCTCTTTTTATTACCTCTACTCTGTCTTCTGTTGCCTGGTTCTATCACACACCCAATGCTCATCTCACAAACAGGATATTTTAATATTTTTGGTATCAACACATATCTAAGTGGTGAATGGCAGTATTCAGATATAGTACCTCCAATTTTCCGCACCTGCATGGGGTTGTTACAGTAGGGTTCTATTAGATTGAGCTCAATGGCAGTAATATTGTAGTTTGTCCTGCTCTGAAGCATAATCAATGATATGTGACTCACTTTGATGCTCTTTAGTCAATGTGATATCAACTTGTCACATATTGTGACATGTAGCGAAGACCTGGCTTTGACGTAAGACCAAATCAAACAGAAGGATTATCATTTCCTTTCTATAATCCAACAGTATAATTGTTGCATTGTGGGACACACACTTTGGCAAAAGCCATGTTTTGAGTGGGTGACCTACCGGAAAGGTAACAGAAGGAAGTGTTGGCATGGTCCAAAGCAGTCACAGTCTGTTTATGGCCGGAGACACCGTGTGGGTTACGTGTGGTCCAGTGAATTTTGCAATAAGACAAGACACAGATACAACGCCTTTGTTGGTTTACTGTAAGTCGCTATGCCATCTAATATGTGTATTACCTCCGTTTCACACACCTGGACCTTAAGTGACTGCTTTGAACAAGTTGTTTATGACCTGTAGTTACGACAATGTTATATACCACTGCCCTAAAATGGCTTTGTTTCAAAGATCTTCAAAGACCCCTTAAAAATCCTAAAACATTGCTTGGGAGAGGAATGCAATCTACATTTGCTGCAAACAAAACGGACTGGCCCTCACATTCAACATCATTGTACCATACTGTGTGTCTTTGTGCAACCGAAATGACTCAATAAGATATCTGTCATAATCCCATGACTGGTTGAGGTCAGAATTATACGTCAAACCTGAGTAGGATGGACTCCCTCAGCAGCTGCTTCTCTTTCAGAAAAGGGAAGTCTCTTTTGACATGTCTCTATTTCTCTGTCTCCATGCTTATTTTCAACATAGCTCAGTTCAGCTCTTTGCAACATACTCTGTGGAGTGGCTACTTTACCTTTTACCTCTTGAACAATGTGAGTTAAATCAGGATCTGCTCTTCCCCAAGTCGATTTGGACTTGTTATGTAACATATGGCCTATAATGAACAGTGCTATGTTGTGATGTGACCCTCCTCTCTCTTTCTCTGTGCAGGTTGTTTGTCGTCCTCTAACCCATCTCGGCTAAATATCCTTGCTGTGAGCCATGTGGTAAATGCCTTATGTAGTGTGCAGAACATTCCCCCTGCCAGCTAGGGACATGGTGTAGCTTTCCGTTTAGCAGTGGTGAAGCTCCAACTGACAGGAAAGTAGGCTAAAATGGCAGGATTCCACTGGGGACAAGCTCTCCGGGATAAGTGTTGTTTCCGAGTAGGGGGATAGGAATTTCACAGGTCAAAGATCAGAGTTCACTGTGAGCTAGGATTGGCTGAGTAAACACTGCTCCCAACCAGGCAATGCATTACCTGTCATGTTCTTAGAATCTCACAAGTTAGTTCCAAACACCAAACGTTTTTCAGTAAATAAGTTTATGTTTGTGTGGGCTTCTGTGAGAGCTTGTGTGTGTGTGTGTGAGAGAGAGAGAGAGAGATAGAGAGAGAGAGAGAGAGAGAGAGAGAGAGAGAGAGAGAGAGAGAGAGAGAGAGAGAGAGAGAGAATATTTGATCAGTTTGAGAGACGGTTCAAAAGTTGGTTCTAAATGGACTTCATGGAATGACATGGATGGTTCAAAGCTGAACTTTGAATGTCATCAATAAAGTTACTGCTTTGACGTCCTAACAAACATGTGATCCATCACCGAAAGGGACACTCTAGCTGTTTCTAAGTTTATTCCATTACTTGACATGAAAGCTGGAAAACAGAACAAGGCCCGTCATCAAACGACTGCAACATGCCCTTCTGCTCTGATTATTAAATAGTGACAGTCAAGCAAAGTCATGCCAAATGAACTTGGACGCCCTATTGAATTCCACTGTGGGTTATATAGTTTTTAACAACGCTAATTAAACACAAGGTTAAAGATGGGGGTTGGATGGATTTGCACGTACTGTAAATCTTTGAAGAATTGACTTTGTCTTCAGTTCTCACGGTGGTACTGTGAGAATATGGATTACAATATTGTTGCTATTGCTGACAGCACACATACACTGGTACGGTGTTATTCAGAAAACAAAATAAAAAACTAGCAAACAGTTTGACAAGGCTCAGCTGTGGAAATGGGGATGCGCTCACACCCCCTTTTTCTTGTAAATGAGTTGGGAATCTAGATCGCTCCCTGCAGGTTGAGATGGAACTAGTTGTTGTGATATAAATCGAGTGACTCATACACCAACAGTGTTGTTATAGTTTGATGATGCTTTTCTTTTTGAATGTGGGCAAAAACACTGTAAAGATAAGAGCAAGCGTCAACTTGAGTTTCTTTTATAACATGCTCAAAACATGTGTGGGAGAGATTTAAGACAGGGATGTGGGGCCAAAGTGATTTTAAGTATTACGTGCAAGTCAAAAGCTCTACTCAATGTTTTCTTTGCTGAGAGTAACATACATGGAAATATTAATTGATATATTCCCTCTAAGCACACATTGAAGATGTATAAAAAAACACTTTTAAACAAAATGTATGTATTAATCATATATTTTTCCTCTGAAGCCAAAGCCCAACTAATTTAACTCGACCCTTATAAACCCGTGGTGTCAGACATAGCAAACACGGAGAACCAGAGTGGAAGCGAGACTGAAGCTTTTACTGAGAGCGTGTTTACGATAGCGCCAACAGGCGTGCTGGCCTGCTGTTGAGACTAATGAAAACATCACCAGGTTTGTTTGGTCTGGGAGAGCGTCAGCGTTTTCTTTGGAAAGCTGGTTACGGTAAGAGAGGAGGGGGCGATGAGTGTCCCACTGTGCCTGTGTGGGGGAGTAGGAACTTTATGTTTCAAATGATGACCCACCAACCAGGATCTGGATATTTCCAGACTAAACTGATGTTCAAAGGCAGCGTGGTTCTAAGCCCCCTTTAAGTGTGGTTTCTTATATGACCAGACAATATATGAATGTGGGCCATAAAGGGGCGAAAATCAGATTGTTGGTTTGGAATAGAGTAATGCCAGGACACCCTGGTGTGTGTGTCCTGCTACAGACCTCTTTTCAGATAATAATTGCTGATAGCACTACGCTTTCACAGCCTTATTATCTCAAGCCTAAAATCCCTCCTTTGAACCCCCTGCTGTGTTGCAAATTGAACAAAAGAGGGCCCATTATGTTTTAGAAAAAAGACAGTATGTTTTACACAGAAGACTTTGATTTTACCAGAGGAAGACGTGGACAATCTGGGAGATCTCAATTCAGTCTGTACAAACAGCTTTAAAGTTAGGCAGATTTGGGCCCCATGAGCTAACATATTAGCATTCTGTCCAATTAATAATTAATTAAATAACATGCTGCCTCGTCTATTTTAAACGACATTTTGTCTTTTCCCTAATCTTACTTAAGTCTTTGTTTTTGCACTAACAGCAAGATGTTGCTGTAGTCACAAGTGGAAAGTGAAATACAGAAGTTGATGTGTCATCAGTTGAAACCTGAAACCTGACTCCAGCATTCACACTTCAATAAGGACATCAAAAGGTAATTATCACTTCGGTAAAAAAACAATTAACTACAAATCATATTTATTTTCAGTAAATAAAATGACTAGTTTATGTTTTTCAAGTACTCCAAACCTCTTGAAATGAAGTTCTAGAGTTGACTTCGTCCTGAGTAAGCCAAGTACCGAAGGCACTATGCATCTTGGCTCGGGCACCGTAGGCACGTAGGCATTCTCGGTTGGCATTCTATTAGGACTTGTAAGAAAACAAAGAACATGCAAACTATCATAGATTTTCTTTGTCAATTTAAACCAGGGTTGTTTCTCATTTAGAGATGGGCTCCACTAATATTGCTTAACATTAATGGCAGCCCAGTATTTATTTATTTGATAATATGACTACTTATAATATTTTATAATATTAACATTGACATGTAGTTTACAACACAGAAGGTTGACCATTTGTTGGACAAGAACAGCTGCTCAAATGCCTTGGTAGAAGAGCTGTGACAAATGTGCAACATTGCTGAACTAGGAAAGGGGATTTGGATTAAAGAGGGTGTGGTGTTGGTCACCTCAATTGTTTCATTTATAAAAGGGAGTAAGAGGTTGACATAGCAACCAGTCAGCTGGGTGACAGTCCATCTGTTTGTGTGGGTCAGGGTGTTAAGGGGAGACTATGCAGCCAGAGGAATTCAGTGGATTACAATTGAATAGACTCCTGTGGCCTTGCCCCCCCGCCCCCCTACACACACACACACACACACACACACACACACACACACACACACACACACACACACACACACATACACACACAGAGTGTCTCTCCATAGAGACAGCTAATCAACACTCCTGTATTCCCAGACATAAGACATACGCATAGACCAACAGCTAGAAATAGGCTCATAACTGTGCATTTACTAAATATTAGAATTATTCACTGTGAATTGTCACTGTCAATTTATATTATCAAACATTGGAATCTTGGTGTCAGTTATTGTCTATCTTGGCTTTATTTTACAGATCTTCATAAAGCAGGACTAATGTAGCTGTGCATTTCCCATTTTTTAAACATTCATTTAATTTATGGCTTATAGCCTGCTGGCTACTGCCCATGTTAAGCTCTGGACAGAGACAACAGTGTGACACTTGTGGGATATTCTTAGTGGACTATCGTGTGCTAGTGTCATTCCATGGATGGGTGTTGTGGTGGAGGATGATTGAGAGATGAGAGGGTATGAGGACATCATTAGTGGTAGTAGTGTCCTTGTCTGATTTCATGGGCTCCGTGACGGCTCTCATTATGAATTTAATTACAATAGCAGGGCTGATCTCTCCAAAAGCTCTGGCCCATGCTAGATAACATTCACTAAGCCTCGCGAGCTGATAAATGGAAAGAGATTTGAAAGAGAATACGAGGAAGGCTAGAATGTGAGAGTAAGATCTTAGCGTGAAACACCCTTTTCAACTTTGACTCTTGAGGAAATGTCTGCATCCACGATTGTGTGTGTTTCGTTGTGGAGAAACCTCTTCTTGCCTTTTAGTCCTCCACCATTCCAACCTGCTGGACCAGGCTCTATGTTTCTTAAAGGAAACATCTATCCTGAATGTCCTTCTAGGGTCACTTACCCCACTGCCCTGCCCCCCCACCCCTCTCCCCAATGTATAAGTCATCCATCTTCTACTGTCCCCCTGGAAGGTAGTGTTTGTATAAGGCCCTTCTGGCCCACCTGGGGGGACTCCATGTTGCTGTGTCATTCTGTTATGTCAAAGAACAGGCCGATGACACTGCAAAAGGAAGCAGGTCAGCCATAAAAGCACCTTTCAATCATCCATTCTGCTGCTCACCCATGTTGTTTAAAACTCAAGTATTATATCATGACCATTTCCAAGAAAATGTTTATGTTTATTTGGTTAAGTTGATGAATTGGAATTATCTTTATGACTTGAAAGTGATTTAATAACTATTTTCTTATGCTAGGTTTACCCTGGCTCAGATTAAGTGTTGGCTGATAGCTTTTGACTTATTTTGAACACTGGCTGGCGTGTCATTGATGTAAACTTGGCTTATACAAACCACCACTGAATGACTCAGAACGGTGATTTGTTACTTCTTTTAAAGGTTAAAAGTTGACCTGGTTGAATAAGTATAATTGCAGGTGTTTTACACATTGAGTGTCAACTGTGTCTTTCAATTGCCTTAATGTTGATCAATCATGGAGGAGATTTGTGAGCCACCACGACCACTTTCCCAGATAACTCCTTTAACGACTCTCAATTATTAGATAATAATATTTGATATATTTTAAAATAGACACAAACACGTTTAAATATGTCCTTAACTGTTATATTGTGTCTGTCACCAGCAGACGTTCTTCTTCAATATGTCTTGCTAATACCAAACTTACCAAAGCTAAATTATATAAATAAATACCAGTCAATACTAAACTGAAAGGGCCTAGTTAGTTTATACTGACACCCATTTCATACCTTGTCGTTTGAAATAATTTGAAAAGCACCCCCTTAATCCAGTTAGATGCCACACATTTTCATGAAACGCAATTTGATTGAGAAAGTTATTTATGATAAGTTCACAATTCTACACCATGATAAATTAACACTGAACCACAACTATCGTAAGGGCGTTGTCCTCTCTTTATATAAGCATACTTTCAGAAAATAGTATTTTCATGGGTTTCTGATAAAAGTAGCTTACTTAGAAAATAGTTAGAAAATCTTTGACTAAAATATAAACGTATTTTCAGTGCAGTATCACAGTCTACATGCTGGTTATTTTACCACATAGAAGTCAGATAGTAAAATGTCTATTGAAAACATTTCAAAGCACTAGAAAAGTAATGGGTTTTTAAGACTTTTACGGCCTGCCAAAGTTGTCTCCACAGAGGCTTGGGTGTAATAGGATTTTGTGAGTGTGTTTTGAAGTGGGGTCTTTCTGATTCAAAACAGAATGTACACGTTCATAAAGTCGAGCCTTGAACTATTGAACAAGCTTCGCTCCATGAATCATTGAGACTGTTCATGAAAACGTATCTTATATCTCGAGAAAGCTCCCTGCCAAAGCTTCCATTACCTACCCAACTACATATTTGTGCATTAAATGCAGAGAGCTGGGAATGTAAAAAAATTTAGTCAAAGATTGATATGAAGCTTTACTTTGACACATATGGGGAATCCAGAGGTTCTTACCAGAAGAAACCTTACTGAGAATGACCTGATGACAGCCATAACTGTAATGGATCCAAGTGTTTTTTTTTACATTCTTTACTTTTGTTGGTATAATTGAAAAGTGCAAAATAGCATTGGCTTACCATCTAGATTTGGAATAGTTTTATTGACATGTTAGAAGTGAAGAGGTCTTGTGGTCTGAACTGCAATTACAGCAGTAGGGGTACAAGCTTGGTGCAGAATATTGTCTGTATCTACATGGCAGCCTAAGTCACCAAGTGAGCCTTCTGTAAAAAAATAAAAATAAAAGAAGCTCATATTGCCCTGTGTGGAATCCACTTCTTCCTTTTGCTCTGTTAAGTAAATTATCTAATGCCTCTGCTAATTTTGGAGCTCGCTGGGAGGGCTACCTTAACGAGGGACTCCTGAGCAAATATCCTCCCTTAACAGAAGACTTCAGTCAGCTATTGTACAAGATTGAACAGGTGGAACTACCTTTGTTTCCCCTGCTAAGACCTTTGTTTCCTCTCCAAAGAGAAGAGGTGGGGATCGCAATGCCTTACTGAGCTCAAAAATGTCATTCATCTTGGGGGCACCACACTGTTGGATTGCTTTCAACTCTAGGTGGGACTGGAAATTTGATACAACATAGAGCCAGACCATTTTCAAGATGGTCCGAGAGAGAGAGAGAGAGAGAGCGAGAGAGAGAGAGAGAGAGAGAGAGAGAGAGAGAGAGAGAGAGAGAGAGAGAGAGAGAGAGAGAAAGAGAGAGAGCCCAATAGAGAAGTAGGGAAGTAGAGAGCCAAAGATGGGTGGGGGCAGCTAACATTAGAGAGAGAGAGAGAGACGAAAGATAGATGAAAAGACAGAAATACACAAGTCAAATAGTTAGAGCTATATAATGGACAAGCTTATACTAGACTAGATTCCCTGATGCAAGCAAGTAAGGGTGTAGCATGTGAGCTAATAACCGTGATGACAGCAGCTCCTGGACACTCTATGGGTGTGTCGGGAGCTAAAGGGTGAGTGCAAGACAAAGGAGCTATTGTCTCTTCCCATTGCAACCAAAGTTTCCCAGGCACGTATTATTCAGAGAGCCGTGCCGGTTAAGAGCCCCCTCCCTTTGTACTGTGCGTGCGGAGGGGTCACAGGCGGACTGGAGAGGTCCTCAGCTGTAGGACATAAATTCAATGCCCTCCTTTCCAAATCAACCGTGAATGGCTACTCCCTTTCTGAATAGGGGGTTGTGTAGTGAAAAACATCTCCCCACTATGGAGCAGCGGAAGTCCCAGGGTACACTGTAGTGTTGATGTCCCATTTAAACATTGCTAAAAAAAAGGGACCAGGGGCTATTTTATCTCTAAGATGTAATATCCCAGCTTGATCTCTGACACACTTCTGTAATGAAGTTATGCTTATGATCCTACATCTTACTACTTGACATGGATGCGCACTTATTCAAATTACAAACACAAAGTGTTATGCAAACTATCCTTTTTCTGAGCTTTTGAGCCAATTATTGTGTAAAGATGACTAGATTTACAGCAAACACTTGCAACACATGTGTGGGTGCCACAGGAAGTTGTGAATCTGATGATGCAGGGGTGTGCTATGTGACACAGGAGCCACGTCACTAAAGAGGTGTGTATGTGTGTGCGTGTGTGTGTGTGTGTGTGTGTGTGTTTGTTGTGTGTGTGTCATAGAGAGAGAGAGAGAGAGAGAGAGAGAGTGCATGTCCGAACTTGCTTTGTCAGCCAAGAGAACTTGCTGAATATACTACTGCTATTTATGGCCTAAACCAGCGTTGATATGAATTGTTACATGGTATTACATTTCCTGACAACATAAAAATAGACATATATGTGAGGCATCTCTCTGTGATGTCATGTATAAAGTGGAACAAAAAGTACAAAGCAAGCATTTTTTATATTTGTTATGTCAACATTTTCACTATATACCGAGAATGTAGCAACCACTCTTTCAACCCCACAGATGAAATTTGATATGTCCTGCATCTATTGCATCTGCCATAAGCCCAAACCACATTTAAAAAAAATTCCTTTCACAAAGTTATAAAACATATATTCTAGTGATGTCCTGCAGTTACAATCACGTGAAGAGTATGATTTCAATTAATTGGAATTGAATGCATTTAGATGATGAATCATTGGTGACACCCTTGGTAAAAGTAGTGTTTATGTGTGTTGACCTTATCATAGAGACAGCCTGCAAAGGAGTAGGTGATTAATCGGTGCAGTGGAGCCGAACATATCCACTTTGTTGACTGACCCCTCCCATGTCTATTATTGAAGATGTTGCCAAAGGAATACACCCTGTACAAAAATAAGAAGTTGATAAGAAATAAGTTACATTCTTATCAAATTATTATTTAATGAAGTACACCAAAACAAGATTTAGATTTGTTTTGTTTTGGGCCCTACAATAAATAACACACGCAAAATAATAATAATTGAAGTTAAATTAAACAAGACATCCAAACAAAAATTACATGCATTCAGACAGGATAATGCTTACATTTAGAGACATAATATTATAAACGTGTCAGGTCAACAATAAATACCACAGATTTCGGGCCTCCACTAATTAAAATTCAAAAAGATTTACGGGTCAAATTTGTTTTTTCAACTTCTGATTTTATTTGCAACAGAGGGTCTAAGGCACAGTACAATGTGATTCTTTAATCATTCAATCAATTAGTTTGATTTTAAGTCAAGTGAATTTACAACATATTTCTTTCTGATATTTTAGGTATTTTAGGTTGTGTATGTGATTTCAAATTGTCTGCCATAGTGATCCTATTATATACCTTAACATGTGTACAGGGGTATGATACTACAGGGACACATAGCCTGTGATATAATACAATGGCATGACTTGAAGCATGCCTATTTTATATTGACACTGACCACAAGGGATAAATTGTGAGACAGTAAATATGCACAGACACGAACTCTGTTTCCTGGAATCCTTTTCGATGCCTCATGTTCCAGTGTCAGGATGCATACCATCCAGCCAGTGTAAATCTGTCCAATTCAGGGCTGTGGGAGGCAAGATGGATCAACTACCTTTGGCAAGCTCAAGGTCCCATGTATCTCATAGCCTTGTTGTCGTAATTTATCTGTGATCAGTAACACAAAGGCCAATAATGGATAGCATGCAGATTGTACCTTGAATACAAACACTGGTGAATACTGTAAAAATAAAAGGCAATTTTCCCTGAGAAAAAAACGGACAATTCCAGAAAGTATTTGAAGATTACGTGATAACTATCATGAAATAAGGCAATATGATAAGAGTGTTGATAAGATTATGTTGTTTGGATACATTGGCTGTGGATGACGCCATTTTGGGGATCAAAGAGGACGCTTTATAAGCGAGGCCAACTGGACTAAGTCCAGAAACAGCTGAGAGAGAGAGAGAGAGAGAGAGAGAGAGAGAGAGAGAGAGAGAGAGAGAGAGAGAGAGAGAGAGAGAGAGAGAGAGAGAGAGAGCGAGAGAGATATGGAGGCACGTAAGACGAGTCCCAGCTTGTTGCGGTCGAGGATATTTCAAAACATGACGGCGTTTGTGCAGTTTATGCACTAACTTCATGTTGGTGTTAGTTCCCTTGTTCAATTGACTCTCTGAAGTAAATTATCTTGTGTTATCCTGCACATGGAAAAAAAAACTGATTCTTCCGAAGAGAACATTTCACTAAAATGTTCCCATTTTGTAAAATAAATTGTTGTAAGTGAAGGTCCCTCTGTTTTTGCGGTTCTACCATAGATGATTTTGATGTAGGCCAACCACAGATTTTCCTATTGCGATATGTTCTTAATTTTTTATTTAAAACTGGCTTTACATTTTGCCCAGGAAATCATCAGTTATATCTTAGACACTCCCTGATTTCAAAGAGATGTGATGAAATAATGACAGATCAAGTGTAACAGGGGGTGCCCTCACCACTGAAATCAAACTATGGGGCATGGCCTCTATGCGTAGCTTCCCAAACTCACCAGGAATGGCTGGAATTTAGCCAGCCCCTTAAAAGCCTGACCCCCTTCATAAGTGCACCCCCTTGACAGACATCCTGGCAATGGAGGGACCAGCTGTCCTGTGTTGTTTTTGATTTGGCAGGCAGATAGTCCGGCAGCTTGCATTGAGAGAGTCGAGGTCCTACCCCTCGCATAGCTAACCGTCATTCTATAGATAGATATAGATGGAGGACATAAGTTATAGGAGAATGTCATGCTGGTGCTTCATTATGTACAGCCTGAAATAGAAAGGCTGCTAATAACAGTAATGCCGTGGCTGATTGAAATGGATACAACGCCCCAGAATGGAAAGCTGGAAAGCAGACTGACTGACCCTAGGCGATAATCCGTAGTGTCTGTTTGGTGATGAAAATATTTACTTTACCAAATTACCAGTCACACATCTGTCTGTGTGTATGTCATTCACATACCCAATCTAAAAGCCCCATACAAGATGTATCTATCTTTAATAGAACTACCGTTTTTATTTTTCGAATTACTCACACACTTCAAACATATTCTTGAGGCATGGTCACCGAAATCATGAACTCATGTACTTAATCTTTAGATCAAATCAACAGAACTGAATGCACATTCTCTGCTTTAGACTCAGATTGAAAATGTATAACACTCTTTCCTCAGTTCTTCACATTAGACTCATCACTAAAATAATAAAAGCTCTATTTTTTCTTTGGGAGAACACTGTCATACAAAATGCCACACCAATTGCTTACACTCAGTCCAGATGTTTGTAAACACTGTTAAGAGCTTGAGAACTGTAAAAAGACCACAGGGTAGCTCAAATCCAAATAGAAGCCATGACGTAGCCTTGTTTCCTTGTTTTTGGTGTATTTAACACAAACAGTAACACATCTATACTTGTTACAGTTTACTCAACTGTATTTGTTTTATCGGTTATTCATACTGGTGTGGATAAAAATACATGGTTTCGAGAAAGAAATTTGAGGAAATTAGATATTTTGTATTTGTCTAATTGTGTTTATAATTTGTGTTTGTGTATATATGTACTGAATACGCAAAAATATATTTGGGTACAGACTGCTTTGTACAGCAGACTGAAAATATAAAAGTGTTTTTTTTAGTAGGTGCTTCTTGTGATTATTTATTTGATGGGTGAGAATAGTTTTCTACAAAAAAAGAGTGGTTGAGTATAGTTTTTCTACAACAAAAGAGTTACTGCATAAAAGTTTTTGTTGAAGTGTTCACTTTTGCAAGTGATGTTTGTGTGGTTTTGGGTCTTGTGTGAACAATTTAGTCATATCTTGTTTCAGAAATTGGGGTAACTGTAAACGCTTAATGACTGATATGTTTCTGGCAGAGGACAATTGATTCAGAGATGTAAACATGTTCAGATGGTTGACCATTCTGAGCAAATATCAGGTGAAAGTACATTCTGTCCTTGTATATCCAAAACAAGAGTGCTTGCTGAGCAGTAGAATCCGACACGGAAGGAAATATGAATCAATTCTCAGAGAGAAATGGCAAGGTGTGTGTGCACGCACATGTGTCCCAGGTCAGCATTCTTGTGATGGTAATATGTATCATGGAACAGCATACCTAAATCATGCATAATACATTACCACCAGCTTCACATTTATAACCTTGCCAGTACATATGATGTCTTTTGATTCACTCAAGTGGTGGGGCTTCTTCAACTTGGCTTGTCATTACAGAGGTGCCTGTGTTGTGTGTGTGTGTGTGTGTGTGTGTGTGTGTGTGTGTGTGTGTGTGTGTGTGTGTGTGTGTCTGTTGTTTACTGTAAAAGTGGTATGCGAGGCATATTGTTTTAATACAATCCCTTGTATAGGGTTTATAGTGTTGAGGCAAATCAAATATGGTTTTCACTTGCAAAGCAACAAATGTCAAATAACTGACACAATGTAAAGTTTGAAAAACATACAGTGAAATAAACGTAGAGGTCCCTACACATACCTTTCAAAAATATTTTAGCACACCATCATAAATTGGATGTTCTTGAGGCAGTCATTGGCATGGGATCACATCAGCTTTGCCTGTGGCTGTAGCAGTTTATTTTCGTAAGGCAACATTTTTCTTACAATGACAGTCTAACGATATTGTTTCTTGATCATACTTGTGCTTACTTCTGCAGTTTGTACTAGGAGAAAACTAGCAATCTCATTAGGTACCCCTTATTTTAGGGTTTGTCAAGGATATTTGATAAATTGCCGCTCTCGTGACACACTTCAAACAATGGCTCTCCTAAATGGTTTCCTGAAAATCAATGAGGAGATGGTGGATGGTAAAAGGATAAAAGCGTCTGCTAAATTACTGTAATGAAATGTAATGTAAGCTAGCTGTCGGCCTAGTGAGTGTGATCTTTAATGAGTTCAAGCGTCATAGAATAAAAATGTTATTTGTGGATAAAAACAACGGCCCTTTAAAACAT